>JAOTNS010002242.1:0-17500 GCA_028476615.1 Culter alburnus | reverse complement strand
GACAGTTATGGTATAGGATGCAACTTGCTTTGTTTTTTAAATAAACTAAACCATAATGGTACACTAGTGTGCATAACTATGTTTCTATGTATTTTAAAATCTTGAAAGGTGATCGTGCCAGCAAAGAAGAAGACTTTATTTTTAGACCCTCTGGGAAAAAGCATAGTAAAAGTAGAGAAGTGCCAGGAGGTGACAAGGTATTAACAATGATATCAAAGTTTTTTTTTCTTTTTTTTTTCCCAGTAACACATTTAAAACTGCAATGCGTAGCACTGTCATTTGTTACATTGTTGTTTGTTGATTTAAGGGCATTAATGAATCAGACAGGATACGATGCCTCTACCTGGTTGTTCGAGGCTGTTCCTCATCCCATGCAGACTGACTCCTCATCCTGTGGAGTTTTTGCACTGAAGGTATTAATGATGTTATGATGATGGACATTAATTTCTAATATCAAAGTCCTAAATGTGATTTTATTTTTTTTTTTATTTTTTTGGTAGTTTGCCGAATGCATTCTTCGTCTGCAGCCAGTCGAGTTTTGCAGTAGTGAGGCCTCAGTGAAGAAGCTCAGGAGACACATCACTGTCACACTACTACAAAACAGTGGTACGGTTCATGGAAGTCGTTTATTCTCAAGTTCAGATAAAGCACTGTTCCTTTTAGGATACATTGTTTAAATCACTGATGCATGATCAGTTCTTTTAATTATTTTCTTATTGGGGAAAACACTTACCAAGTAACAGATAACAAACAGTAGCCCAGGTAAATTTAAAATACTATATGATACATCAATCGTAACTTACAAAAAGGGGAGAAGCTCAAAATAAATGAGGTGTCCATTTCCAATGGCCTCTGTTGAGAGTGTAAGATTAGAAATTTTATCTGGATAATTTCTATCCATGTTTATGCCAGTTCATTATTGGAGTTTTGTCATCGGTCCAGCAGCAAAAGTTAGTATGCAATGTGTAATCGATGGATACATTGATCTTGAATAGGATGTGCTCTATTACACACAGGTATTCTCAAAACATGAACACAAAGTGACTCGTCATCCTCCTCAAAATGTTTATTACTAAGTCAGTTTACAGTAATTGACTAAGGTTTAGTGTCTACTGAAGACACATCCTCAACGTTACACAGAGATGTGAGGTTTTCTTTTAGTCTTTTGATATCTAGTCAGCCTGTCTCAATTTCAGGCACACCATCATCAGTATATATTCAGTAGAGTTTTTGGCAATGATATTCTTGAGCTGTGAATGTCTCAAGAAGTTAAGGAAGACATTAATTGTGATTATTGCAGTTCTTACCAGCCATTACACAGGAAGAGCATTCCATCTCTGTAAATTGTCCTTGGCCTCCACGTCTTGTTTTTCAATTCTGTATTGTTTTTTCCAGATGATTTAACCCTTTTGTGTTTTGCCTGTGGAGAGGCAAGTGGAGACCCTGACTGGGTGAGCATGTACAAATATTTACATGGATCCTTATAGTTAACAGTAAATTTTCAGATTAGCTGTCTTTGGTGCCTGCGCCAGTACCACAAATCCTGTGTTCAGCCATCCACCCTGGAGAGATGTTTGTGCGGCTTGCCTGGATTGAGGACCTACTCTAATGTTCCAAAAAATATTGTTCTTTACCTATAAAACAAAGTAAAAATTTTGTAATATGCTATCTAAAATCACTTTGGTGGAAGAGACTCATTATTATTATTAGTAATATAATTATTTATTTATTTATTTTCTAATGCTGGCTTTTTTCATCTGAGGAAAGAAAAAGCAATTTTGCTGGATAGCCCACATAGGAACAAATTCATTTTCCCATGAAGGGCATTTCTAGGGGCCAAGCATACGATGTCATGTGTTAATATCGTGCACCGCAGCACTTTTCCAAAGCCATTTAGCCAAGGACATACTATGTGGTTTAAAGCCATTTGTTTTGGCACTATTTTCATACTTCACAACTTTAACGGCGGTATTCCACATCAATCCTCCAACAAGGGCGCAGGCAGCAGAGGCAGCATTTATGGACCGCAGCTACTACCACTACTGGAGGAGGCTTCAGTACAAGCTGCGGGTACAGTTTATTCTCGGTAAGTGCTTACAATGGTGCCAATCACATTATGGTCTACTTTAAGTGAGCTATGTTTGGTTAAAACTCACCCAAGTCCTGTTCCTCAGAGCAGTCAACTGGCAGGACCAGACAAGAACCCCTGGCATCTCACATCCAGCGTGCCATTGCCAAGGAGAATGTGTGGACTTCCAACGTGCCCTCCGTGGACAGTGTTCTGCTGGCGTGGGTGCCCTGCCATGAGTCATTGGCTGCAGAGAATGATCCTGTGATCATTGCCTCCGTGGTCCAGCAGAAATGTAAAGGGCTGGCCATTAAGAGCTTTGAGGGGAAAGGTAAAGGTGTGTCACAGTTTTGACTTCCCACTTTTTGAATACAACTGGAATCTTATTTTAATTTTGTAAAGAGTGAAGCAGTTTGCTCAATAGCAAGTTCATTTACCTTCATGCAGGGGTCATTGCCACCATGGAGTTCAAGAGGAACCAGGTAGTGTGTGACTACTGCGGTGAAGTGGTCTCCAAGCAGGAAGGGGAGCAGAGGCTGGAGACCCTCACCGGGAGCCGTCATACCCGTTTTTCTTTAAGGGCAAGGGTGGCAAGCCTCTCTGCATCGCTGCCCAGAGGTTCCCCTGTGACTGCCACCCAGACCAGGAGACTTATATGGGAGGAGGATGAACCATTCCCGCAACAAAAACAATGTGCGGCTTCAGAGAGTTTCTTTAAAATTTCTGGATGGTCCCAGGGAATGCGTTCTCTTCTTCGCTCTGCGGGACATTGCCGTCAGCGAGGAGCTCCTGTGGGATTACAGGGTTCACAGATCTTCATTCCAAGGAGAAGGGTGGGATCTTTCTTGGCTTGATGACTGACTTGGCACAGAGCTGGCATCATGTAGCCCTTCTTTTCAACATCTCCTTGTCACACACATACATTTCCCCAATGCATGAATGTAAATACTGTATCAAAAATAAAACAAAGAAAGAGTGTTGCATTGCATACTGTAAATACAAAATAAAGTGGGTCATTCGCTTTCAATGCATCTCAGCATGTGTGCTTCCTTACTTTACTGTTAAGTAATCAACTTTCGTTTAGTAATGTGTAAAAATATAAAAAGTTTTATAGAACACTGAATAGCATTATTTCACTGCAGTTTTGGCCAAAGACAACACATCCATTTAGTCCATTTGGCTGAAAATAATGCAGCATACACATAGATTGAGCAATCACTCTTTGATCTGGCCAGTCACATGATCAGCGCACCTAGAATGGGAGAATGAACAGTTTGATAGTGAGTTCTTCAGCACAATCAATAAAAACAAAACAAAAAAAAAGAATATGGAAAAATCTTTATAAGAATAAATAGTTGACTACATTTTGGCAAAATCATTAATCAATTATAATAAAATTTTTAATTGGCTTCCAGAGTATTTTTGCCAAAGCCCAATACTTTCTGTAGACTTACCCTATAGTCAGGGTCTCATGTTGTCCACCAGAGGGCAGCAAAGACTGCTCGTCTCTGACCTTATGTTAAAGACGCAGATTATAAACAGGAGGAGGAAAGAGAAGAAGTGTTAAAGTGGTCCATTCAATCCTTTTTACATCGCGTGGCTATTTCTACTTTTAAATTTCACATTATTTAATATTGCATTACTTTTTCTTATGCATTTGCAGTAATATTTTACTTAACATCAATAAAATCTGTCAACCTTAGAAACAGTCCTATAAAGCTATCAGGTGCTTAAAATGTTTTCCAGATTTTACATAGGCTCAGAAACCTTGAGAAAACAAACAAAAACAAAAAATAAGAAAACTGGTTGGCCAGTTTTTGGAGTTTTAATGTAACAACTATCCACTGATAGCCAAGTTTAGTAGAAGCTTAGTTAACCTGAATCGAACATCAGCCAAAACAATAAACTTACCAATCAGCAGTTGGGTCATTCTACAGAAACGTCCATTTTTCTGTCCCTAGCCTTTACAGGAATAATACAATTGAAAAAACACATTAGGGTTACAATTTTCGATTAAAAAAAATCGATTCAACATGGCAAACAGCGAATATTTGTGTCGTCTTAATGCATTTGAGACATTGTGATTTCCTCTGTACATAACTGACACGCCACAGGTATATTTTTCATCTATAAATGTTAGAAAGTCGGGCAGATAAATAAATAAATTTTGCTGTCAGGAGTGGGCGAGGCTTAGGCTATGCATGCGCGCTAAACAGATGGAATAATTCCGAATAAAATATGCATTCTGTCAAAATATTTGTTGTACATTAAATGTGACACGTAGAATTTTAATTCTACATATAAGTGTATTTTTATGATAGCAGTAACTGTAAATCAAATGGAAGCTAGCTAATACAGCCCTAATTACAAGCTCAAATGAGTTAATGTGCATTCCTCTTATCATATAAAATATAGTCTGTTTTATGTTTATTTTCATTTTTAATTTAGTGATTTTAAATTTAAATTTACAAAAAAAAAAAAAATTAAATCTTGGGCACAATACATAAAATAGTTGGCTTTAGCCTGTATTTTGATTTAGTTAAGTTGTTTACGTAGGTCCTGTCTCTCATGGAAGTGAAGTCATGCCCACACCGGATGGATGACACGACAGGTAAACATAATTTCTTACTGATGTAATTTCAGTTTGACAACAGTAGGAGTAATAATTGCATGGACTGTGATACATTCAGTTGCTGCCTCATTTGTTACTTATTCATTCAAATCATCAACTAAAGATGCACATGAATGCATGCGTTTTTAAAATATTTGTAATTGCTAATGAAGGAGAGAGAGAGAGACATATTTTAAAAAATGTTACTTTTAGACCTTTGCTGTCTGCTGGAGAGGAGCGTATAGGATGATGAATCAAACCAGTTGTAAAGTTTCCAAGAATCTCTTGTAGTGTTGCTACATCAGAGGGTCTGTAGGCCAAACAGATATCCATAACTGCAGTTCTTCATGTACATGTTAACATGATTCAGCAATAAACAAACTTTATACCCCAGTGAATCATTTTTTTTCCCACTTGCATTCATTAGGTCATAATTTACTTTCAAATGTTCACACCTGTAGTTAGTTGTAAATAAGAATATTTTTAAAATAATTACATCCACAGAGATGCATTTGCCGGACAGTGGCATGGACAGCCCTGGGTTCAGTAGTGTAAGTAAAAAAAAAAAATGCTGCATAAAATAAAAGGATATTAAAATACTTTTTTAAAATTGCTTTTATTTCTATACAGTACCGACTGATCTCATAAGCCGTACAGTAAGTTGAGCTTTGTGCATGTGCATTTACACTGCGACTATTATATGATGTGCAGTTTGACAGTCTGTTGAGTTGTGTTGTTCTGCAGGACAGGGAGCACACCTCCTCCGCTGACGAGTGGGTCCAGAGGGCCCCAATCTTCCTCCTCTTTTTCCTCCCTCCTCCACCTCCACCTCCACCTCCTCCTCCTCCTCCTCCTCCACCTCCACCTCTTCCCATTTTAACTCCTTGGGAGGATCTAGAAGATGTAATGGGAGTATTAGATGTAGCATTTAAACTCATTTGCAGCTGTCACTGTTTTGGTAATGTTCTTTCCACCCCTCTCTGCAGTATTTTGCCGATGGTGAAGAAGATTTTTAATAAATATACATATTTTTAAACTCAAAGATCATTATGGTGTCCTTCTCTCATTATTGTTGATCATATAACATTATTGCTGGTCTACACACATATTTCTCTAAAAAGAAAACGTCTCAGGTTACGTATGTAACCATGGTTCCCTGAGAACAGGGAACGAGACTCTGCGTTTGCAGTAAACGCATTGGGGAACATCACGTGACCCAGGTGTCCGAAAGCACTATCCAATAACTCCAATTCCTATTGGCCCGCGACAGCCTATGATGTCATACGGCGCGACCCGGAAGTATAAACCCAGGTAAAAAAGTAGTATACTTTAGTGTATTTGAAAATATGAATGAAGTACATGAATTATAAAACAAGTATACTTCTACTTGTTGTACTTTATTTAAAGAGTATTTGATTTGTACTTTTTAAAAGTATACTTCAAAAAAGATGTAATTAAGTTCAACTTAATAGACCAAACAGTAAGTATACTAATTTATCAGTAATCAAATTATTTTTTAAATGTACTTTTTGAAAGTGTACTTTGTTGTTAATGTATTTTAAATTGTATTGAAGTTTATTTTTTTTAAGTGTATTAAATTTGACATACTTAGAGTGGCAATTCAGTGTACTTATGGGAAGTATATATTTTTTGGAAATTAATTGTTAGTATACTTTTTTAAAAGTGTACTATGTTCTCACTTCATTAGAAGTGTGACTTCTGTACACTTTATACAGTACACTCTAAAATAAGTGTATTTTTAGTGGCATATCAGAGTACTCTCATAAAATATGTTAAAATACAAAATGTATAGTGGTAATTTAGTGTACTTTTAGTAAGTACGCTTATTTGTAATACAAAGTATAATTTATTAAAGTGTACACTGATTTCACTTCATCTGTAGTGTAATCTTAAGAGTCAGTCTGTCGTTATCTGGCTCGGCTCGGTGTTCATCTTCAGTTCTCTCTTCACAGCAGTTCAGTCAGTGTACTGTTTGAGTACATGAATTACTCGGGGATATTGGTTTGTTTGAACTCAGAGGGAGTGTCAGCCACATTAAAAAAGTTAACAGGCTTAAGTCATTTGTGGATTAATGCGTATTGGAGACGCGAACCGTTTAAAACGATTCAGTTCGATTTGGTGAACTGGTTCAAAAAGATCCGGTTACATCGAATGATTCGTTCGCGAACCGGATATCACAAACTGCTTTGTTTTGAACTCTCTCTCACAACAGACACGGGAAAGAAGACAATGCTGAATAAAGTCGTAGTTTTTGCTATTTTTGGACCAAAATGTATTTTCGATGCTTCAAAAAATTCTAACTGACCCTCTGATGTCACATGGGCTACTTTGATGATGTTTTTCTTACCTTTCTGGACAGAGAGCTCTCGGACTAAATCTAAAATATCTTAAACTTTGTTCCAAAGATAAACGGAGGTCTTACGGGTTTGGAACAGCATGAGGGTAGGTTATTAATGACATAATTTTGCTATTTGGGTGAACTAACCCTTTAATTTGAAGAACATGCATGTTCACGTTATGTCTTGGAATACAGACCTGACTTCCCAGATTACAAATTTGAAAATCCACTTAACTCTGCCATTTTTGCCGTCATTGACTACTGTTAATACTTCTTGTTTGAATTTCACTGATTAAGCATTATGGTAAAAGTGACAGTGGGTTGGTACGGATTAGGGCTGGGATAAACGATAATTTTTTTTTACGATTAATTTAGCGATTATTTTTCGGTGCATCGATTAATCTAACGACTTTTTTTGTTTTTGTTTTTTTCAGTCCGATTCTATTTCGGTTTGATTCGATTATCGATAATCTCCCCATTAATTGACTAATACCAATTTATAAAAAGTCCAAAATAAAAGATACAAGTGCAAAGTAATGCATTCTTAGTCAGAGGTAACGTTCGATAAAACCTTGAAGCCTTAAACACATAGGCCTAGCTTACAAAAAAAAAAGTGCATCTTGTAATTCTTCTTTCAGATGAAAATAACAACAAATTGATGTCTAGCATTCAATAAAAAAAAAGGTCAAATCGGACATGTCATTATTGGACGTGTAGCCTATGGCAAGCGCTGTGTGATTATCCCGGCAGTTTATTTTTTAGCACAACTTACACTCCGCGGTAATTCAGCAAAAAAAATATCTCAGAATGCTCCACGTGAAACTTTGTTCATCCCAGCCCTGGTACGGATATAACTACAAGGCCTCTGGCAAATTGCCGCAGGTACCAATACTGTGACCACAAGTACATGTTGCGTTTATAGGCAACCCTCACAGGGAAAGGAAAAAAAGGCGAGCTGAAGGAGCAGCTTGAGCCAGAAAAAACCAACGCAATTTTAGGTACAGTAATGTCATAGTTATGAATCCAAATCCATTGTCATGATTGATTGACAAATCCATTATAATCAATGATTGTATTTCAATGTTATACATTGTCTATCCTGTTTTAATTCATCCCCATGTCTCTTTCCTGTTTTCACAGATGCAGTGAGGGAGCGATTCCCCAACACCGAGGTGGCAGAGATCCGGGCCCTTCTACGGAGGAAGTGCAACAGTGAGAGCTACAAGGCCTCTAGTAACTCAAGTCAGAGCTACGGGTGCTGGTCATATAATTAGAATATCGTGAAAAAGTTCATCTTTTTACTGTAAATTATTTTTAAAAATGAAACTTTCATATATTCTAGATTCCCTACATGTAAACATTTCAAAAGTTTTTTTTTTTTTTATTTTGATGATTAGAGTGTACAGCTCATGAAGTCCAAAATCCAGTATCTCAAATATTAGATATTTCTAAGATCAATCAAAAAATGGATTTTCAAAACAGAAAAGTTCAAGTTCTTTAAATATGTTCATTTGTACACTCAATACTTGGTCGGCAGCACATATTACAACAAATGACTTGCTCCTAGCACAAATTACAGTATCAGTGAAGTGTGGCATGGAAGTGATCAGCCTGTGGCACTGCTGAGGCACTATTGAGCCTTCAGATCATCTGTATATTGTTGGATCGACTGTTTCTCATCTTTCTCTTGAAAATATCCCATAGATTCAGGGGATGTTGGCTGGCCAATAAAACACAGTAATATCATGGTCAGCAAACCACTTGGAAGTGGTTTTTGCACTGTAGGCAGGTGCTAAAGTCCTGCTGGAAAAGGAAATCAGCATCTCCTAAAGCTTGTCAGCAGATGGAAGCATAAGTGCTCCAAAATCTCCTGGAAGATGGCTGCACTGACTTTGCACTTGATAAAACACAATGGACCAACACCAGCAGACGTCACGGCCCCCCAAATCATTACTAACTTCAGAAACTTCCCACTAGACTTCAAGCAGCTTGGATTCTGTGCCTCTCCAGTCTTCCTTCAGACTCTGGGACCATGATTTCAACATGAAATGCAAAATTTACTTTTATCTGAAAAGAGGACTTTCGACCACTGTTCACTGTCCAGTTCTTTTTCTCCTTAGCCCAGGTAAGATGCTTCTGACATTGTTTCTGTTTCAGAAGTGGCTTGGTAGTCCTTTTCCTGAAGATGTCTGAGTGTGGTGACTCTTGATGCGCTGACTCCGGCTTCATTTGACTCATTTTGAAGCTCTCCCAAGTGTTTGAATCGGCTTTACTTGACAGCATTCTCAAGCTTGCGGTCATCCCTGTTGCTTGTGCACCTTTGCCTACCAATTTCTTCCTTCTAGTCAACTTGCATTTATATGCTTTGATACATCATACATTTAATGAAACTCAAATGTAAAAATTCTAATATTTGAGATACTGGATTTTGGACTTTCATGAGCTGTACGCTCTAATCAACAAATTAAAAAAAAAAAAAAAAAAACTTTTGAAATGTTTTACTTTACATGTAGGGAATCTAGTATAAATGAAAGTTTCATTTTTTTAAAATAATTTACAATGAAAAATGAACTTTTCACGATATTCTAATTATATGACCAGCACCTGTAGATATGCATGTGTAGTAAGTTGTTTGCCATTGTTCTGTGTCCTGGCATTTCAGAGAAAGTCGACTGTTCAAGGTTCTCCTTTTGCCAATATCTGCTTTTATGTGTTACTTTTGTGTTAATAATAAAGATCCTTTTCTGAAATGCAATTTGTAATCTGTTGATTTAATGTACTTGAACTGAATTGTAATGTAATACACTTGTAGTGTAATACCAACATTCATGCTTACGTATAACAAAATGGGGATAAATTACAATGAAATGTACTTTCAATTTGTTTCTACCTTACACTATAATAACATTCCTCTGAAAGTACGTGTCTATGATGTTTAGGTTGTAATTGAACTTCACTTCAAAAACATTATTATTGTCATAGTAGGACACTTTAAAAGCACTAAATATATAGGAAGTGCATTTGTAGATCACTTGAAAATGTTACAGAGGCATACTAAATTAACTGTTTATAGTAATTATAAGTATGATAGCAGTATGCACAAAATGTACTTAAACCACAACTATAATTGCACTGCAATGCCTTTTTAAGTGTATTTCCATTAGAATGTCAATACAATGCAATTGTACTGTAAGTGTGCTTAATTGCTCATGAATCTTGATTTTCATTAGTGTATTTTAGTGCACTTGAAGTTTAAAAAAAGTTGTTCCCATTTTAGTATACTATTTACACTAGAAGTGTAGTTAAATAGATGTTAAGTTGAAGTTAATACATAATTGAATACACTTAACTATACTTGGATTTGACGAAAATAGTACAAAATGTAGAAAATATACTTAGTACACTTTATTAAAGTATATTTTTAATAGAATTCTTTTTCACCTGGGAAGGAGCGCCTGGAGAGACAGTCTTCATCTCATCGTCTTGAGGGACTGTTCTGTAGGCAGGCAACCTAAAGCATGGCAATGAAACACAGAGTCTCGTTCCCTGTTCTCAGGGAACCATGGTTACATACGTAACCTGAGACGTTCCCTTTCGAAAGGGAACTCCACTCTGCGTTTGCAGTAAACGCATTGGGGAACGATATACCCACGCCGCCATGCTGGAGGGGAGTGCCTGCCAGTAATTGGCTGAGACAAAGGCCTCAAAGCAGTTCTCAAACTGCCCAGCAAACTCCCCCTCGGGTCACACCAGGCTGTCAGTGACAGCATTCCCTCTGGCCAACAGCCCAAGCTGAGCTTCCTAAAGGCTTCTACCTTTCTCTTATAAACAAATAGAGCCTAAAGAAATCGCTAAGGCATCTGGAACCCATCTTTCAGTGAGAAAGTGGTCCCTTTAAGGGAATGTGGCCAAGGAACCAAAGGGAATCTCGGCCAGTCAATTTTGAGGGGAACAGGGTAACCGTCATTGCCACCAGGGAGGCCGACCTGGTCTTCTAGGGGAACAGACTTAGTCCAGGCCAACCCTGTCTGAATACAGAGCCTCTAAAACGCATTCTTCAAGAAGATAGTAGGTAAGAGTGACTGCAGAAAGGCAGAAACCAGCTCAAACCCACGAGTAGAGACGGGCATCCCGGAGAGCAGAACTCAGCTAAGCGCTATGAACCCTGTCGAGGGGAGATAATACACTCACCTAGGATCTACCCAGTGCTTAATTAGTGCACTGAGGAGGCTGTGCGCTGAACGCCCTGAACAGGGGAGCACAAACCAGCCTGGGGCTGATTCTTAGGATGGGGCCTGATCAAGGCCTAACCATCATAATCAGCTTAGGGAGCTATGCACTATTACGAACCCAACCCCAAGGGGGAAGCGCAGAGCTCACCTAACAGGTAGACTATGCCAAGAGCACATACTCATGGAAGCCCTAGAGGGGCTTACA
The DNA here is from genome assembly GCA_028476615.1 of Culter alburnus. Classification (NCBI taxonomy): domain Eukaryota; kingdom Metazoa; phylum Chordata; class Actinopteri; order Cypriniformes; family Xenocyprididae; genus Culter; species Culter alburnus. The sequence continues at coordinate 6,025 of JAOTNS010002242.1, read as the reverse complement.
ACATGACAACAGTTTTATATGAAAAGAGAAGTAAACTTCAGAAAGTGGCCTGAATTTGGTAAAAGCCATTCTGAACATCTGTCTAAGCCTGCGGCAGACAGACATTTTTCTTGAACATCTGTCCAAGCCTGCGGCAGACAGACAACTTCCATGGCAGCAATAGAAAGCTGCACAGTGCTCTTATGATAATCCACCCAACACAATCCGACGAGCAGTGTACTCAGTAAAAGCACTTTTACTATTTAAGCAAGAGGAGTACAACATACGCCAACACGTATTAAGGAAGGCCTGGAGGCCATAACCCAACAGACACGTGCATCAGCTCGTGGCAGTTTTTAGGTCCCAAGCCTGGTAAACAACCCGCAAAGAGGGGGTGAATCTACCACTTGGGCCCCTGGCCAACGAAAGTGTATAGAAATAGTTCTCAGAGAGAAATACACCTAAACAAACACTAGTGTATCCAAAAAAGGCGGCCCGCAGGCTTAGCATCCTTCAGGACACATGGCGTAAGTCTTGTGGCCGTTTCCAGGAGCACAAAGATCCAACCTAAGCGCTAGGTGGCTCTTAACTCAACTAGAATCATCGACTCATAGAGGCAACAATAGGTTAAACCAAACCTCAGTAAGGTTCACTACTGACATTCATCCAGAGCCGCACAAAAAACACAATCTGTGCCAACATGCAAACTAAAAAGGAGGCCTGAAGTGGCCTGCCGATTCAGTGACACGTGGCTTCAGCTCGTGAATTTCCAGGGAACCAAGCTTACAGGGAACCAGCTCTAACCCACTAACTATGGGAAGCTAACTGCTACCTGTGCTAGGCTACACTTTCCAAACAGGCAAAGTACCCTAAGTTTTTGTGACTAAAGGGAACCCACACGACGGTCTAAGGGAGGCTAATTAAGCCTACTACCTCAAACAAACATGCTGCAGGGCCTGAGCAGTGTAATATCAAAACAGTATGTGAGCAAACTGATATCCATTAAACAGCCAATATGAATTATTGTGCAAACTAGAAGGAGGCTGAACAATCCAGCTACAATCACCGTTATATGCAATATAGCTGATAAACAGATAACTGAAAGGGAGCTGACAGATACAAATTTTTCTCAAAAAGTGATCTAGCTACCGTGAGTATGCAATCCGACAGGCGATGCACTCAGTAACACTGGGAAAGGGTTCACCGAACATTTAATAGTGGCCGCTTTTCTTTCAAAAAGGTCCTGCTATATATAAGCGGTTTGAACCTGTGGCAGCATATTAAGCTCACATACAACTAAATTCCAACAGGCAATGTACCCTAAACATGTGACCTAAAGGGAACCAAACAAAGCCAACGTGGTTAAGGGAGGCTATAAGGCCTACTAACTCAAACAAACACATGGCAGGGCTGTGGTAGTGACATATGTGAGAAACCATGATCAGTTAATCAGCATTGTAAAAAACAACTGCTAACTAGAGGAGGCTAAATACATAAAGCCTACAATCCGAGTTATATGCAATATAGCCGCTAACAAGATCACAGGGAGCTTAAATAGATACAACTTTCCTCAAAAAGTGGTTCTAATACTCTGAGTATGCAATCCAACAGGTGATGGCACTCAGTGACACAAATAAACCTCTTAAACTGGGATATGTAGTACCATCCTCTCAAATGGAGGCCGCTTTACGCAAAAAAGGGCCATACTATTAAGAGAACAGGTGCTAACTGTGGCAGCATAGTAAGCTCACATATATATATATATATATATATATATATTAGTATATTATATATATATATGTAGGGACAAAATCTAAAACTCAAGTAATCATAAAACTTTGAAATATATTCTATTTAAAGGAAAAACACGTCCCATACATATCCTCAATCTGTTCTAGCCTAGAATCGAAAGGCTAAAACTACATCTCAAGTCAACTTATAAATACAGATATCAGTGGCTCAAGGAATTCTTTCTCTTAGCATGAAGTTCTAGAGAGTGGGGCCTAGGTCACAAAACCTGCATAACTTATCTACGCAAAGATAAATGGCCTACCACCTATCTCACCATTGCGTCTACATAAGCAGGGGATAAGCATACGGCCTAACCACTCCCTCAGGAATTAGGCCGAACAAAAAAAAAAAAAAAAAATAAAAAAAAAAAAAAAAAAAAAAAAAAAAAAAAACAAGAACTATCCAACCTAATCGGGATATAAACTAAGGTTATATAATAATACCAACCTAGCTCTAGCCTAGCCGCTAGCTACAGCCTTCTTACAGTGGCCACAATCCTAGTGAAGCCTGGGCTTCACCTCCAATCTCTGGATAAGGAGAAAGAAGTGAAGCGCACAATCAAACAATTTCAGGCGGCCGATTAAGGCCAACCTAAACTCTACATAGTATCCCCAATGTTCTTACTACATGCCGAAACTATACAGGAATAAGGGTCTTAATTTTAAACGAATAACAATAGACCCCCTGCAGGCTTCAAAAACCAAACCTCTAGCCCTTTTTAACATAAAGTGGAATCTAATTTTCTTTAAGCAAAGGTCTCTTACATCAAACCGAAACGCAGGCTATAGAAAGAATGCCTATGGGCCAGCCATCAGTCTGCCATAAGAAACATCTGACATTACATATGTTTATATATATACACATAATATATACAATTTACACCCACATATACAATAACATATATACACACATATATATACACACACCCACCCACACACACACACAGGAGGTTAAGAAGAGGAGATGATAGCTCTAAATCGCCCTATCATAGCTGGAATCGTTACAATGCAACAGTGTTTACAATCAAAAAAAACATCACCTGTCTCACTCTGCTCCCTCCTCCTCCCGTCTGTCTGGTTTCAGATAACAAATCTGACTGCCTAGGGGTTTTTCCATGCCTCACCGATCTCAAACGCGGAGATCCGAATGGATGTAAATATTAAGCTGCCGATCAATACAGAAGAACCGCGCGCCGAACCGTCGCGCGGCCCCTTTTCTTAACGCACGCAGCAGCCCTCCGAGAAGCGCGTCCCAACCACACACGCTTGCATACACCTGCCGAGGAGCACTCGCTGCCGACGCATGACGTCAACACGAACATCATCTTCATCCAGGTGGCTCGCGCCAGCCCCAGGGAAGTTGAAGAATACAACTTCTCAAACTACCAACGAGCTCATCTACGAGCCCTATATTGCAGCCACCGGTTAGCCTCACCACAAAAGGCCAGACCAACAGACAGAATTGCAGACAGCTCTTCCCTCGTGAAGAGGCCAAACGGAGAACAGGTAAACAGAAAACAGACCCACATCAGTCCATAAGCACGTGATGCGCGCTCCTCTCCATACAAAACGCTCAAAAAATAATGTAGTCAATGTCAAACCCTGGTACACAGGATCAACACACTTCTCATGACCGTTTGTAAGGTATATATATAAAACCCTACCGATTCTTTTGGTATAATGAAATCATACAGAACAGGACCAAAGACCTGAATGAAGACTGTCGGTGCGTTCCAAACGGGATATATCCGCCCTCCGAAGGGCACTTGATGAATAATCTGCCGCCATGTTTAAGGGTCTTTCCAAACCGAAGGCTAAACTGTCCACTTCCAAGGGCCCCCTCCCCCGTAATGAAGGATTCAAGGGTACACTGATGACACTCGGCCCCCATGATCCTTTGCACATGGGAATTTTTTTTTGTTTTTGTTTGACGTCACAGAATGGTACAGAAAGGGTTAGAGTTCATTTTTAACTATGTATGTTGGAATCTCGAAGGCATAGACAGGATACTTTGGGATCTCTGAAGCAGAAGTTACTCTTTATTGAGAAACACACTGGTGCGTCGCTGTGTTCATCCAAAATCTAACTAAGGCAGTGACTTGTAGTGCATATACATTCAGATGAGGTAGATCATAGAGTAGAGGTTGACAATCTAACAAAGCTGCAAATGCATACAGGATCAGCCCATTCCTACCTTTCTAAAAGGGCCATGATCTAATCACATAAATGTGATCATCAAATTCATAGGTGCTACTCCAATCAGTCTGACATATCGCCCAGACCTTTACATTATCATAGAGACACAGGCACTGGCTTATCTTGACTTTTCCTGCAAATGGTCATGATGTAGGATCCGCAGATCTTACACAGATCTTAATTTTAATCCACCTATGTATAAATTTTTCTGTACTACTGTCATATTTTACGAGTTAGATTTGGTACTTATTATGGTCAAACAACATTCGACTTCCAACAAAAATACTTTACAGCTCCCTTTATCAGTCCATTCAAATGTGTTAAAATATCATAGATACAATATAGCCTACAGCCATAAACCTAAATAATAAATAATAAAATAAATAAACTAACGTTAAACAAATGGCGCAGCTTGTCCAAGCTACTCTTGCTTGATTGTCTCCTAAGATGACGCAGAAGTGCGTTCCAAAAGAAGATTTTTTTTGACCCCTACACCCTTCATCCTTTGAAGCTCTCACTTGAGGGTAAACCCTTTTGCAGGATGTAGGCCTAGGTATGAGCCCCTTCCGAATGGAACGCGGTGTCTCTCTCAGGCGCTCCTTGATACTTCCGGGTCGCGCGTAGACGCATAGGCTGCAATAGGAATTGGAGTTATTGATAGTGCTTTCTACACCTGGGTCAGTGACTTCCCCAAAGCGTTTATCGCAACGCAATCGGTTCCCTTTTCAAGGGAATTAATATTTTTATTCTGTTTGGCTCTTAGCAAAAAAAAAAAAACAAAAAAATCTTCAAGTTCCATATGCGGAGCGAAATGATAACGGTTCCAGCATTAAGACCGCTTACAAGTCAATAATCTTATTAACGCTATTGTTCTTGGTTTTTTTTTATTGTTCTGGATTTTTTTGGCATTATATCTGCTATGTAATGTTTATGATTTTGATATCGCAACTAAATACCGTCAGGAATAAATATTTATTCTAATTTACTCATTAAAACCAAAGGTGTTCATCATGATGTACAATCAAGAGCTCGGACACATTGTGTGCATTTGTTTGGCTTTTACCAGAACGCAACGCTCGATTGTCTGTGTGAAAAACGCGGCGGTGCTCGAGCGCATATAACTGATACGCCGCACGCGCACTGGCCATGATTTCAGAAACAACCTGTTCCCTCGGCTAATCTCCTCTTTTTAACACAGACTATACTTATCGAATTGATATATTTTCTTTCTTTTGATGTACAATTATTCGCTGAGTTAAGTTCACTTTTGAGACATTTCAGAATTCTTGCAGAAGACAGCTGAAAATGCCCCTGTTTTTTCCTTTTATTTTTCAAAGGACAAGGTTTTGTTGTTATGTGAGCCTAACACAAATAAAATTAACCATTTGTAGAAACCATTGCACTAATCTGTATGCTATTTCCAAAATGACAGAAGGCCTATTTTAATTGTTCTGTCATGAGGAGAAAATCCATCCTTAACGCGCCGGCGCTTCGCTGCCAGAGGTAAAAAAATGTAGCCAATTCAGTTTTCATAGTTATAAGTTAAATATTGTGCTATCATCGATTATGTTATTTTTTTTTAATTTCACTATATGAAAAGGGAATAGCATACGGATGCGTCATGTTGGGAAGACAAATGCAACGGGTCAGACATGATTTGACGGCACTTCATTACAGTTTTGTTTTATAGTAAGTCTTTCTTTATAGTGAAAGTTCGTTTGTAGCAATTGGTATCTTACTTATCAAGCATGTTTCATCAGCCAATTGCCTATATTATAATTAGGACAAGGAAAACCAATAACGTCGTGTGTGGATGGATGAAGTTCGTGAACAACGAAACCATGGTTTCCGCGGGGGGTGCCTTTAAATAGACTGAATCAATATACTCTTTCGTTTAATTAAATTAATTATTTACTTTATTACATGTCTTTATTACTTAAATAATTATAAGATGTTGTCTGGTCGAACCTATATTTTAGCTGTGTCTAGTCCGACCCACATCTGCGTAGTGGCTTTATTGTGCAAACTTTTTTTCCTCCCACGCCAAACTCAAACATTTC
>JAOTNS010002241.1:0-49788 GCA_028476615.1 Culter alburnus | reverse complement strand
GAATGGAGTAGAGATAACAGGGAGAGGGTACAAAGGTGCTCGGCCCCGCTGTGACACAGCACTGGTCTTTGACATGTTGCACATGTGTTACAGTATGTCTGTACGTCAGTGTAAAGTGACGGCCAATGGAAAACGTGAACTGATGCGAGTATATGTTTTCTGCTGTCCCAAGTGACCAGCCCATGGAATGGTGTGTGCGAGGTGCAAGACAAGTGGTCTACAACATTTAGGAACAATTAAACGAGTAGCATCATTAGTTTGCAGGTACAACACATCATTCAAAATCACATACTTTTCATCACACAGGTTCGAATTTTCCCCCCTGGCAGCTTTTCCAAACAGTGACTTAAGCGACTCATCCTTTCTTTGAAGTTCCCCAATGTTCTCTGGGATCCTCCAGTCATCAGCTTTGAGGCCCTCCACAGAGGTCTCAGGGACTGGAGAACCCAGGTACTTTTCGAGCCGACGTTGTCGACGTGGTTTTCTTGGGCCCTTGGTCCCGCCCTGCAACAGACTACTGTGCAAGTCTGGCAGTGGCTGCAAACCTGCTCTAACTTGAGCCCGGGTAAGAGCAGGACATGATTTAGAAACAATGGCAGCAGTAACAACAGTCTCAGAGTTTATGGAGGCTTGTAGCAGTTCATAAAGTATGGGTAAGTCTCTTCCTAAAATCATATCAGCAGGCAGATCATCAACTATAACAACATTCATCAGAAATGACTGTTCTTGTGCACACACAACTACTTCAGCTCTGGGGTACTGCCTCACATCCCCATGCACACACTGGACAGTTGCGGTGCTTGCATAGTCAACATTTGACACATAACATGGCTTTAGGAGGGACAGGGAACTACCGGTGTCCAACAGTGCTTTCACAAAATGTCCATCAATAGTTACATCACACAAAACTTGACTCTCCCCTCTAAAGTCAGTATCTTTGTCCTCTTCCCTAGGGACATAACAAAATCCTGTCAGCTTAGCTTTACGAGCAGGACATACTGCGGCTTTGTGCCCCGGCTGCTGACAGTAAAAGCATATCAGTTCTTTTCCCCCTGTTGACTTGGGGCTTTGTGTATTGTCTGACAGTTCAGCACGACCCCTCTCAGTCCCAAAGTGAGTACGAACAGTACCTTTAGATGGTTGGGTGCGTGGACCTCCGCGATGAGCGTTCTGGTATTGCTGAGCCAGCTTAGCCGCCGCCAGTCCAGACGTTGGCTCATGCTCCCTTACCCAGGTGCGAGCATCATACGGAAGCACCCGTAGTAACTGTTCAAGGATGATGGCCTCGCCTATCTCCTCCTTGGTGCTCCCTTGGCCGTACCCATCGCTGATACAGGTTCTTTAGGCGATGGTATGTCTCAGATGGTGATTCTCCAGCTGGAACAGTAGGTGATCGGAACCTTTGCCGGTAGGTTTCTGGCGAGATGTTGAATTTTTCCAGCAACGCCTCCTTCAGATCATCGTACACCTCTGCCTGTTCCTCATCCATCGCCAGGTATGCTTCCAACGCTTGCCCCGTCAGTAAAGGAACCAGATGATAGCTCCATTCCTCCTCAGGCCACCTCCAGCTCCTAGCCAGACGCTCAAACCGCCGCAGATAATTCTCGATATCCTCCCCCTGCTGGAAGATCGGCATCTTTGGTTCAGCTCGCTGCATTGGCCCTCTGAGCACAGGAACACTTGGGGAGTCTCTGTCATGTGCTGTTCTGCGTTGTGTGGATATCCTCTGCGTAGCTGGTGTTGGAAGCTCCATTCGCGGGCTCTCACCATCAGACAAAGTCCCAGCAGGTTGAGTCGACTGCAAGATGGACTCACGTAGACCCCGGAGCTCCTGCAGATATCTCTCCTCTCTCTCCTGCTGTGCGTCTAGGAACTGACGCATCAGGGAAACCATTCCCTCACCAGCTGCAGCGACTGGAGTGACTGGCTCAGTCTGTGGTGAGCTAGACTTTCTCGAGGTACCAGGAAGCCCTGCCATCACTTCCTCTTCCTCTGTAGTCTCCGCCGAATCCCAAGCCTCATCCTCCATCGTCGCCTTCTTCACCTGTGACCGCAACCCAGCCCTGGGTTTCTTGCCTTTTGGCGCTGTTTTGCGAGTAGCCATCCCACCGCTGCCACCAAATGTAGTGAAGCGAGTGCCAATACTCGCTTTGGGGGAGGGGAAAAGTAACGGGAGTCCGTGAGAGAGGAAAAAAAAATAAATAAATAAAAAAATGATGGCTTACTCGCACAGCACTTCCGTGCAGGGTGTACTTTATTTACAGTGCCAGAAATAAAGCAGTCCACAGTGAAGTCTATGTACAGGTGCACACAAAAACCCAAAAGTACCAAAACAATAAAACAAAAAAATAAAGACAAAAACTGTATCCACAATATACAATGGTTTTGGGGTTTTGCTTGAGGTTCCACCACAACACTCTCGCCGACTTGGTTAACAAGTAATGAATGGGAGTCTAGCCTCCCCTTTTATATGACAGACTCCACCCCCTTTTGGCATAATTCATTAAAAGGGTAAGTATTAAACATTGGACATTTTAAATCTTTCATAAGACTCACTAAATCAACCTTAAACAATAATTCTCACAGGCAATTCAAATAAATATATTCATTGTCCTCAATAACACAAAAACACGTAATCTTTCAACACATATTTTACACATAATCTCTATACCCTACACAAGACAATGGTTTAGCCGGCTTCCGGTTGCGCTGCGCCGGCGCGACCATCCGTTACGTCATAAACAGGCGCCCTCCGTGTGCTCTGTTTGGCCGACACAGCATTTACCCACCGTAAGACCGACTAAACCCAGACAAACAAACAATTGAATGAAGACAAAACACAAGACAAAGACGATGTGTGTGTGTATAAGGATCGGGCATGAAACTGTGTTAAAGGGAAATGTGATGTGGAGGAATGTCCATGGGCCATCGGCCCGGCGTGTGCACCCGCTTTGCCGACGGCAGAAACAGCAGGTAAGGAGAGGGAAATGAAGCGTGAATGGGGTATGTATTTAGGTGCGTGTGTGTACGTGCGTGCGTGCCCAGCGGGGAATATCTACTTTATCACAATCTTCAAGCCTAAATTCAGCATGAGTAAAATACTTAAGTACAGTTAAAATCAGATACTCCAAGACTTTGGTAACACTTTACTTGAAGGGGTGTGCATAAGACTGACATGACGCCTTCATAATCTTGACATGACACGTGTCATGAATATGAAGGAGGTTTTATGCATGTTTATGATAACTGTCATTAAATGTCATTCGCTCAATTATGTCATTTTTAATGCAAAGATGACATTGTTTGAGATGTCTTTGTTACGACAACTTGACATAAACCAAAACATCATAACCTGTCAGTGTCTTTGTCATGACAACTTGACATTAGCAAAACATCATAACCTGTCATAAACATGACATAGCAGATTAATTATCAAACTTAAAAAAACTACTTAACTTTATGGGTTAACATTACATTACATTATTTTGGTAACATTTCAGTATAGGGAACACATATATAAACGATTAACTATGACTTTTCCCTCAATAAACTCTTAATTTACTGCTTATTATAGTTAATTGTTAGGTTTAGGTATTGGGTAGGATTAAGAATGTAGAATAAGATCATGCAGAATAAGGTATTAATATGTGCTTTATAAGTACTAATAAATAGCCAATATTTTAGCCATATGAATGCTAATAGTAATAAGCAACTAGTTAAAAGACCCTAAAATAAAGTGTTACCATTATTTTATAACAGTGTCATCTTTTTTACGAAATTTGAAATTGTCTATTATCTGACCTTCTGTTGGAGGAAACTTAAAAAAAAAAAAAAAACATGAAATGAAAAATAGTCATGACGCTGTTATAAAATTATTTGTCAGAGTATTGTCACTTAATGACATTTTAATGACAAGTTCAATTTGACAAGTTCAACCACTGTACTTGAGCTCAAGATACATATTCATGACACTGTTATAATGGCCTCATGACAGCCAATGTCAAAACCAACCACATGACAGTTTAATGTAATGTTAACCCATAAAGCTAAATGATGTCAAGTTGTCATGACAAAGACACTGACAGGTTATGATGTATTGGTTTATGTCAAGTTGTCATAACTCGGACATCTCAAACAATGTCATCTTTGCATTAAAAATGACATAATTGAGCGAATGACACTTAATGACAGTTGTCATAAACATTCATAAAACCTCCTTCATATTCATGACATGTGTCATGTCATGATTATGAAGGTGTCATGTCAGTCTTATGCACACCCTTCAAGTAAAGTGTTACCAAGACTTTTACTCAAATTGTCATAGAATTGGTCACTTTTATCTTGTAACAGAGTCTTTTTCATTGTAAAGTATGTGTACTTTTATTTAAGAATTGTTTTCAGGTACTCTTTACACCTCTGCCCTTTCCACAGTGATGACTTCTAAATCAGTTCTCTTTTGAGTGAATCCTTATATCCCTTAAGGTCCCCTTTAAATATGAAACTCTTTCCACACTGACCACATAAAATAACTTCTCTTCATGTGAATTCATGTGTTTCCTAAGGCTTTGTTCCTGTGTGAAGCCATTCCTACACAGAGTGCAGGTGTAAAGGCAGGAACACACCAAGCAGACACCGACGACCTAGTGGGCCGAAACTAGACTGCGTTTGGCTCACGTCGGCAGTGTCTGTGTCCAAAGTTACCCTGACACACCAAACCGACACCTGACAGCCGACGGACATCCCTTCTGCGCCTACGTAAGATGAAATGCCTTTCCGAAACAGCAGGTGGCAGTATCTGAACAGCCAATCAGAATGATCAGATGGACCGAGGAGCTCCGATGCCAATTCAACATGTCGAATCAGCCAGGAAAATAAACAGCCAACGAGGACCAACTTCAGCTGACGGCGCAGAACACAATGAGAAAACTTAGGCTCCGTACACATGGAGACATGTTTTTGTGAATATGCACAAATTTTGTATTGGATAGGTGTTTTGTCCACACGCATCCTGCGTTTTCGGAAGGTAAAACTGCTATATTTTTTAAATCGGCCCCCAGAGTGGATAAATCTGAAAACGCTGTCTTTGCGTTTTTGTGTGTACAACCTATCCATATATTTTGAGAAATGATGTCATCACCCCACGTGTCGACCCTAGTCAGACGCCGCTAACAGCACAAAACCGCAACAACAACAATAGCTGACTCTAGATGCTTGTGTTCATGCTGCAGAAGCTACTGAGCCAAAATAAAGCATTATTTCTAAGCTTTACTATAGTTTGTATAAAGCGCACAAGGTTTATGCTCATGCTTCAAGTCTGATTCGCTGCTTTAAGTGTATCTCTGTGGCAGAATTACAGCGCGACATGCTGCTCTGGCATGTATACTACATTATTTTGATTCGTTTCAGAGGTTTCGTGTGGACGCAGATATTACTTGAGACAAGGAAAAAAAAAAGATTGGATAGGATAAGCTCCGGCTTCATGTGGCCGAAAAAACTATCCGACAACTGACTGTTGGCTTGGTGTGTTCCTGCCTTAAGGCTTTTCTCCAGTGTGAGTTCTCATGTGGACTTTAAGGTGTTTTATTTGTCTGAAACTCTGTCCACATTGTTGGCAGGTGTAAGGCTTCTCTCCAGTATGAATTCTCATGTGGACTTTAAGGGATTCTTTATGTGTGAAACTCTTTCCACACTGTTGGCAGATGTAAGGTTTCTCTCCAGTGTGAATTCTCATGTGGACTTTAAGGTGTTTTATTTGTCTGAAACTCTTTCCACATTGTTGGCAAGTGAAAGGTTTCTCTCCAGTATGAATTCTCATGTGGATTTCAAGTGTTCCTTTTCTACTGAAACTCTTTTCACACTGTTGACAGATGTAAAGATTTTCTCCAGTGTGAATTTCCAAGTGGTCTTTAAGGCTACCTTTATGTCTGAAACTCTGTCCACATTGTTGGCAGGTGAAAGGTTTCTCTCCAGTGTGAATTCTCATGTGGTCTTTCAGGCTTTCTTCACGTGTGAAACTCTTTCCACACTGTTGGCAGGTGAAAGGTTTCTCTCCAGTGTGAAATCTCATGTGGCCTTTAAGGCTTCCTTTATGTGTGAAACTCTGTCCACATTGTTGGCAGGAGAAAGGTTTCTCTCCAGTGTGAATTCTCATGTGGACTTTAAGGGTTTTTTCACGTGTGAAACTCTTTCCACACTGTTGGCAGGTGTAAGGCTTTTTTCCAGTGTGAATTTCCATGTGGTCTTTAAGGCTACCTTTATGTCTGAAACTGTCCACATTGTTGGCAGGTGAAAGGTTTCTCTCCAGTGTGAATTCTCATGTGGACTATAAGGTTTACTTCACTTGTGAAACTCTTTCCACACTGTAGGCATGTGTAAGGCTTCTCTCCAGTGTGAACTCTCATGTGGTTTTCAAGTTTTCCTTTTCTCCTGAAGCTCTTTTCACACTCTTGACAGGTGTAACGCTTTTCTCCAGTGTGAATTCTCATGTGGACTGTAAGGCTTCCCTTTTGACAGAAACTCTGTCCACATTGTCGGCAGGTATAAGGCTTTTCTCCAGTGTGAATTCTCATGTGGCCTATAAGGCTTCCCTTTTGACTGAAACTCTGTCCACATTGTCGGCAGGTATAAGGCTTTTCTCCAGTGTGAATTCTCATGTGGACTGTTAGGTTGTCATTTCTACTGAAACTCTTTCCACATTGTTGGCAGGGGAAAGGTTTCTCAGTGTGAATTCTCATGTGGTATTTAAAGGTTTCTTTACGTGTGAAACTCTTTCCACACTGTTGGCAGGTGAAAAAACGTTTAGTTCCAGTCTTTTGAGCTCTTTCTTGTGAGGAAGCCTGTGTTGATCTCTCCCCAGGCATGAAATCATGATGTTTATAATAATGTTCTTCCTCTTCTTGTTTTTCATTAATTTCATGACTCGTCTCTTTCAGTGCCATTAGATCTAGGACAAAAACAGACATAAAACAATTTAGACATTTAAAGCATCAAAACCAACAACATGTTTGTATCCTATGGATCAGGGATGGGCAGCTTTGGTACTGGAGGGCAGAGTTAATTTTCATCCCTAATCAAATACACCTGCCTATAATTTTCAAGCATTCCTGAAGACTTGAGGCTGATTTTTACTTCTGCGTCATGTGTACCCCGTAGGTATGGTGTTGGCTGTGAATACCACATGGAGAACAAGAAAGACGTTATTTTTTTATATTCATCAAGATTTTGTAACCATTTCTGGACAAGCTTACGATTAGGCAATATAAAAACAAGCTTACATTATATCTTAAGGTTTTCTTTTAGTTCAAAGCATTAAACAATATGTGCAAGCAAACATACACTCACCTAAAGGATTATTAGGAACACCTGTTCAATTTCTCATTAATGCAATTATCTAATCCAGTGGTTCCCAAACCTGTCCTGGAGGACCCCCAGCCCTGCACATTTTGTATTTTTCCCTCATATATCACACCTGATTCAACTCATGTGCTCATTAGTAGAGACAGCAAGACCTGGAATGGGTGTGTCAGAAATAGGGAGACATGGAAAATGTGCAGGGCTGGGGGTCCTCCAGGACAGGTTTGGGAACCACTGATCTAATCAACCAATCACATGGCAGTTGCTTCAATGCATTTAGGGGTGTGGTCCTGGTCAAGACAATCTCCTGAACTGCAAACTGAGTGTCAGAATGGGAAAGAAAGGTGATTTAAGAGCGTGGCATGGTTGTTGGTGCCAGACGGGCCGGTCTGAGTATTTCACAATCTGCTCAGTTACTGGGATTTTCACGCACAACCATTTCTAGGGTTTACAAAGAATGGTGTGAAAAGGGAAAAACATCCAGTATGCGGCAGTCCTGTGGGCGAAAATGCCTTGTTGATGCTAGAGGTCAGAGGAGAATGGGCCGACTGATTCAAGCTGATAGAAGAGCAACTTTGACTGAAATAACCACTCGTTACAACCGAGGTATGCAGCAAAGCATTTGTGAAGCCACAACACGCACAACCTTGAGGCGGATGGGCTACAACAGCAGAAGACCCCAGCGGGTACCACTAATCTCCACTACAAATAGGAAAAAGAGGCTACAATTTGCACGAGCTCACCAACATTGGACAGTTGAAGACTGGAAAAATGTTGCCTGGTCTGATGAGTCTCGATTTCTGTTGAGACATTCAGATGGTAGAGTCAGAATTTGGCGTAAACAGAATGAGAACATGGATCCATCATGCCTTGTTACCACTGTGCAGGCTGGTGGTGGTGGTGTAATGGTGTGGGGGATGTTTTCTTGGCACACTTTAGGCCCCTTAGTGCCAGTTGGGCATCGTTTAAATGCCACGGCCTACCTGAGCATTGTTTCTGACCATGTCCATCCCTTTATGACCACCATGTACCCATCCTGATGGCTACTTCCAGCAGGATAATGCACCATGTCACAAAGCTTGAATCATTTCAAAGTGGTTTCTTGAACATGACAATGAGTTCACTGTACTAAAATCACCAGATCTCAACCCAATAGAGCATCTTTGGGATGTGGTGGAACGGGAGCTTCATGCCCTGGATGTGCATCCCACAAATCTCCATCAACTGCACGATGTTATCCTATCAATATGGGCCAACATTTCTAAAGAATGCTTTCAGCACCTTGTTGAATCAATGCCACGTAGAATTAAGGCAGTTCTGAAGGCGAAAGGGGTCAAACACAGTATTAGTATGGAGTTCCTAATAATCCTTTAGGTGAGTGTATGTCTCAAAATCATTTTGCTATTACATATTACACTCGGCTCACTCAGTTTACAGCTGCTTACCTATCGTGAAAGCAGTGATGGACAGCTGTCTTTCCTCATTCTATGAGTGTTTTTATTTCATGTGCTTTCTCAATATGGTGGTGATATTATGATAACTCAGTTTCATTAATTCATTTGATGAAGTAAATCCATTTTGTAAGATCGCTTTCATCAAAGTAATTCCAACCTTAACGAGGCAGGCGACAACATTTTGTGACGATCAAATAAAATAAACATTTAAACATGCTCCACAGCACCACCCGGTGCATTTAGTTATAACTGCAAGTTCTGTCATGACAACTCTTGAAGTGTTTGGTATGGTAATGGATATGACAATGTAGATATTTTTGGTCTTGGCAGAATAGATCTGCTACACTGCTGCTGCTTAATTGCTGCTGTTGATTATTGCTGCTGCTGCTGCTGCAGAGCAAGTATGGGACTTGCTACTGCCAATACATACACAACCCGCAGCTGTGAGCAAGTAAGACATGCTGCTGCTGTACAATATAGCGTACATGAATAACCCCCCAACAGAGCAGGTGACATGATATTAGACAATACAAGCCCAGAGATGTCAGAGATCCCCCATCAATGCAGAAGGCAAGATGATGATTCACCCTCACCCCTCAGCAGATCTACCGCCAAAACATACAGGTGCTGGTCATATAATTAGAATATCATGAAAAAGTTCATTTTTTTATTGTAATTTTTTTTTTAAATGAAACTTTAATTTATTCTAGATTCCCTACATATAAAGTAAAATATTTCAAAAGGTTTTTTTTTTTTTTTTTTTTTTTTTGTTGATTAGAGTGTACAACTAATGAAAGTCCAAAATCCAGTATCTCAAAATATTAGAATACATTTGAGTTTCATTAAATGACCATCCCTACAGTATAAATTCCGGGTATCTCTTGTTCTTTGAAACCACACTAATGGGGAAGACTGCTGACTTGGCAATCATTGACACCTTCCAAAAAGAGAGTAAGTCACAGAAGGTCATTACTGAATGGGGTGGCTGTTTACAGAGTGATGTATCAAAGCATATTAAATGCAAAGTTGACTAGAAGGAAGAAATTGGGTAGGCACAAGCAACAGGGATGACCACAAGCTTGAGAATACTGTCAAGTAATGCTGATTCAGACACTTGGGAGAGCTTCACAATGAGTCAAATGAAGCCGGAGTCAGCGCATCAAGAGTCACCACACTCAGACATCTTCAGGAAAAGGACTACCAAGCCACTTCTGAAACAGAAACGTCAGAAGCATCTTACCTGGGCTAAGGAGAAAAAGAACTGGACAGTGAATAGTGGTCGAAAGTCCTCTTTTCAGATAAAAGTAAATTTGCATTCATGTTGAAATCATGGTCCCAGAGTCTGAAGGAAGACGGGAGAGGCACAGAATCCAAGCTGCTTGAAGTCTAGTGTGAAGTTTCTGAAGTCAGTAATAATTTGGGGGGGCCGTGACGTCTGCTGGTGTTGGTCCATTGTGTTTTATCAAGTGCAAAGTCAATGCAGCCATCTTCCAGGAGATTTTGGAGCACTTTATGCTTCCATCTGCTGACAAGCTTTATGGAGATGCCGACTTTAGCGCCTGTCCACAGTGCAAAAACCACTTCCAAGTGGTTTGCTGACAATGATATTACTGTGCTTTATTGGCCAGCCAACATGCCTGACCTGAATCTATGGGATATTTTCAAGAGAAAGATGAGAAACAGTCGATCCAACAATATACAGATGATCTGAAGGCTCAATAGTGCCTCAGCAGTGCCACAGGCTGATCACTTCCATGCCACACTTCAGTGATGCTGTAATTTGTGCTAGGAGCAAGTCATTTGCT
The DNA here is from genome assembly GCA_028476615.1 of Culter alburnus. Taxonomy (NCBI): domain Eukaryota; kingdom Metazoa; phylum Chordata; class Actinopteri; order Cypriniformes; family Xenocyprididae; genus Culter; species Culter alburnus. Next base: position 39,176 of record JAOTNS010002241.1, on the reverse strand, counting down.
GTAATATGTACTGCCGACTAAGTATTGAGTGCACAAATTAACATACTTTAAAGAACTTGAACTTTTCTTTTTGCAAATCCATTTTTTAATTGATCTTAGGAAATATTCTAATATTTTGAGATACTGGATTTTAGACTTTCATGTGCTGTACGCTTTAATAGACTTGTGCCGATATTCGGTAATGTGATATATCGCGATAATGAATATGCACAATATTGTTATCGCAGGCATTTCAAAATACCGTAAATAATTTATTACCAATTATTACAATTTTTATAATGCATTTAAAGTGCATATTGCAGGTTAAACATTTTTTGAGATGAATATATAACACAAAAATACCATATAAAAAGGTACTGCAGGGTTTAAAAATGTTTTGCAGGACATAAGGGCATGAATTTAGTAGATAAAGTGACGGTCTCTGTAAAAACAGCTTTTTTTTCAGCGTCGCGTCATTTTACGTCACGACAGGGAGTCGTTCGCCGAGCTCTGTGTTGACTCAGTGCAGAGTGGGTTGGTATTCAGTGACAGCGGTCGTGAATCAGTTTGATTTCTGTAGTTTTTGTATTCTATTTATCATCGTCATGGTAAATTATTGTGTTTGTGGAGGTTGCACAAACTCCAGCCTGTCAGGACATCGAGTCCAGAGGTTTAATAACACGAAAAAGGACGCTGCTATCTTTCGTGCCAGTGTGTGTTTTGTGCAGGTGAAGAGATGGGACTTCACTTCGGCTTCTGCTTTGAAAAACACGTTCGTTATAGACCAGAGGATTATCATCCCGGCGATATGATGGAGTTCAACATTGTAATACTACTGTAAATAATGATATTAAATGAATAAACTTACACACGTGATGCTTCTTCACCGTTTTTACTTGAATCAATTTCAACACTGAGGAATACAAATTATGTTCACAAATGCATACAGTCTCACACTTACACAAAACAGTTTTGAATTATGTGCTGGTAATGTAAATACTCCAATTTCATTCATGCCATGTATATACTGTAAACGTATTCAAGTTCACACAACTACATAATCATGGCGTCATATACGTCCTCACACTATCAGTGAATGGGCACGGAATAAACTCATAACACAGAATTAATGAATAAAGGATAACATTACATGAAACACATACAGTAACAATGTTCGGCCGCCGGGAGACATGATCACGGATCTGTCAGAGATGCAGCTCGATGAACATGTTAATTGTGCACTGTAAGTCTTTTTATTATTATTATTTCATTTGCTAACTACCAAATCAGTCATGATGAGAAACCGCTATATCACGTAACTTTAGTGTGGACGGATATTAACGCGTGTGACATACGCCTGATCAAGGTTTATTAGATTCTGTTATTAGTAATCAATAACGTTACTCCTAGATGACCAATAGCTTTGCTATTGCCTGATTCATGATAATAATCTGTATAATATTGTGATCTGAGCATATATCGTTAGCTAAGCTAACATCGGTCTCTGTTCTGTTCTCCACTTGTTCTCCTCACACAACAGCTCAATTAGTCTCTTTTGACCGTTATTCTGTCTAATTCTGTCCTGTCCTCTTGACCACATAGCAGGCTAATTGTATGGCTGTGGTTTGATATACGAGTATGAATAAACATTACAATTTCCTCAGCGTCCGAACTGTCATTGCGATCCATTGTTTTCCTATTGTTAAATATTGATCGCACTCCCTTGAGTTACGTCACTTCCGATTTGGCATTTTTCAGATGCGGAAGTAAAATTCTTACAAAAAACAACTCCAGAAGCCTAATTAGCATATTTATACGTGTTTTTTCAAGAAAATCTATTTCATACATTATTTTTCTATACATTGAATCACTGGAGCTCTAACCTGCAATATGCCCTTTAAGAATACTTTCCCCATCAACCGTACAAAATGCACAACACCGCTGTATTCTGTGTCAAAAGAAAACACGCTCAGATGTAAACAAGCCCAACATGCATGAGACGCACAAGGCGGAACGAGTGAAGGAGACGTGCTGAATGAAAGTGCGCGTTCACTCTCTGACAGCAGAGCTTATTCTGTCTAATAATGGAACAGCAGAGTGCAACGGTTACCCCGGAAACCACATAACAAAGCAACAGTGCTGGTGAAGTTTTTATAATGCCTCAAACATATATTTTAATCTGGACTAGAACATGCCCTAAAGATTAGAAATGTTCTGATTATTTGTTATTGTTCAGTAAAACTTAGACATACAGCTTCATTAGTTTACATGTTAATTCATTATTACCAAACCGACAATGAAAAATCCTTCTAAAGCATTAATTATTCTTAGTTAGTGTTAATTTCTTTTTACTGTTTAATAACATTATTAAAATCTAAAGAACTTATTTAATGGACCTGAGATAAAACTAACAATGATCAGTTGTGTTTCTTAACTAACATTAACAAAAAATAATACCTTCTGTATGTAGCTACTGCTCAATCTTAGGTAACACTTTACAATAAGGTCTCATTATTTAATGCATTAACTGTTTTTCTTTATAGCCTAATTCTTTTGCACTTTAATCTGTTTGAAAATTTGACTATATATTTTTTTGTGTATTGTATTATTGTATTCAAAAATTCAGAGTTCTTTTTGTTATTACAAAAAGTTCTTAAACCTGTTATACTGCAACTTATTTCAATATTGTGATAATACCATATACCGTGATAAAAGCTTCAGCAATTAATCGCAACATGAATATTTTATACCATCACATGCCTACGCTCTAATCATCAAAATTTAAAAAAAAAAAAAAAAAAAAAAAAAAAACTTTTTAAATTTTTTAATTTACATGTAGGGAATCTAGAATGTATGAAAGTTTCATTTTTAAAAATAATTTACAATAAAAAATTAACTTTTTGATGATATTCTAATTATATGACCAGCACCTGAATGTACTGTTGCTGCTCCGAAGAGCCATAGGAACCGTGTGTATGCTATCTATGTGTGCCTGGTCCATTTTGCCACGACAAGTAATTCTGGGCTGTAAGGCTTGGCTCTAGTGGCCTATTAAACTATGTGTGCTTGGGCTACCACGCCAAATGGCTTAGCTCTAGTGGCCTATGTTTATGTGTGTCTGAGCCAAAAAGGCTCAATCATACCAATTAAAACGCGCATTATGTATGGCTTTAACAAATGGTAAAACGTTGCAGGCTAATAGAAAATAAGAAACCCTCCATGACCACCTGAGCAAATAATAGTATAATGATGTAGCATCATTTGATAATGTCATTGTAACCCTGTACACTCCTAAAAAGTAAACTCATTCGCATGAACGGAAAATTAATGAGCATGACTCCAACATGCATCAGCTGACCCAGCCGGAAACATGTAGGTACATAAAACAACAGCTCTGAAGAGTTGTTGAAGTTGAGCAATACTATGAAACATTTAGATTTACACATCATAATATAAATGAGATCTTGTCTGAGTTTACTATTATATCTTTGTCCCATATGCAATGGTTATGTCAGTTGATGCAATTTGATAGTGAATCCCATAACATCATTTCTCAGCATGCAACCGACCGTCGGTCCTCACAGATAAACACAAATGAAACGTATGACCGCGAGCGTGTAAAACGTTCACTTATCTCAGTAGCGAACTCAAAAGTTCCGCTACGTCAATGGCTGACCACCACACTGCAAAGTGTCTCCTATTTACGCTCCTGTTAATGAATACTTAGGCATTTTAAGCAAAGAGATTTCTGACAGAAATGCAGCCACTGCTCAGATCAACAAAGTGTGTCCATATTTCGGCCACATTGCCTTATCCAACACGAATTATACTATACAGATTATAACACAAAAATACATATTAAGCATCAACTGAGGCACTCTTGCTTCGTTTGAAGAACACATGAAACTGCCTTGGCACGCTCTAAGGTAAGCAGAAATGATAAATATCATTCTACGTGAAATCCATTACATAAATGACTTACTGAACTTGCAAAATCACTGTTCATCCTGTAGTATGAAAAAGTATATGCCTAATAAAATCCAAATACAGCTGCTCACATACTTAGTATGTTCATAAGATGAAAACATTGTTTGCATTTTAATCATGATATATTCAGATTGCATGATCACTCATTAGCCGACACAAACTCATCTCACTCAATAGCAAACAGGTTACTTTAGCCCCGCACACGGCACGCACGCAACGTCTGCTGCGTTCTATGTAATGTTGTTGGTATCCGCTCCATTGCTATCTGAATCTGTTATCCATACTGCTGCTGCTGCTGAACACTGTACAAAATACTTGCTGTAGCTTCGTTAGAATGTGATACAAGGCGAAACCTGTTTCCGTTTAAGTTCAGCAAGCTTGTCTCTGTATCATTATACAACATGCATATGCGCTAGCTGCTAAAATGCTTAGTAAATCTCTCTAAGCATTAAACAGACTGTTGATATGACATGAATTGATAAAGCAGACTATGCAAAGCGCAGTGATAGTATAAGAACCCATGTACTTGTCTTAGATGATTTCTGAACGCTGCGCTACTAAGCAATACTAACTCATGTATTTAAAGATTAAGCACGCAAGCTCATTGGCTACTAATACAGCAGGAACCAATCATCTGTGACCTATAGATAATGATGCGATAATTAGCAGGTTGTGTTAAAAGACCTATTAGTCTGCGCCATCTAGTTTCATGCCAGAACTTGTATTTTTAGTTCTTGGGATTTATCATGGATTCATTGCATTACGGCCAGCAAAGCAACAGAGTAAAATTCAAATAAGTCAAACGGACAGAGCACAGTTGAATAGGAATGAAACACAAGATGTCCTGTTCCTGGAGCCCTGATCAACACACCTGAAGAGTGAATAAGATCTTCAGGGGCACTTGATAATTACAGGCAGGAGTGTTTGATCAGGGTTGGATCTGAACTCTGCATGTAGATCTCCAGGAACAGGATTGGTCATTCCTGCTCTAGGTTCATCAGCTCATTGTTAGAGACTCATGATTGGAAATGGATATTTCAAATAAATCTACAAGTGTCCTATTGAGGTACTTCAGGGCTGCGCTCAATTTCAGATTTTTATGCCCTTCTCTTGCTAACTTCCCTCCATCTTAAGGACTCAAATGTACATCATTGTTTACACTGAACCAACACTGGCAGAATCTGTCTAGCTACTTTAAATGTACCTTCGAGCTCTTGATTGCTTGGAAATGCAATGGAGCTGATTTGTAGATGCACTTATAGTAAGAAAGTTATTGGCAGATCTGAGGGACCTATAGGAGCTCAAATAAGATCACATTAATAAGATCAGAGATATAGGATGGTGCTTGACCATTAAGAGCTTTAAAAACAATCAGCAACATTTTAAATTTAATTCTGAAAAGGACAGGAAGCCAGTGAAGGGAAGATAAAACTGGAGTGATATGATCATGTTTTTTTGAACTAGTTAACAGTCTAGCTGCAGCATTCTGGACCATCTGCAAACGTGCCAATGAGGATTGAGGAAGGCCAAGGTACAGCAAATTACAACAGTCCAGCTGTGATATGATAAATGCATGAATAACTTTCTCCAAATCTTGAGAGGAAAGTGTTGATTTAAGTCTGGAAATGATTCTCAGTTGATAGAAGCTGTTTTTAACAACTGAGCTAATTTGTTTTTCAAGACAAAGCTCAGAGTCAAAGACAACACCTGGGCAATTCCAGCGTTATGGACGTGACATCTGGAGTCAAAACTTGAAATATAAACGCTCAAAGAATGCATTTAATAGCAACATATTGAACCGTCTATTTATATATTCATAATCCCTTACTAAAGGAGTACAGACATTAGAAAAATGTCAGTCTATACAACTGTTTTATATTTTAGATGAGGGAAATATACAGCGTTACGGACGTGACAAAAACGTTTTGGGTGACAACATTTTTTTAGAATTCTGTGAATTACATTGAGCAAACCAAAAGTAATACTGCCCACCGAATGAAGAAGGGTTGGCTCTCTAAAGAGCATAAAATAATTATGCATTAATGAGGAAAAAACAACGTTACGGACGTGACAGTTCTCCGTTACGGACGTGACCGGTCTGAAAGCACCACAAAAGACTGCTTTAAAACTTTCACAGAGACCTCAAGCAGGCATTTAAACCACCAAATACTGAAATCTGGGATACCAGTATGGTAAGACTCCACAATTTATCAACTTTTTACTGAACTTTTTAAGGTAAATTTAGGTCTTTTCAAAAAGAGGACACTTGCAAACTCCAAAAGGACACCGAATAACCAAATGCTATGAGTCCAAATAATTCATACATTCATGTACACTAAAGCACCCCCACAAAAAACACAGCAAAACAAATACAAAATCCAAATACACAGAAACATACACAGGACAAATCCAAACATTGTCCTGAACAGTGATGGGAATAACGGCGTTATAAATAAACAGCGTTACTAACGCTGTTACTTTTTTCAGTAACGAGTAATCAAACGGATTACTTCTTCTCCCATTACAACGCCGTTACCGTTACTGGCAAAAAAAAAAAATGCCGCGTTACTATAATTGAGCTCACTGAAGCGGTTTTCATCCGAGTAAGCTCTCTCTCAGCCATAGGACCTGCAAAGATTTTTCTCTGGTGTGTGCTGCGGTTAGTCATACACAAATATAATTTTAAATTGATAATAATGAAAAAATGCTCTGTGTGTGAACTCAAACTCAGAACTCAAACCAGAATAACCTTTGTGCTGGATCGAAAATATGTGAAAATAAGTTTATCTAGTCGACTCGTAGTTATTCATTTAAGCCATTTGTTGACTAATTACATTTATATTAATTTAATTTCTTAAATACTGGAGAGAATAAACCATAATAGGCCTAATGAGCGTTTATGTAGCCTAATATAGGACTGAAGAGCACGCATAAAGCTTGCCATAAAGAACTGGCAAAATTAATAATTATGAATGTGATAAAACACAGCAAGGAGACATTTTAATTGTTTATTTTGTTAATCAGTGTCGGCTGCGAAGATGAAGTTGACTGACTCTCATAATCTCCGCATAGGCTACTGGACGCGTCTAGAGAGAGAATGCACATTTCACTCGGATCAGGCTACATAATCAGAGTAGCTTATTTATTTTCGTTTTTAGATATTTCAAGCTTTCTATAGATATATTTCTCATGTCTGCGAGGCAAGCAGCCTATACGCTCAGTTTCGGTTCATTTAGCCTAGATAAGTCGCGCGCCAGTGATTGCGCCCGCGCCTGCCATGATTATACTGTCTGTTTGCTATATTTGCTTTTTATTTATTAAATCCAGGCAATTGGTTGGTGAAACATTGATTAAAATTAAGATAAATTTTTTAAAAAACGAAATTCACTTTAAAGAAAGGCTTTGTACAAAACAAAACTTAATGAAGTGGTCAAAATCATATCTGACCCATTCCATGTCTCCCGAAATAATGCGCATCTGATGCATCTTACCAAAGACTATAGAATAACACAAGACGTGTCACTCGTATTGTTTTGAATGGAAGAAAGTGAAACGTGGAATAAGTCCCGCCTTCTAAATAAGAGCCAATCGCCAACTGGTAAAGTCATCGCGTCACTGCAGCGGCCATTAGAATAACAAAATGAAATTTTGTTCTATAAACAGTCAGATGCGCGCCTCCGAAATGAGGCACGGGAGACGTGCATTTACGTCTGCGCATGCGCATTAGCTTGATCCAGCCTGAAAAATACCGTTTTTTTGTCATGATTCGAGCATTTGGAGAACAAATTATGAGACAGTTGTTGTCAGATTTCATTGGTGATTTCAAATATGAAATTTAATCGTAAGGTTGGCGAACAGTTTTGGAGAATTTGATGTTTCCCCATTCAAACAGAGATCTGCATGATGCCCAGGATGCCCGAGAGGCGTTTCAAAGATGGCCGCCGAGTGAAATTACTTGTCTTAAAGGGACTTTGATCTTACTCATGCTGTTTACTCTTCATAATCAAGTAAATTAATTTAAAACATAACATATGACTATTTAAACATAAATATGAAACTACGTATTGTACAGTACAGAGAAATTTCATAAGCAAGAGTGGATCATGAGTCACGAGTCGGTTCAAGAATAATTTATTCTTAGACTTATATTTAATATTGGGGGCATTTAAGTTATTTGACATAGCCTATATATTTTTTTAAAGTAACACAATAGTTACTTTCCCTGGTAATTAGTTACTTTTATAATGATGTTACTCAGTTACTAACTCCGTTACTATTTGTGAGAAGTAACTAGTAACTATAACTTATTACTTTTTAAAGTAACGTGCCAACACTGGTCCTGAATGTGTGTGTAAACAACGTGAATGTACTGAAATGTGTCTGTGCAGAAATACAACATGTGATCAGTGCATCAAGAGAGAGAGAGAGAGAGAGAGATCTCATGCATGATTTCTTTGAATATAACGGATCTTTACTTAATATTGCATAATTTTGACCCATACAGTGTATTTTTGGCTATATATAAATATACCCGTTTTTGTGGTTTGGGGTCACATTTAATGGAAACACTGAATTTTAAAGTTGTCTTACGGGTGTGAACGGCATGAGGGTAAGTAATAAATGACAGAATTTTGATTTTTGGGTGAACTAACCCTTTAATCACAAGTAACCAGCCCTAAACCAAACCCTAACCCTTGCTCTACAGTAAGTCCACTTGAATGAAACGACTGAGTGAATTCAGACACTGAGTGCGTCTGAAGAGCTGCTGATTTCACAGAGTTTGTGCTGCTGTTTATTAATCATTTGAAACTGGAAATTCATTCAGCATGAGCAAACCTTAATTAAACCATTTCATGATCAATTAAAAAGAAATTTAAACCTGAATGATATTATTCTGGAATGAATGGATTCAGTAATATTCTCTGTAATATTATACTTCTGTATATTCTCTATTTCTGTAGAGCTGGACATTTTAATAATGATCAAATTTAGCTGTGAGAATAAAACCAACCTGTTTGTTCCTCAGTATCTTCAAGTTTCACACTGAATGTTTCTTCAATCTTTATTTCGTCAAACTCCTCTTTATTAAACTCAATCTTCATGTCTTCAGTCTCCTCCTTAATAAACGCCATCTTTAAGAAGAGAATACTTAACAGAGTTAAAAGTCTTCAATGACCTGTTTAGACAACAAAAAAACACTCAAAACTAATGCTACAAATGAATAAACTTCATATTTATGATCTACATTTTAGTATGTAAAGAATTACAGATTATATTTAAATGATTACTCTTTGATGAAAACACGATTAGTTAGTTTGTTAGCGTTTGTTGTTCTCGTTCATGTTCACTGTTTGAGCAGCACGAGTCGTGATTCACTGAATCATTTCTCAAAATGCTTGATTCACTTGCCTCGGAGTTGAAAAGTTCAGTTTCTACATCATGACTCTCCAGAGACTGAACTCGTGTTCATGATAAACTGATTTATGATTTATAGAGAGAAATGAGACGCAGATTTACTGTTTCTCATCAGTGGATGAGCTTTACTCACACAAATATCCTTCATTACAGTTAGATAAAGAATCACAATGTTACATTAAATAGTAAATAAACTATTTTAACATTGCTGGTAAAACTATTAAAACTACGAAACTGTTTATGTATATTAAAACAGCACAAATTCTTAAAACAAACCTTTATTCAGCATAATTACAAAAGATGCAGGAGCGCGGCGCAGTCTTATGACGTCATGTCATCACTCCAAAATAAAAGTCATGCATCGTCTACATTCACAGCAAGCGCATAGAAATGTAAAAAAAAGTATTTTACAAGATATTTCTTCTATAATAAAAATTAAAACAGTAACAAATATGGTACAAACAATGTTTAATAATAATTTGTCTCGGCACACGACCGCTAACAGTAACACAGTAGCACAGCGCATCAAAGCTTGCTGTTGTCTTGGCTACCCTACAAACGGCGAAGGAAACAGTGATTTTTTTCCCCCTTTTGTGGTAATTTAGCACTATTTTCTATGGTATTCTGCTTGCATTTTTGGGCTTCAGTTGGATGCTTTATTTTTATCTTTAGTCAATTTAGTTTAGTTCTAAAAAAAAAGCAAAGGCTTTGGTGGTGCGGGGGTGTCCCGTACGCCCATGATGTACATCGCTTACAAAGGGTTCATGTTAACTACTGTATGATTATCAGACGGTTTTAATGTGTTACTGTTTCAACTATCATGCAATTATAGCTATGTAACAATCTGATAAACTGCAATTGTGCAGTTTCTATCCATTAACACCCTTACAAAAAAATCCTGCAGGAATCCTGTAGGACTGAATAAAAATCCTACAGGACAGTGTATATTCCTGCAGGAGTCCTGTAGGACTGAATAAAAATCCTACAGGACAGTGTATATTCCTGCAGGAGTCCTGTAGGTTTGTTCCTGCATGACTTATTCTATGTGCAGGAATCCTGTAGGACTAAATAAAATCCTACAGGACAGGGTATTTCCTGCAGGAGTCCTGTAGGGTTGTTCCTGTATGACTGTTAAGTTCTGCAGGAATGCATCACTCCTGCAGGATTTATTATGTACTTATAGGATTCCTGTAGGTGTCCACTGACGTCTTGTAGGCAAAACAACCTACAGAATTATAAGATACCTGTGGGATATAAAATTCATGGTTTGGCTGGAATGTTAATGTTTATTTCTGATATGAACCTCATTAATAGTTGTTACATTAATTACATTATTAATAAATGTTACATTGCAAAGGATTTTTCAAATAATGATATACACGGCATGTTACGGTATTACATAAAATATTTATTTATTCAACTGACCCAAATACATTTTCCAAAATTCCAAGATGCTATCGGCATAAACAAACAATCCAAATTATATATAAAATATACTAAAATAGCTATTTATGTCATTGTACATATATAAAACAGAGATCAGTAAACATTTATAAATACTGAGCTATTTATCATTGTAAAACAATATTTATCATTGTACATATATAAAACAGAGATCAGTAAACATTTATAAAAACTGAGCTATTTATCACTGTACATGTATTAACTGCAGATGTTTAAGAATGTTCAAAATAATCATGTTAAAGTGTATGTTTAAAGTGTATATATACTTGACAAAAATAGAATAGTAATTAATCAACTTCCCATTTGTTGGGTTGAATGCAAAGTAAATTCTGTACAAGCCCCACATCCTGTAAGTACACACAAGTTGTTCTAATCTCATTGCAGTTGATTAATTTAACATCAGTTGAATATAATTTTCCCTAACTATCCCGGAGAAAGCAGTTCCTGTTTGTCTATCTTTAACCATGTTGAACTTGGGTGTAATAACTGGATCAATGAAGGCAAAACCTTTATCAAAACCCACATCAACAAATGATCTCACCAATGCCATTGTGCCTTGTTCTGTCACAACTGCATGGTTGATCCTTCTTGACAGTGTTGTGCTTGTCTTTGAATGAATCCTGTTTCCATTAATTATAGCTCTTGAATAAAATGCACATTGGTGAACATCAATTCCCTGTTCTCTGAACAGAAATGCCTCCCTAGGTGTTGGAATTCTTACTGTTGGTAAGCCCAGAAAGATTATGTTTGTCTTTTTACACAGTTTGTGGCAAGTCTATACCCACGTAGCATACGGTCAACAAAATCTGTGCTTGTTTTTTTAACACTCTTATCGTAAACAGTAGATAGAAGCCGGGGAATACTTTGAAAAAGAGAAAAGCTATTGGCTATTTGTTCTGTAACTGCCTGGGTGCCACAGAAGAGCTTTTGCAAGTTACCATTGTGGCTTTCAAAAAGAAATGCACTTTGGCACCATAGTGGACCCCAGTTTCGTACTGACTGTGCTGCATGCTGTAAAATGTGCACATTAAAACTAGCATGACATTTGCCATACAGTCTCTCAAACCGGCTCACAAAAGTTTTTAACAGGTATTCAGCTACATCTATGTCATGAGAACTCATGTCATCTTTTAATAGTAAGTATGTTGCTTGGACAAGGAGTAGTAGGTGTTCTAGGTAATCACATGATACAGAGCGTGGAGGTCTTGTAATATTAACTGGCAGCTTGATTTGAAGTAGTAGTTTATCAATGGTGATTATCTCTCTCCCCAAATACCATCTCTCTCCATGATATTTTGAGTCAAACCATAAAGTTGTTAATTGCCGACTGACACCCAGTAAAATGCCATGCATATAGTCAAAAGCAAAGCCCAGAATTATATTGAAAAATGTTAAAAGCATTAAAGGGGATGGCCCTTTGACTCCCTTACACATGTGCCTGTTTCGACTGCTGTTTTAACATCATCAAAATGTTGGCTGTGGGTACGTGGTCTCACATCTCTTGTTTGCGACACATACACCCTAGTGAATCCATTTCCTTTAGCTACTACTTCTCATTTCTCGTAACACCAGTTGCATCCATATTTCACCATTAAATTGCTTAGTGTTTTGGACAGAGCAGCGAGCCACCGAGTCACATACACAGACAAGATTAAACACATACATCTGTGTGCTGTACTGTTAGACCTTCCTGCTCTAACTGAATGCACTCATCAACAAACGACTGCAAAAAGGAATTCATTTTAGGCTTAGAAGCACCAACCACAACCAGCCAGGAGAACATGCCTACTTCTCATATCTGGGGAAAGTTCATTAATTACTACTTGGATTGGCCAAATGTGAAAAGGAGAAGACTTAAAAATAGGGACACCATCAACATTCATGTAAGTGAAAGGATAAATTGGTTCGGATCATTCAAGGACCTACTGACTTATACATTTCACCATCATATATGTCTTGAACACTGTCTGGATTGCTTTTGACTCTGGTCCATTTGTAATTCAGTGCTGCTGTAAATGTCGAATCTGACATTTTTTCTTCCAGTTGTGGACAATTTCATGAAAATGTCACCAGATTTAATAAGAGAGCTCTTATCCCCAGGTTCAGAACCACATGAATCACAATTGGCTGGGATTTCATTACCAAGTATTGATGACATGTAGGGCAGATGTACACAATTTCAAATGAATTATAATCAAATTCCTTTAAGAACTTGTAAAGACTATTCGGTGCTCCATTGGTTCCTTCTGGGCAGTGCAGGTTAATTAGGTCTAATAAGTCACCAAGAGCAGATTTTGTTGTAGTGTGCCTAAGAGCATAGCATAAAATAGCCAGTTGCGATTCTTCATTACTAATCTTAGCAGTGGGAATGTTTTATTCTTACATTATAAACCAGACATGAAATGTGTCACTTTTAAATAAATAATTGTTTATTAATTATTATTAATTAATGGATTAATGCAATAAGAGTCCATCTAAATTTCAATATTGCATAATAATATAACAAAAAAAACATGACTATTGTAGCAAAACCTCGGTTGATGCCTGGTTGCCATAGCAACCATGTTTTTTGTTTATTTGTTTAACAGTAAAATATAGGCCAGGCTACAGATTGTAACACCTTACATTTTTGTAAATTAATTAAAATAAATAGATAAATAAATAAACGCAGTACTTACCATGAAAAGTCAATTGTGTTGCTGGTCTTAAATCGGTTACTTTGTTGTCACAAAAAGAATCCGTTACTTTGTTGCTTGCGCGTGCTCGAGGACACGCGTCAAACACGCTGTGAATTCCGGAGAACAGTGCAACTGCGCCATCTATTGGTGAATCGGGTAAGTAAAGTTTAATTTTCCATCAATTAAAATACTTGAACGTAAAAAAGACACCTTAGAACAGCGGTGTATTGAAAAATAAGGATAAAATGCCGACTGATAAATTTCTCAACAGAGTTAACTGTAGGCAAATATGTTACCATGGAAACATTAAGCAACAATGAAGTTAACGGTTTTGTGTTGCTCGCTATTCAGACAAATGATTAAATCTATCTATCTATCTATCTATCTATCTATCTGTCTGTGTTTCTATCTCTATCTATCTATCTATCTGTGTTTCTATCTATCTATCTATCTATCTATCCATTTAGTGTAGAGGATAGAAAATATCCTGATGTTGGCTACCCACAGCCTTTCAGGAAAAATTGGGAATGCCAACAAAGAATCCCAACCCAAGCCTCCTTTGGACCCACAAAAGTGGAACTCATTATAGGTATAAAACTGTTAAAGGTTTTTAAGTATATATGCTCTCATAACAAGTATCTGACACTAAACTTTATTTACATTTCTTTTTTAGACACTGTTCTGAAGAAATTTCCGTCAACTCCACGAAAGTTTATTCGGGCTGCTTTACGAGAAAAAATGAATGATGAACATAAACTCCTCACCAGGTTTTTACATTACATTTTTAGATTTTAAGTATTATATATTACACATTTTGTTTCACATATGAGCTAATCTGTAAGATGATCATTTATAGTTCTTATAATTGCAGTAGACCTTTTATTTTAGTATTTATATATGTTTTGTTTACTTATATTTCTCAGGCAGCATAAGAAGGACACTTTTACACTGCAACATTGAGTGGTGAAGTACATATAAGAGGTGAGGGCAAATTCATTAGAACATATGCGTGTAATTATATTTATAAATGTTTTATTAGCTAAGTTAAGGCAAAAATGTCTCCTTTTTTTTCTAGAGGCCAGAGTTATCGTTTTCTCCAGAGTGAAGGGCCACATTCTGTTCAGAGTTCATTTTCTTCACACTTGTCTTTGACTAATAAATAATAATTAACATCTTCTGAAGTTGTTTTTAATTTTTTGTTGGTATTTAAATTTGAGACACATAACATTGCTTTTTTGAAAGTGATTTTTTATACATCAGGGCCTGCATCCCTTCAGCAGTCCAACAGGATAAGTATACATAATAGTTCATTAGAATTCCTGCACAAGTCCTATAGGAACTGATACTATTGCACTATAATGCTGTAGGCTTAGATTCCTGAAGGAGTCCTGCATGATTCCTGTAGGATTCCTGAAGGTGTCCTGCATGGTTCCTGTAGGAGTCCTACAGGAAAATGGTCACAAAATCCTGTAGGATTGTGCAGGTATGTGGTGTGTAGGTTAGGTAATTTTTGTAAGGGTTAAAACGACAGGGACACCTCAAAGTCTGCAAAAGCCAGGAGAGTGGGCTGGCAAAAAGTAGCAGACAAATTAAATGCGTAAGTGCTGTCCATAGATGTTTCTATCATTTTCTACAGTATGTGTTTTTGCATTTTAATAATTTAATATTTACTTTCTTTAATGTCAGAGCCACCACTGGACCCTCTAGAACATGGGAACAAGTAAAAGTGAAATACAAGAATATTCTACAAAATGGTAGCCTTTAATTCATACTGTCTTTATTTTAAAAAGCCACTTTTTTTCCCTTCTTTTTAAAAGCCACTGTTAAATGATGTGTTTGTCTATTTATAACAGCCACCAAGAAAAAGGCTGAAAAAAAAAAAAAACAGGTGGTGGTCCTGCACCACCACAATATACCCGAGCAGAGGAGCTGGCCCTTGGATTGAATGAAAACCGAACCATTGTGGAGGGCATCCCTGGGGGCAGCTCTTCCTCAAACCCAAAGACAGGGACCAGTAGCAGCAATGCCTTCATTACTGGTAGGCTAAATGAGCTTTCAATTCTCTTATTACACTGTAAAATTACTTGTTGCTGCATTAAATGAAGTATAATCCAAATGGCTGGTAGTCATTTCAACTCTTTGTGAAAGTGAAAACTTCTAAACTTTTAGTTAATACAAAATATGTTGCCATGAGTTATTGATCACATTATATTTTTTACAGTGTAGTTAATTGTAATGACAATCATCCCCCCCCCCCCCTCTTTTTTGCAGTTTTACATAATACACCAACACTTTTACCTGTTCCCATGCAAGTGGTGGCTGAAGAATATGCAGTAAGTTGTGTACTTTTTCTAACTTGCATAAAGGGAAGAAGTGCAACACTCTGTAATACCCATTTATTTCCATTGCACAGGACAGTGAAGAAACCCTCTCAGAAGACTGTCCTTTGGAGGAAGAACCTGTAAGTACATAAATACCTTTACACTAATTTGTATATAGCCTACTTGTGTACCTATTCTTTTTGTCTGCAATTTGAGTTGCAGGAGTCCACACCTAGAGAAAGGCCTACAGAAAGGCTTGCAGAAGAGTCTGCACAAAGAACTAATACAGAGGTGGACAGTGTTGTACTTTTACTTTTGTTGCATGAGGCATGTTTTGACCTTTTTTCTTTTTTTTCTTTTTTCTTTTACAAAATGACAGGGTGACATCTGTTCCCTCTATAAACGGCATCTTCAACAAAAAATTGAGTATTTTGAGCTGAAAAAATGCAAATTAAGAGGAGAAATTGAACTTCACAACTTGAAAAAGAGAAAAAATTTTCTAGAGATAGAGTTGCTTCAAAAGGACCTTCAGAGTAAGTGCTAATACACCATTTGACACATAGTTATGTAAAGTCACCAATACTACTATCTCTAATTGCAGGCAAAAGATGACTTGCTGGCTTTTCTTTATAAAGAATTGTTTAAATAAAACTCCGGGAACTAAGCATATTTGTCGTCTTTTATTACACATTCAAAAATGGTGTTCCACAATTCTGTCCCGTGCAGCTCTGCCACTAGGTTGGTCCAAGTGCACTGGCTGGAGGTCATCATCAGGCTGCACCCCCACCACAGGGATCCTCTCCTTTCTGATAGTGGCGATGTTATGCAATATGGCACATGCAACAATTATGTCACAGGCCCTGTTAGGTGCAACCCTCAGACTTTTCAGACACTGAAATCTTTCCTTTAGTTGCCCAGAGGTCATTTCAATGTGTGCCCTTGTCCTGGCTAGAGCTGCATTGTAACAGGTTTGTGGTCCAGGGTTTGGGTCAGGGAAGGGCGTCATAAAATACTGCCTGCAGGCATAGCCCCTGTCTCCAAGCAGGATCCCAATAAAATCCCCTGTATAATGGAAAAATGCAGTTTTGTTAGGCTCTGCATAAGTGTGTGTGTAATACTATGAGCTTGACATTTATGTTCCCTTACCACGTTCAAATAATGTGCATAAATGTGACTCTCTGAAAATTCTTGAGTCATGCACTGATCCTGGCCATTTTGCTTCCACATTTGTAATATGGAACATAGAGTCACACACCATCTGTGAGATTTTAGTCAGTCAACTGCATACTTTTTGATTTCATTCCTTTTTTTAATGTAATAATTACTAATCTGGATATTATAATTGTAGTAACTTACCTGCACATTTACACTGTGACCCCCCTTTCGGTTCACAAAATCTCCTTCATTTGGGCCAGGTGGGGCCTTGATGGGAATGTGTGTGCAGTCTATGGCACCAATCACGTTAGGGAAGCCTGAATGACACATACTGTTAGTCATACTTTTTGGCATGGTCATGATTGCATGTCAATAACAATTATAAATGTACCTGCAATAGCGAAAAAATTCTGCTTTACAACCTGGGGTCTTAAGTGGCTTGGGAATACCACAAAAACCCCTAAAAACTGCTTGAGTACCAGGTAAACTTTGCGAATGGCACGACAGACAGCACTTTTCACTAAGTTCTCTGCATCTCCAATAGTATAAAGGAAAGTGCCACTCGCAAAGAATCTCAGGGCAATGCACACAGTCTGTGCAGTTGTCAAAGCCCGACTCCTCCGTGTTGAACACTTAATGTGTGGTTCCAACAAATTAATGATGTAAATGACACCCTCACGAGAAAAACGGTATCTCTCAACAATCGGTCTTTGTCAGACACGTGATTTTGTTGTGTGTGACGTCACCGCGGCGCCATATTTGTGGTATCCCTGCTGACTGTGAGAATGAAAGAGATTACACGAGTTGAGATAACAAGCAAATAACTCGCAAATATGAAGAAGCACAAGAACTAAGTTAAAATTTCATATCGCGATAAACTCACCAAAGATGCCAGGGACCGTTATTTGGAGAAATTTTCATCCATTCATAACATAGATCAGTACGAACTGACTGCAGTAAGTTGGAGTGCTACTGACCCCGCATTGCTACCTAAATCATCATACTTAAATATTGTTAACTGTCTTGTTTATGGCATAAACGCATAGTGAACAATTTAAAAACTATAAATCCCTCGAAGCCCACAGATATTTCACTAATGGGTGCAGGATTTATTTATGTTCTGAAGGAAGGACTGCAATAACACAGTATAGTAACGATAATGATGATGATGTCGTGTTAACTATATAACAAGTGCATGATTAAGGATGGTTTAGTGTTATCAGGAAGAATTTTGAACTAATACTACCCTTTTTTTCATGCATTTTTTTTCTTTATCGCATTAAGTACATAAACCAATGTATACCAATAAACATTGTTCCAATAAACAGGCATCATCAGAGATGTATGTAGAATTTAATAGTGTATTTTATTATAGTACATTCTGATATAGTATACCTTTTAGAGCCAAAATAATTTGTAAATTATTGTCCTCCATCTACCTCTGTGTTGTCTGGGTCCGTGACATTATGAGTCTTTTTTTTTTCCTTTTTTTTTTTTTTGTCCAAAGGCCTTAATAATAATAAAAACAAAGGTATGTCATGCAAGTTAAATATCTGATTTACAGATTGTGTAATACTGTTAATACTATAAGTGCATATAACCTAAATCTACAAATCACCCTGAAAAATTTAATTATACATGCTTTATTGTTCATGCAAGACTGGATAAAGCATCAGCACATTTTTACACTACAATTCTACAAAAGATTCAAACATGCGCTGATTGGATGGTTTCTCTGTGAAAATCTAAAAACAGTCAATAATCTCTGCTACTCTGTATTTAAACACAGGAGACATATTTCTGTGCAAATCATCTCTGTCTGCCCATACAACTGAAAGCTTCAGGTTTGCATAGATATGACACAGTTTCATTGAATGTTCTGTATACTGTTCTGTATACCGTCTCAGGGGAAACATTAGAAGTTTTGTGCAGGCAGATCAAATCTGAGGTATATTAAGGTTCACAGAAGCATTTGAAATTTGTATTGTTGCGTCTGGAATCAGAGGCACAAAAAAAAAAAAAAAAAAAAAAAAAATTTGGAATAACGCCATAAAGGTTCCCAGGTTTGGCAGACCTGTATAGTACATTAACATCATCATCTCCAAAACAAACATCAGACATCCTGTACATATCAAGTCGGTTTACTTCTGCACATGCAGATCACCATCTCCTCCAGCCTCCTGCATCTTCTCAGTGTGAAGATGATCACTCTCTCCAGCCTAATGGACCATAGTGTTAGCTGACTGACTTGGGTAAAGTTGGTTTTATATTCGCACATCCGTATTCAATAGCCTTGTTAATCACACTACATTGGACATTCAGTGGACATTCACAAGTAAATATGCCATTAAACAATACTTGCCTATTTTGATCGACTGTGAAAAATGTTATAGGTTGACAATCGTTGGTTGTCAATATCATGTCGCTGCTTAAAATTCGCAAACATTAATTTATTGCATATTTATTGGAAAGTCTGAATTTATCAGAAGTCTGAATGTGCAAATATAAAACCAACTTTACCCAAGTAGCTGACTGGATTGTTTTTCCTTACTTAGTGTCTGTGTGTGCATCTCAGTCAGCTCTGAGCTCTTGAATCAGTATATTGTGTATACAAATTTTGTGACTGAGACAGTCCTGATCAGTGCCCTAACTAATGAACTAGGGAGCTGATTGAGACACAGCCTGTGTTTAATGCTGATGTGGCCTTAATGTAGGGAGGGATGGTGTCCAGTTGGGGTCAGTCTCCATAATCTTTAAGCAGGCTGATCTGCAATGAAATGAAAAGGTCCACAGACCACAGCTGTAAAAAGTAGTCAGAAAATTAGAATCAGTATATGGATACAGAGCAAAAAATGTCATACCTTAAGTATAAAAATGCTGTAGCAAAATTAAGAAAAAAAATGTAGACATATTCAAGTAAAGGGATTCAGTTTAAATTGACTTGTTTCATAGCACATACAATCCAAAACAATGCGTTGTTATAACGTTTTCTACTTTAGAAAACAGAAACCTCTAACTTACCTTTGTGAAATGTAGAAAGCAAACATACATGAATGGAGATATCTTGACGAAAGTGATGTTTTGCGTCTCACCGCGGCAACCCGTGCGATCCGGCGCCTCTGTTATTGCCTCTACATACTCTCCGTACAGCCTTTTTTTCAAGTAGGAAACCGACTAAATCTAATCTCGTAGTAAAGTTTTTGACATTTTCTATCATGGGACATTTTATTGCAGCTTTTCACACAACAAAAGTGTGCCATTTTTACAATGAAAAGTAGCCAAAGAAGAAACAACTCTGCACTGATACAGAGATTGTTTGGATACCTCAGAAATGGCGGCGACACCCATAATGCACTTCGGTTTTCACGAGTGTGACGTCACCTGACAAAGACCGATTACGCGCTGGGCTAAAGGATCCTGTCTATCCCGCAATACCCGATTAATTTGAAAAGCTCTGCGAATTATTCTCGCACCTTCCGCAACAGGTTGCTCGCGTAAAAACGGACAAGACATGGCTGCGACAGACTTCCCTATCTCCTCCGCTTATAAAGCCTCAATCTAATCCTGTTTACATGAAATAAGCCTGCTCCCGAGCAGGTTTGAGCTTACGGACCTGTTGCTATGACAGCAAGTCTAGGATGAGCTTCAAAGAACCAAACGATCCAAGATCGTGCCAAATCGTCAACAATCAAATCCAGCTAACTGAGTTAGCGACGTACGAAAAACGGGCCCCAGGAGTCGGCTAATACTGAGCCACCGTTTGGACGTTAAACCTGGAAGTGCTGCGATGAAAATAGCATAGCAGAATGACAGGGGAGACGTATTTGTTGAATAAAGTTGTTTTTTTTGTTTGTGTACAAAAGTTTTCTTGTCACTACATATCATTAAGGTTGAATCACAGCAGTCACACTGAGTATTTTAAAGACTTTAAAGTTTTTACTACTTTTCTTTACATTGAATGTGCTCATTTCGTTTCTTTCAATACAGGAATACAGGATAAAAAAAATCTCTCAGATTTCATCCAAATTATCTTAATTTGTGATACATTGCGGAGCAAAGAGCACACTGACAATGCAGCGACAGACAAGACAGAACAGGTTACTTTTAATATGAAACAAAGTCTCAAATTTTTAAATTTTGTCATTTTAAAAGCTATTTAAAAAATAAATTCCATTTTGTGACTCTTTAATCTGTCTTGACAGATTGCTGTAGCACCTTTGTTTAAGCAGCTTGTGAACTGATCATCTCTTCTGTTATTTTATTAAAGGATTAGTTCACCCAAAAATAAAAATTGTTACTGTTATTAAGTGCGTGCTGAACTGTGTGTGGAGAACGGTACGGTTGAATTTTTTTATCCCAGAACCATTACACCCCTAGTAACTAATAGACTCTCTGATATCTCTCTCTCATAATACAATGAGCTTCAATGGAGAAATTCAATCCTTTGTTACTAGTTCTAAAGTGATGTTTTAGAATTAGTGACGGAGGCTTGTTCATAACTATAGAACACCATTTTGAGATTTGTATCCTTGGCGGAAGTAAGTAGTTCTGCACAAACTCCATTGTTTCTTGTTTATTTGCACTTGTGTCACCGAACTGTTGTATAAACTCAATATCACACTCGTAGCCATGCGATATGGCTGTATATCAGCATGGCTGCAATTCAGCCGTAGACACAAGGCTGCAAGATATCTCACAGCTACGAGTGTGATATTGTGAGAGAATCAAAAAGGTTTATGATCAATGTTTATGTGAATAAATGATGAAAGAATTTTAATTTTTGGATGAACTATCCCTTTCAGGTATCTTAAAGGGTTAGTTCACCCAAAAATGAAAATTCTGTTCTTTTATTACTCACCCTCATGTCATTCTCCTCTATCTTTAATAACAATACAAGCTAATTTATAGTACATTATAAATATATACCTTAACTCTGGTGTGAGATTTAGAGTTCATTTTACTCCTCCCGTTTGGCCAGACATTAGATTTGAGGTGTGTAATTTTGACCTCGTCACCCATCTTCAAAGTCTGCAAGGGCTTCATCTCACCACAATGTCACATCAATTCATTTTGGACCACATCACAGCTGAAAATCAAGGATGGGGACTTGTCCTTCCTTAACAGACATCATTCGCACCACTTGTAACTGCAAAGAGTGTGAGAGGGAGACAGAGAGAGATTTTGATTTTATTTATTAGGCCAGGCATAATCATCATGTTGCAGTACACCTTACATAAAAAAATGAATATGCTTTACTGCATTTATATTAATTAGATAGATAGACAGACAGATAGTCAGATTTGATAGACAAATAGATAGACAGACAGATCAGACAGACAGATAGAGGCAGAATAGATAGATAGATAGACAGACAGGCAGGTAGATAGAGTCAGATTAGATAGATAGATAGATAAACACAGCACAATCACATCCTATTCACATATGATTGGTAATTTACCAATAAGGTTAAAAAAATTAATTAATTTAAAAAAATCATTCTAAAGTATGACATTTTTACTCACTCGCTCAACATATTCACTGAGGGATATGTATCCACCCTTGGTGAACAAGTCACTGTCCTCGCCACTCATCAAATGTGACGATGGGCAAAGAGCCTCCAGTGCCCTTGCACGCACCTCCTCAGTCAGAGAGAGAGGAGCGCTTTTAAATTTCCCAGATGTGGGCCCAATAAAAATACACTCTTGCCCATACTTAAAGGACAGCGTGAAATTTTTTAGCACATATGTCACACCTTCCTCAAAGTCAGGTTCTGTGCCATTTTTGGGAGCTAGGTAAACTGTTGTTATCAGTGCACTAGTGGTTGTTGTCTTGGATGTGTCTATCTTAAACCTATATCAGTAAGATTTCAGTACAATAAACATTCAGATTTTAGTTTTTCTAAGAAAATGTTTGTTTATTTATCCATGTTTTTTTAGATAACTGGTATCAATCTCAGACAAAATAATTTGCCAGATCTATAGAAACCTTATTTAGAGGTTGTTCCACATTATTAAGCAAGTCACAGTTCTCATGCAATATGGGGAGGAAGAAAGCTCTTTCTGAAGATGAAAATGCATGAAATGGTGCAATGTTGTGCAAAAGGCATGAAAACAACTAATATTGTGTGAAACTGAATGAAGGTTATCGAACTATCATAAGATTTGTGAGTGATTAAGAGCACAGTAGAACTCTGTCAGATAAAGGCTTATTAATGAAAGTTCCTGTCAAAAAAATTAATTGTATTAAAAGGGCAGCTATAAAAAAAAAGCCAGTGTTGAGCAGCAAACAGGTATTTGAAGCTGCTGGTGTCTCTGGAGTCTTGAGAAGCTCTTCATGCTGGCTGGCAGTTGTGCGTAAAGATGCATTTTAGACACCACTAACCAAACCTAACAAAGCATTTAGGTCTGCGCATGCGCATTAGCTTGATCCAGCATAAAAATATTTTTTTTTTTGTCATGATTCGAGTGTTTGGAAAAAAAATTATGAGACAGTTGTTGTCAGATTTCATTGGTGATTTCAAATATGAAATTTAATCGAAAGCTTGGCAAACAGCTTTGGAGCTGCATGACGCCCAGGATGCCCGAGAGGCGTTTCAAAGATGGCTGCCGAGTGAAATGACTTGTCTTAAAGGGACTTTGCTACTGTTCACATAAAACATCCGAGCCAGTGGAAGACCCCGTGTGCAGCGGCAGCTCACAATTATCTTCACGCACCGACACCGTCGCCGATCTGCGTGCTTTACACGTTGAAGAAGGTGAGATAGCAGCTGCAGCAAGTTATTATTCTTATAACGAGTTAAGCCCTATTCGGATGGTAAATGTTTCTCATGAAAACGTAAGGTGTTTTCAACATTCACAGGGACGAGTCGATTGATTTTATTAGACTTAAGATGCAAAAGCCTCTAAGTTTTTTTATCAAGCTTGTATGTTTAGGTTCAGTAATTTCACTTTAATGGCAATTAATAGGTAATTTCATTGCCCTTAAAGTGAAATAACTGAACATAAACATACAAGCTTGATAAAAATGCTCATTTTAGAAGAAAATTTCAGATGGAACTTAGAGGCTTTTGCATCTGAAGTCTTCATATGTAGTTAGGACAAAATGTTAGTCTGAGACAGAGACAAGACCTTCAAAAATTGTCTTAAGGCTGGTCTCGAGACCAAGAACTGTCTTAAGTACTTCAACACTACCAGCTTCACTTATTACAAACCAGATTGACTTTATTTCTTTCATACGTCTACAGAAGTTTTTAATGCAGGGCTCTCAAGTCTCACGCACTGGGCGTGAGACACGCATTTCAACCCGTTCACACGCTCACACGCCACACCTTGTATTTCTCACGCAGAGAAATCTCCAGGATAACGCACAACAAGTTGCGCCGCTATTAGAGGAATCAAGCGAGTTCCCCATAGAGTTCAGAAGGCCCTGCCACACACCAGTTAATCTACCGAACAGCCAATCAGAAAATAGAATTAATGTATCCGGGTAAGATTTAGATATTCCCGCCACAAAAATATTTATGTTCTGATTCCAACGACACATTCTGTGATTCACGGGCTCGCGCACTGATTCAGATGCTCACTGAAGTAGTTAGCTACAGAGGAGGACATCTGTCAGTCACATTGATTCACATCTGGCTACAGACTGATCGTGATCGATGTGGGACCATATCCTATGAGTACAGTAAGTCATCTCATCAAATTGCTGGGGAATATTTGTGTCCAGGCAGCTGGTAGGTTAGTTAACAGTTTGTCCAGAGTACTTTTACGTGAACTTGCCTGGCTAGTAGTGATGGGCATTTTTCCAAAAAATTGTATTTGAATATTTGGGCTAGTAAAAAAACGAATATTCGTGTATTTAAAGCTGCAGTCCGCAACTTTTTTTGTGTTAAAAATGTACAAAAATTATATAATGAGAATATACAACATGAATCCATTTTCCAAACCGTGTTTTTGTCTTATCCTGAATCATTACGGTACACGTATAATAAGGTTTATATTCGGACAATTTCAGACCGGACTGGTAGGACTCGCCGCAGAGTATGTAACTTCATGACTCGCCATAGACATACCATGAGACATACACAGAGAAAAGTAGCTCCGGCTAGAATGTTCCCACAAGACGCGTGCAGTTCTGTTTATTAACCGCTAGAGGGCCAAAAATCGCGGACAGCAGCTTTAAATTACGATTATTTTGAGAAAATGAGAGACGTTTTTATTTTTTTTTATTCAAGTTGTCGTCCATTCTGAACAAACTTATGATTAGGTAATATACACAAGAAGTTTGTGTTTTATCTTAAGGTTTTCATTCAGTTTAAAACATTAAACAATATGTGTAAACAAAAAATATAGGCCTAAAGAACAAAAGCATTATAGGCTCAAGCAGCGAGCGGGAAAAAACACTGGTAAAGCAGAGCGCGCCAGTTATCGTGCCGAACGTAATGTACATATAAGGTACACTAGAGTCGGAATATGGTTACCATGTTTATATTGTTTCACATTACAATGTTGAGGAAAAACAACAATATAATGTGTATGATTATATTACCATTATCTATCTCTCACACTCACTCACTCACTCACATACACACTAAAATGCTGAATTAAATAAATATTTTTTTATTTGTACGAATTTGTGTCATTTTTCATATCAGACCCCCGTCCCCACCCAAACCCCTGTCGCCGCCGCCGCTGCCGAAATCTCACTCTGAACTCAGTTCAAAACTTGAGAGCCCTGTTAATGAGAATTAACAAGTTTTATTGAAAATAGTAGTTTGGTTTGAAGTCACCATTATGATGATCAGTGTTGTTTAGTTGTGCTCTTGAAACTTTTTAACTTCTCTGACTGCTGTAACTCTTTGTCATGGTAAGAATGTGATCAGATGATGCTTGACGATAAATTATCATGTAATAATCTTTATTCACTGATCACATTCAGAGTCTAATTTCTCTGGTTATGTGTTATGAATACCACATTACTGATGACAGTAGTCCTGTGACTGCAATCTTGATGTCTCACAGTGAAGCACTGTACCAGAGCTTGATTTGTTTTGCCATAACCACGTGATCAGTGACGTCCGAAGCTTCGTTTTCACACAACCACATGACTGCTTCGTTTTCTGATTCAAAAATAATGTGAACCACTTGCACAGGATTAAAATGTCATTTACTTCTTTGATAAGAATAACTAAGAGACAGCGCTGACACCATGTGACTGTGACGTATGATTTCAAAGTACCACGAGAGCGATTCGAGAGCAGCCACCTGAGGCAGCCAGCACAGTTTCTCAAGAGGAGCTGCACGAGCTCTGATGACGACACAGCTGTTTCACGATTGGCCGGATTCACCGCATGACAACGATCACGTGTGTTTCGTGTTTATTGTCACGCCTTCAGCTCCACCAGTGCTCAAAAATCTGTTTTTATAACCGTTAAAGCTCTTTTCATGTAGTCGCAATGTTATATTGTGTCATGTTTATCAAAATAAAACTGATAAAAAAAGTAGACTTTCTCCCTTTGTTTCTTTTATACCTTTATCCTTTATTACTTTATTTCTCTTTAAAAAAAATGTCATCCAGAAAATGTAAGGAACGGCTGGAAGCAGCAAAAACCCTGGCAGATGAGTTGGAAAGCCCAAAAGTAAGGTTTTTTATACATTATTTCTCTAAGAAAATGGCTCTGCACGTCTCCCTCAAATATATCATTTAGTTTTTACTTTTAGAAAGCAAAACAAAAGGGACCTAATAAAGTCTCCAATGTTTCCTGGAGGAAGAGAGACCAGCATGGTAACATCCTACCACATCATGTTAGGATTATGAAGAATCGATTGGTCAGTAAAATATACAGTCATGCTGTTGTTCACAAGTGTTTATGCTTCTGGTCAGAAGTAATGTTTTCTGTATCATTACATTTTGTGATTGCAGTGAGACCCTCTGGCACTAAAGTTTCAGAAGTTGAGGAGGTAAATGAAATTCAACAAGAGGACCCAAATTGGTAAGCATATTGAATTGAAAGCCTAAATAACATCAGCCTTAATATTTAAATGTAAAAATTTCAAATTTAGTCAAGTGTCAAAGTACGCAATGACCATTTCCATAATGCCCATGAAGTGATAAAAATATAAAAAATATAAAAAATTGCGGTAACACTTTACAATAAGGTTCATTAGTTAAACGTTATTTAATGTATTAACTAATATGAACTAACCATGAGCAATACATTTGTTACTGTATTTACTAATCTTTTGTTAATGTTAGTTAATGAAAATACGGTTGTTCATTGTTTGTTCATGTTCACAGTGCATAATGTTAGTAAATATTAAATTAACATTGACAAAGATTAATAATGCTGCAGTTCCTTATTAGTTCATGATAATGTAGTTAACTAACGGACCTTACTGCAAAGTGTTGCCAAATTGCAAATTTGCTTTATTAATGCATCATTGCTTTTTTCCTCATTATTATATTATCATAATCATTATTATTAGTATCTTTTTTATTATTAATTTAGATCAACATCTTCAGAGACCGGAAGAAGACATGTCTGCGTGGAAAAAAGACCATCTCTGAAAAAAACCCAAGGCTGTGATGCCAGAAATTTTAAATTGCATGCTGACTGCAGACAGTAAAGCTAGATCCCAGTGCTAGATGGGATAGTCTGTAGACCCCCCATGCCATGACCCTCTAAAGGAAAAGCAAGCATAGCTATTGGTTGGATGGACTTGATAGTTATTTATAGAGAAACTGTGCTGCACATTATTGCTATAACATGTGAGTTTCCACATACATATAATGTCAGTCATGTTCAGGCATATGAACATATTTCTTTAATATAAAAAATGTTGGCTCAAGGCATCAAGAAAACAATTTTGAGTTTGTTGGTCAATAAATTTATAAAGTTACACTTCTATTTGAAGTTCATGGAAAGTAACAAAATGTGTAAAATGCATGACTGCTTGCTTAACATTCAAATGTAAATTATTTTTATCCAAATTGGTACATTTTAAAAACTGTTTGAAAGATATCACTGTTTTAAACCAGCTTGTGACATTAGAGTTTGATGGCAATAATATGGTAAATTGTTCAATAACTTTTTTCTCCCTTCTGTAGCCTCAAGACATAAACTACCATTTTAACAATGTTATTTATTTTTGTACTTGATACAGTACGTTTCAATGATGACAGATGACAAATAAAAGCTGATACACACAGTGGAACACAGTGTTCCAGATCAGATTCATACAGACCTGAATGTGTGGCACATATATGGTTACATTTCATATTAATTAAGGTAAATGCAACATTTATGATTATTGAATTGTTGTTGATGAAAATTTCAGGACAGGACAGACGAACCACCTCTTTTTGATGGACTGTTCATCGCACAAGATGCCAAAATGTCTGCCTTTGTTGAACAAATAAGAAGCCAGATGTGTAGTGTAAGGATTTATTCAACTCTTTAACCCTACTTTTTTTTTTTTTTTTACTTGTCCTGGTATTACATGTACCATAGTGTTTTTACTTTGGACAGGTCATGATGTCTGTGGGCCAGCAACATTTACAGCAGGCAGAGAAATATCACAGAAGTCCAGGGCCAACGTGGATGAAGAGGGCCTTGAAATAGCGGTGTGCAGACATGTGCAGACTGCTGCAAGGCTTGAATCACTATCGTGGTGAAATATATGCCTACCCAATGTTCCTGCAGAAGGAGCTGGCACAAGCTGCAAATGTAACATTCTCTTTTGTATGGACATTGCTTGCAGTTAGATAGCCATTGCCAAATGACAACTGAAGTTTTTACTGATGTTTTACCATTACTAATCTATGCCATGCATGGGAAAAACACCATGACTAGCTAAAAATAACAGGGTATATACCAGGGGCGGAGCTACGGGTGGGCCGCACGGTTTCGACGACGGCCGGGGTCGGATTATGGATTCGTAAAGACTCGTTTTGGCGTCTCCTCGCGCAATATCACGTCACGGCTTCAAAACGCATCCGACCGGAGTGCCCGATTTGTAAACGAACGTACTTTGGACTCTCCGGCTCTACGCGTTTCGCTTTTTTTGACCGTGACCAAGCTTGCTCGGTAGCTCGGCCGATACGGAGTTGGACTTACGGCGACGTACTCACTGGTATGTATTTCGCGACTCGCGAAAACGTGCCCACGGGTACGTTTTCGTCATGAGACCAGGTTGCAAATTAAGCCAGTTGAAAAACATGGGATGATGCGAATTATTCTGGCCCACCCACACTTTTAGAGGCCCACCCACCATCCACTTTCTGCCTCCGCCACTGGTATATACAGAACTTCTTAAGTTGAATTTAATACCTTTTATTACCTTTTTTAATACCTTCAAAATATTTTTTAATACCAGCGCGACTTCAAGCTGCAACTGTAGTGGCGTAAATGAAATATCTTTCCAAATGGAGTAACATATTGCATCACAATGTAACGAGGTCATTATAACTTAACATCAACACTGGACTCAAAACTGCCCACAGGTATAAGAATAGAAATAAAGACAGAAGAGGAAGGAGACATCTTCTTCATAGATCATTAGTAAGTCTGATGTGTGAGAAATCTAAAAAAAGAGGTGGCCGTGAAGTAAGTACAGGTGTTATTAATCAAGATGTCACAATGGGACTTTGTCCATAGTTTTTAATCAATGTCAAAAAGTAACAATTGCATAACAATGTTGGACATTTGTATGAACAGTTACGCATCAAAATTTAAACCAAATTTCCAAGTGGTTCAATTTGGGCCTTGAAAAATAAAAACAACCAGATAATAATAAAGTGCAACTTTACACTGTAATTATATAAGTATGTGACAGATTTTACTGCCTGTAACATTGGGCCTATGTTGACCAGTCATTGGCATGTCTACTCATTTGGCTCTTATTAATAAAGTGCAGAATATCTCATTAACTATGTGCAATACACCAATCGTTTCTCTGCAATCACACTTCCCTATACAACCTCCACTTTACAACCTCCAACGTAAATCCCCTTTTGAAATGCTGTATACAAACAATTGACAAATAACGATCAAACTTACGCAACTTACACAACCAAGGGAACTAACAAAAGGCAAAGTTGCTTGGTAAAATTACAGTTAGTCAACAGGATCACAAGTGCCTCAACTGTGTGGCCTTTTCTTCTATCATTTTGTCCACTTGGAGCAGTTCAGCTTTTTTGTCCTTGTGTCTTCTTCGAAGAGAGTTGGATTTTGTAATGAGCTCAGCCATCTTTGTTCCTGTCTTTCCCTCTGCAATCTCTGCAAACTTGTCGGCATCAACTTCAAGTGAATCGCACACAACATTGAGTACCCGCCTCTTACTCCTTGGTAAGAGGAACTTTGAGAATGCCACCACAGCCAATTTCCTTATCGCAGATTAATCTGAGGGCTTCGAGAGATTCGTCAAGCAGGTTGCACGTTTCTACCTCCTTGTTCACTGAGAAGCCTCTCTCCACTGTGGCTTGTCCATGGGACAGGAGGAGAACATTTTGGCAGAACTTTAGCAGGTCAGGGTGGGACGTGCAGAGTTTGGAGTGGAGAAAGACATCCAGATGCTGACTCAGGGGTTGAAATGACACAAATTCTTCTCTCTGCTCTCAACAGAGAGAAAGGATGTGAATTGCTGAATGATGACATCACCTACAATATTGAAAGGAAAATTAAGATATATTCATGTCATTAATTCATTCCAGTCAACTACTTCATCCATTTACTTCATCCAAGTACATACACCACAGATACACATAACAGTATCTATATAGAGAGCTATGAGTGCATAGATTTTTTTCCCAGATCTTAATAGTTTAATTTGGCATTTTAAACTGTTTAACAGTTTTCTGTTGATTTTTATTTAATTTAGGTTGGGGTGTGTTTGCAAAAACCCCTATCTCACAAGGTTCCTTTATTCTCGAGTACAGAGGAACTTTAGTGGAAAAAGGGAAATTGGGAAAATATTTTAATAATAATTATGCATACTTTTTCAAACACGGAGGACGTGACTGCTGGTGGGTGTCACGATCACCATCTGTTCCTGTCATGTTCCTGTCACTTCATTCCCCATAATCCTCTCTGCCATTCACATGTTCACTCCACACCAATCACCTGTTGCCACATACAGCCTAGCACACTACACTGATCACCACACCCAGCTCATTACCAGGACTATAAAGGACTTTCACACACACCACCTCACCGCGAAGTCTTGATTACTCTGGTGTCATTTCTGAGCGTTTATATCCTGTCTGCCTGTCGTTACTGTTCCTGTTTGTTACCCATTCCTGACCCGTCGCTGCCTGTCCTGACCCTTGCCTTGTCTAACGTCCTGTGAGTGATATCTGCCTGTCCTGACCATTGCCTGTTTCCTGACTATGATTCTGCCTGTCCCTTGCAGTTCCTGTTTGCCCCTGTTCGACCCAGCCTGTACAACCATGCTCACTGTAAATAAAAGCTTGCTTTGGATCTTACCATGAGTCCCACTTCGTTACAGTGGGTAGCCTGTATTTACTGTATGTAACCCCCTGTGGATTGTTTTTAAAATGTGTTTCTTAACCCTGAAACTAAATATCACACACAGTTTTGGGGCAGGTTAAAGTGATTACTAATGATGTATTCCTTTCTAGAGCATAACTTTACTGAACATTTGTAACAATAATTTTTTTTTTCCATTAAGCATCGATGCCTCCTTTGACGACGGCTCTCTTGGGGACTAGTAAACGACAGTCAAAAGCCAAATGGCAAAATCGAACTGGACGGAAAGCCTTATCTTTGTTTATTTGCATAAAAGACATAAATAAAGATGAGGAGAGCACTATGATTATGGAGGACAAGACTTGCCATGGCGTTCTCACTGTGGGCAGGAACTGTGCAAGGTAGAATATTTCCAATGATATTGAAGTATTTATACTAATATCATCCAGTTGTTCATGTCTTCCAGTTTGTCCATAAGCCTGTCACTGCAGCCATAACGGGAAGTGAAGTCACTTCTGCTAAAGAGGTTCGTTAACACTTTTGTCAATTTATTTTTCACTCGTTGTAACAAGACCTGAAGTGAAATTCTCTTATTGCTACAAATGTGATTCAGTAATACACTATTGTTAAAACACTTGTGTGTTATCAGTATACTAAAAACCTTGTGTCCTCATAAACCAAGAGGATAATACAATGAAAACAAAGGGAAAAAAGACTGACCTTTTGTTGAAAACACTTAGAACGTTGTCCTAAGGTGAACACTAGTGGGAAGGTTGAGATACTTGCATTTTATGTACTTTTCTGAAGTAATGCAGTTTTTATGAAATATTTGACTGCTTTCCAGTCTCGATTTCCTAAAACTTGAGGTTCTGCATCAATGCAACGCTGACAGTCCATTTTCCCTGGATCTTGGTTCCTCACAATGAACTTCTTTAGGTGCCTTTCAACTGCAGCACATTCATCTGCGGTCCAGCTTCTTCTGACAGCAGTTTGTTTGCCTAAGTATACATAAAAAAAGTTAAGTTTATGAACTTCTTAATCTGAACTGAAAAAAAAAACAAAAAAAAACAAACATCTGAAACACTACTGGATTGGCTGACTTTGCTTGCTGTTGCAATATACTGTGGAAGTAGGTTCTTCAATGGATGTCACACTGTCATCAGCTTCTGGAATAAATTCATCTGAGTGCAAGTTAATTTTACCAGTCATGTAAGGATGAGAAGCTAATCAATGTGGAAGAAACGTGAAGTGAAAAAATTACCTTAGAAAAAAAATTTAGCCGATATCTTCAGACTGGAGAAGTGCATGTACTTCAAATTTCCCACGATCGAAGAGGGCGCTAATATGCATGTGTGAAGCAAATTTCACAGATAAGGTAAGGTTAAGCTTGACGGGCCCTGCCTAACATGAAAAACCAACAAATAAACAATGTAAAAAAAAATGTACATAGTTGCCTTCTTTTGTTCTTGGTGGCTATAAGGCTCAAATGATGTCACTTAGGCTTTGTGATGTCATTTAAAGGAACAGAGCATTATTTATAGATAGAACAACAAGTTAGTGTGACGGGGTGGTAAGTTAAACTGAGGGACGCGCACAAATCATAAAATATTTACCAAAAAAATAAGGTTTATTGTGAATAAGCATATCTTGTGTAAACAGGGACACACATATAATCCTGAAAATAGTATATGTTTGAAAAAAAAAAAATGACTTATTTGGTGATATTTTAGATGCAAATGTCATGTTGGTTAACACGGACATGTGAAATTGGCTATATAATAATGAAAATCAATTAAAAATAGTATGCTAATCTTCAAAAAAAAAGCATTTTATCATATATCATGTTAAAAAGAACACTTGAATTAATGACCTTAAGCTTTGGAAACAGACTTTGGGACATTTGTTGTGCCTGATCAAACGTTGCGACCCAAATGGCACCCGTTTCGTAGAATGACTCTTATATTATACTTCAATACTTCAAAATGAGTCAATACTCAAAATGAGGTTCAGATCAAAAGAGTGTGTGGAGAGTGTCCACAATTAAACACACAATCAAGCAGGATTCAAACAGCAGTGGTGTATTTGTTATGCAGCTGACATTAATGGAGGAATTTGCAGCTTTACTCGCAAACTACAATATCGAGACCCGTTATAAACTCAATTAATTACATGAAATTAATAAGTGTACTATCAGAGTAGTAATAAGGATGTTTGCCGTTGTAATGATGACAGTAGTGCACACAAAAGTAGTAGCCGTTATGTGCTCAGGTGTAATATTCATATTCATCACAGACATTAATACTGAAAGTTGATACAGTTATAGTTCTGTTCAATATATATAGTAATTTTTGTTTAACATTATTAATTGTTTTAAAGTATTTTAGTTAAACATTATTTTTTTATTGTTTTATTTTGTAATGTTTATAATAGAGCCGTTAGTCTGAAATCGATTTTTTTTTATTATAGTTAAGTTTAGAGTAGATCCATCTGAGATCGATTGCCCATGTCAAGCTCTCTCTCTCACGGTATCGCGAGAGTTCCTCCATGCGGGCAAACGCTATCAGGTGAGATCGCGAGAGTTAGCTCACACGAGTAAACTCCATCAATGGAAAACATCACTCATCATGTGTTGTGATCTTTCTCCGTTTATTCTCAGGTAACGGATCACTAAAGTTAGTATAAATCATTTAGAAAACGAGTTTAAATGTTGATGACATGTGTATGTTTTATTTGAAAGTGTAAAGTTTTTTTGAGTGTGTTAGTGCGTGATTATGCAGCACATGGTAGTTGGTCCTGACGCATGGTTGCGTGATGTTAATATGGTTTTTGCCATGGGGAAAAGCTTAATTTTTTTTTGTGCTATATTAACCCCTTTTTGTATTTCACCCATAAACTTAAATGCATTCAGAATTTATATCGGTCTATCATAACTGATGCTAATTCAGATTTTATTCTGTTTCTCTATTAAAATAATGACAGATGTCTAGAAAAGTAGTAAGAACTGTAAGAAAAACAGTTAAAAGCACAAAGACAAAAATAATTGTTCATGAGGTCCACAAACCCTCAGTCTGTTGACAGCAATGAAATGAGCTTTAAGTGTCAATTTACAGCAGATCTGAAGACATCAGCATAATAAATGAGGTGAAAACAGGAACTATTGACATGAAATAAAGAGTGTTTTCAGCAGTTTCTCTGTTAATATTGATGATCCTCAGACTATCAACACTCATTCAACAAGACATTCAGATCATCTCACTTTATTCTGAGTGTTTGCTGATAGAAACTGATTATTGGAGTCACAATGTATGAGAAAATCCTATAATCTGCTTTAATGAAAGACAATACTTTATTCTCACAATATGACACCAATAATACAAAAACAAACACTAATGGCACTCATCTTCATCAACCACTTCTGCTAAACATTTTACCAAATAAAAACTAAACATTTAACAAATATTTTCTATCAGGTTGAACTGATTATTTGTCACTCAAACCTCTCAGCGTCGATCGTGCATATCCGCCATGTTTTGTAGTTTTTTAACACTTTTTACTCGTGTTTGTAGTTCTGAACTGAATCCTCGTCCAAAGCGCAATGGGTTGTGGGCAATATTAGCCTCTATAGTGTGCACGGATCCACACTTAGAAAATCTACCGGAAATAGTAGACCATCCGGGACTTGGCATACTCTTTTCAACATACTATGCTTGGGACCACTTTTTTAATCTCACATACTATTTAGGATGGATAGTACGGACATTGGGACGCAGGGTAAGGCTCTAGGCAGGTGGGGTTTTTTTCAGGGTTGGAGTTAAACTCTGCAGGACAGCGGCTCTCTAGGACCGAACTTGCCTACCCCTGAGTTAGACAGAAGAAACACTG
Organism: Culter alburnus; assembly: GCA_028476615.1. NCBI lineage: Eukaryota > Metazoa > Chordata > Actinopteri > Cypriniformes > Xenocyprididae > Culter > Culter alburnus. Next base: position 3,810 of record JAOTNS010002241.1, on the reverse strand, counting down.
TTTCTCAGCACAAAGATGAACTACTTATCGTGATTTCAGACTGTGGTGATGTGGTTTCTCCACTGCATGGATCTTCATGTGTATCTTCAGGTGATTTTTAATAGTGAAACTCTTTCCACACTGATCACACGTGTGCATCTTCTCTCTGCTGTGGATCCTCTCGTGTGTTTTCAGAGATGATGACAGACTGAATCTCTTGTCACAGTGTGAACACTTGTAAGGTTTCTCTCCAGTGTGGATCCTCTCATGTGTTTTCAGAGATGACGACTTATTGAATCTCTTGTCACAGTATGACACTTGTAAGGTTTTTCTCCAGTGTGAATCCTCTGGTGCTGTTTTAACTGTTTGCTGAAATAAAGTCTTCTCACACTCAAAGCACATGTACTCTTCACACCAGTGTGTGTTTTCCATGTTCTTGTAAATATGACGCTGTGAAAAACTCTTTCCACACACAGAACATGAAGGTGGCTTCGCCTTTGTATGAACTTGCAGGTGTTTCTTGAAGGCTGATTCCCCACGAAATGTTTTGTCACATTGATCACATGTGAACGGTCTCGCTCCGGTGTGGATCCTCATGTGTACTTTAAGGCTTGATGACGCGTGCAGCTCTTACACACTGATCACATGTGTGTGGCCTTCTCTCCAGTGTGAACTTTCATATGACTTCTTAAGATTTCCTCTTTGTGTGAGCTCTTCCCAACACTGATCACATGGAAGGCTCTCTCCTGTATGAATCTCATGTGAAGCTCAGACTCTGTTTGGGTTGAGAAACTCTTTCCACACTGAGTGCAGGTTGTAGATTTTTATCTCTTTCTTTAAAATGTCTTTTCTGCTTTTTTTCTTTAAGCGACTCAAGGTTTTTCTCCAGGTTTGTCCTGATGTTCCTCCAATTCACTCAGTTCTTCACTCTCCTCGCTCTCTTCCATCAGGTCTGAAACGAAAGAAAATCATGAAGTGAAAGGTCTAAAAGACTTGCTGTGATAGACAACTGCTTTAAATAGTCAGATCATTTTGATGCACAGTCCAGAATGAATCAGTATAACATTTTATTTGACGGGTAAAATGTGTCATGCTATTACACATTAGACAATTAGAAGAAAGTAAGGGATAACCACGGCTGCCTGCATTAAAGGAGTTTAATGCACGACGTAGAGGCGAAGAACCACCTGACGCGAAGGGAGAACTGAAGAGAAAGATCAGAGAGAGAGAGAGTCCTGAGGCTACAAAAACAAACTAACCGACTAAAAAAGCCTGCCTCAGGACACTGACACCCTCAAACACAGATTCGGCCCAAACAAATTACAAAAGCCCAAAAAGAAAATTACCTGACCTATTGGACTGAAAACAACAGAAAAAAAAAGTAAACTTGAATTTATTTGGCCCTAAATAGAGACTACACCACAGCAGATATCTGAGTACAGTGAAAAAACTTAAATTAGAAGAATAATGACGAGGTACAGACTGAGCAGTCACACGTGACTGTAGAGACGGGCAGATACAGACAGAAACTGGCTACCCAGAGAGACGCATCTGGCCCGTACTGTGACCTGGGAGAAGTGGAGACAGAGCAACACTTCTCACCAGCTGCCCTACTATGAGGAAATCCAAAGACATTTATCCAAAATTTGAAAATACTCTGCCTAACTTCATAAAAGTAAACAATTAAACACAACTTCAACATTTATTAGGTGAAAAAGAGATTGTATCCTACTAGCAGCAATACATTGATGCTGTCACAAGAAGAGGGAGGAGTCGACTAATCAGTACTGCGCTCACACACACACGAATTCTAAATTGTCATAGAATTCTAAATGTTGATTGGATTAATCGTTATGTTTTTAGTTTCTATATGTGCATGTGATTCACTGTATGTTGATGATAGAAATGCTTGGCAATACCTTTGTAACAATTGTCATGCATAAAGCACTTTGAATTGAATTGAATAGTGAGAGAGAGAGAGGATGCGTGCGCGATACCTGCACTGTGTGCGTCTCTTCTTTAAAGTCTACAGTCTGAAGTCCCCTCGTTGCTTAAGCATATAACTTAGATAGCATAGGCTAACTTAATGATTCTTTAAGTATTTAATAAAATTATTTATGAATGACAGGAACACTGACAGTGACAAGGCAATCTTTATTTTTAACTAATCATACATTTATTACATATGTAGAGTGTGAAGAAACGGCGTCCTAACACCGTATATAAAGACACATTACATTATTTGAGATGCATTAAAATAATGAAAAAAAAAAATATCCGGTTATAACTGCTCTGAGACACATCAACTTGCAACACTGTATTCGCGTCCAACAGAAGACTGAACAGGCACAAAACTCCTGCAAGTCTCATTTAAATAGAAGCAAAGTAGGTCTCGCCATCACAATTTGTCTTTGAGGCAAAAGTCACTGAAACAATGTCCAACTTAGTTGTCTTTTCTATTGACCCATCTTTGTTGTCTTCTAGGTCTTATCTCTGCTGTGGTGTTATTCGTGTGCCGTTTTTTGTCATTCACCGTCTTCTCCAAGTCTTCTATTTCGTCTTGTGTGCTGGACCCCCATCTCAAAATTTCATACACCATACAAATGAAACGATATGCAAATTCACCATACAAATAAAATATATATCTCTCATCAGTTTGCAGCACACCTGCTGTGAACTATTTTAATGTTTATAGTGGGGGTCAGTTATTAAGCGAACTGTAATCTGTATCAAAAAAATGGAAACTACCTGCCATTAAACAGTTTTACTGCACACCTCCAGCCATCAGAATCCAATTTAAACAGACCAATAATACATAAATCAATTGCTCAAAGCATAAATCTAAGCATAAGAAATGTATACCTGACTGAGGTATATTTTTATGTAACTTATTTTTATAAACTTATTTATGTTATATTACTTACTTAAGTAAAAAATAATTCCAGCAAGTCAGGCAGCCAAAACCTAAAAATGTGGTAATTTGGCTGACATATGATTGTATAAAAACATCAAACAGCAAGATATCAATAGTCAATATATGGCTGTATTACTCAACGGCTGCTATAGGCTGAAATTTCAAAACCATTGTTCTAATAAACTTAACCTCTTTTGCATTTTAAATTGCTTTTAAATCTATGTCTTAGTTTTTATAAAATTCTACAATTTTCAATTGTAATAAAATCTATTTATATTAAATACAATACATTTAATACATAATGTTTTCTAAGCAGCTTACAGGAAATGCATCTGTTTATAAGAGAGACTGTTTCCAAATTATCTAAGTGATATTAGCCATATTTTTGACATCAACTTTTAGTTAAGTGACATTTAATTAGTTTCCCAAAAACTGTGTATCATTAAGGACCGTTCACAGTAGATCTCCTTCCACTCATACACATGTGAATGTGGGACACCAGAAACACAAGATCAAGTGAAGTTTGCAGTAAAGTGGAGTAGACTGAATATTTAAAAGTTTGAAATGATTATTATTTTTATGTTTTTAAAACGAGATTACTGAGTGTGACATCATATCAGGATCGTTCAGGTCTGTAGAAAGTTCACATTCTCAAAGTCTAGGACTGACTGCATCTTTAAATGTGTTATTATCAGGTCCTACATGATCACTCAACCCTGTTACTTCTGACATGATTTTAAACGCCCAGGAAGTGACCTCATCTAGGCTCTTTTCTACAGCATGATGGGAGGACAAGAAAAGAAATCTCAATCCATTGTCTCAGTTTTTTACACAAATGAATGACTGAATTCAATATAGTTGAAAACTATATTGAAAATGGCCAAATTCTGGTAACACAATTTGAACCGGGTATGAAA
>JAOTNS010002240.1:0-89314 GCA_028476615.1 Culter alburnus | reverse complement strand
CGGTCTAGACTCCGTATACGTCGTTGGTCAAAAAGTGTGGCTTTACCAGGAACATTCCTCTCCACTCCGTTTCTAATAAGCTTGCTCCCAAATTTATTGGTCCATTTACTGTCACCAAGATCATTAGTCCGGTGGCAGTCCGCCTCAAACTCCCTCCGGCGTACAGGAGGATTCATCCCGTCTTTCATGTGTCCAAAATAAAACCCGTGTTTCATTCTAGTATTAATCCGCCAGCCCCGGTTCTTCCACCGCCGCGACTCGTAGATGGGGGACCAAGCTATTCGGTCAGTCGTATTCTGGACTCTAGGCGGAGGGGGACGCGGATTTCAGTACTTGGTGGACTGGGAAGGTTACGGTCCGGAGGAGAGGAGTTGGGTACCTGCCAGAGACATTCTGGATCACTCCCTTATCGATGATTACAATCGACAGGTAAGGGAGTCGGGGAACTGCCAGGAGGCGTTCCTAGGAGGAGGGGTACTGTCACGGTTTATGAATGCATTGTTTCCTTCTCGTCTCGTGTTATTGTTGTTGTGTGCGTGGGTGTGTGCGTCAGTGGGTGTGTGTGTTTGTAAGAGTGTCCAGGCCACGTGGATCATCAGCGGGTTCAGCTGCCACTCATCACAGCACCAGCTGAAGCTCGTTCACTCACCCTTCATAAGCTCACTCATTTCTCATCTCCTTTGTCAGATCGTTGTTTGGTGTCTCTGTGCTGTGTGTCCCACCCCGTTCCTGTTCGGCGTTCCAGTCTTGTGCTTCCTGTTTCCAGTTCGGTGTCTTCGTGGGTTTCGTTCTATGTCTGGATCGGATCATCTACTTCACCAGTGCACTTCACCACCATCAACGCACCTTTCCCAGCTGACCATCTCAGTCCCTGCGCCACCCGCGGATCCTCATTCAGTGACTGTTCATTTTACATTTTCAATAAACGTGTTACCTTGCTTTTGCTTCCTGTGATCAATCATGACACAATTATTTAACTTTTTCCAACTTATTACAGCTATTTAACAAAAATCAGATGACTTTCTGTATCTCTTGATGCTCTTCTTCATCATCTCTCTGGACCATCTTCCACAACCTGTTTGAACTGTTGCTGTCTGGACAGGATTCAGAACACTGGGCACTTTAACATTTATAAAACGTTGTGCAGAAACCATCCTAAATTGGATGTTACGATTATTTAATCATATTATTCACAATACTGTAAATATGTACTTAATTGGTATATGTAAATTATGACTAAGACTAAGCCTAACTGTGTCCTTATGCTTTTTATATTCTTTATTTTTTATTCTTAAATGTTATGTTTCTTGTTGTTGTATTTGTATGTGTGCACTAAAAGCTTCAGTACAAGGTAAATTCCCTGTGTGTGCAAACACACTTGACAGTAAAGCTCTTTCTGATTCTGAACCACAGAGAACAGACAGGTTGCGACAGAAGGGAGATGTTCATGTTCATTCATTTGGAACACCAGAAGAAGGCATTATGCAAATATATTTCTTGTCAAGACACATTATTTTTAACCCTCTGGGCTTTACGTAGTTTTCTGGAAGTGTTGTTGTCACCGGGAGTGTTTTGACATGCCCTGACATCTCTGCTTATTTCTGTTACTTCTAACATTTTCATTGCTAAAGTCTGATTACATTCAGCACAAACTCTGCACAAAGTCAGCACAAACTCTGCATGTATGTAAACATTTGTAGTTTTGAGAAAATTATGTTTATAAGTGGTTTGTGAAAAAAAGTCACTGATGTCACTGGAGAAATGCGTTTCCCTTTCATGGGAACATCGACGCTGCGTAGTCGCTTTGGGAACGCCTCTGCGTGATTACGTCTTGAAGCACTCGTGAAATCAAACCAATAGTGTAGCGGGACGTCAGAGGTTGGCAGAGTCCGGCACATTTCCGTGTTCATAACCCAACAACATCTCTGTACAGTAACATCATGGGAGGGAAAGAACACGGTTATACGGCGATGCCTCAGGTCGAAGAGACGCTCGCGAGCTATCTCTCGCCTGAGTCAGCATCGTCGTTAAAATCCCCGACTTTGCCCACCAGACCCCTGCGTACAACATCAGCGTTGGTGGGCAGGGCTTATACCTCAGCGGGTCAGGCAGCAGCGTGTCTCCACACTATGTCGGTCCTCCAGGCATACCAAGCTGACCTGCTGGGGGAAATAGATCAGAGTGGCGAGGCGTCTTTTGAATGCATTCAAGAATTGAGAAAGGCGACTGATTTAGCTCTCCGGGCCACCAAGGAGACGGCAAAAACAATCGGCCGTTCTATGGCAGCCCTGGTGGCCACGGAGAGGCATTTATGGCTGAACTTATCGGATATTAAAGAACGCGATAAGGCAGTGATTCTCGATGCGCCAGTGTCTGTTCAGGGCCTCTTCGGCGACTCCGTAACATCGGTCGTCGAGAGGTTCCAGGAGGCAAAACGTCAGTCTGCAGCCTTTCAAAAGTTTTTCCCTCGCCGCTCTGCTGAGGCTGCTGAGCGGGAGCAGCCTCAGGCATCTACAAGCTCCTCATCTGCGCATAGGGCGCAGCAAAAACAAAGTGTTGCCACCCGTGCTCCCCCGAAAAGATCTTGGGGACCGGGTAGGACAGCACAAGTGAAGCCTTCCCGGGGTAAAACAGATCTGCGGGCTGTTATTATTGCCAGGAAGGCTGCGAAAAAGTCCTGACACGAGGGGTCCAGGACTTCCGAGGGCAGCCCCCTCCGGAGAGGGTCCAGAAAAATTAAAATCTATAAAGTTGACCCTATAAAGACCCTATATACAACTCTATAAAGTTGTATCAATCCATCCTTCGCATTGGAAGTTCCTCAGGTTTGCTTTCGGGGGCGAAGCTTATCAATACAGGGTTCTTCCGTTTGGCCTATCCCTTTCACCCCGCACCTTCACGAAGTGCGTGGATGCAGCGCTGGCTCCTCTGAGACTCCAGGGCATCCGCGTGCTGAATTATATCGACGATTGGTTGATTCTAGCTCAATCAGAGCAACAGGCAGTTCAACATCGAGATGTAGTTCTGTCCCATATGAAGAGGTTAGGGTTGAGACTCAATGCCAAGAAAAGTGTGCTTTTACCGGCTCAGACTACCAATTACCTAGGGGTAGTTTGGGATTCCACTTCGATGCAGGCACATTTGTCCCCTGCTCGGGTGAATTCCATTCTCTCAACCGTAAAAGGGGTGAAATTAGGTCAGTCACTCACTGTGAAGCAAATTCAGAGAATGTTGGGTCTGATGGCAGCTGCGTCCAACGTGATTCCTTTTGGCCTGCTGCACATGAGACCCCTACAGTGGTGGCTCAGAACCAGGGGGTTTTCTCCGAGGGGAAATCCTTTTCGCACAATCAAGAAGCCCTGGTTTCTATCCCAAGGTCTGGTGCTAGGAGCTCCTTGTCGTCGCAAAATGCTAACGACGGATGCTTCTCTCACAGGGTGGGGAGCGATCATGAGTGGTCGCTCAGCTCAAGGTCTTTGGGAGGGCCATCATCGATCTCGGCATATAAATCAGCTGGAGATGATGGCGGTATTTCGAGCACTCAGATACTTCCTTCCAGACCTGAGGGGCCATCACGTGTTAGTTCAGTCAGACAACATGTCGGTGGTCTCTTATATCAACCATCAGGGGGGTCTGAGGTCTCGCCAATTGTGCAAGTTAGCTCATCAGATCCTCCTGTGGTCCCAGGGCAAGCTTCTCTCTCTGAGAGCAGCCTATATCCCGGGACATCAAAATGTCGGAGCAGACATCCTGTCGAGGCAGGGGCCGAGGCCCGGGGAATGGAGGCTCCATCCCGAAGTGGTGGAGCTGATTTGGAAAAAGTTTGGTCGTGCACAAGTCGACCTATTTGCCTCGAAAGAGACGTCTCACTGCCCGTTGTGGTTTTCTCTGACCCATCCAGCCCCTCTGGGGTTGGATGCTATGGTACAGACGTGGCCGAGACTGCGTCTGTACGCATTTCCCCCGATCGCTCTGCTCCCCGGAGTTCTGGAGAGGGTTCGCCGGGGACGGGGTCCATCTAATATTGGTAGCTCCGTTCTGGCCGACCCGAGTATGGTTCACGGATCTAGTGTCCCTCTTAGAAGATTCCCCCATGGAGATTCCTGTCAGACAAGACCTCTTGTCTCAGTTGGGCGGTGCAATAGTTCACCCGCGCCCAGAAATATGGAAACTGTGGGCTTGGCCCCTGAGGGGGCAGAGCTCATAGAATCTGGTCTCTCAACTGAGGTTGTAGAGACCATTCTCCACTCCAGAGCTCCAACCACGAGAAAACTGTACACGTATAAGTGGAAACTGTTTGCTACTTGGTGTAGCCACTCTCAGGTGGATCCGTTCCACTCTTCTATCAGTCAAGTACTGCAATTTCTCCAAGAGAAGTTCTCGGAGGGTTTAACTCCTTCTACATTGAAGGTTTATATTGCTGCTATTTCCCGCTTATCACGCAAAAATAGAAGGTCTTTCGGTTGGTAAAAACCCTTTAGTTGTACGTTTTCTCCGTGGTACTCAGAGGCTGAGGCCTGTTGTACGCACAAAAATGCCTTCCTGGGACTTAGCCATTGTGTTGGAAGGGTTAGCTGCGGCTCCCTTTGAACCTCTAGAGGAAGCATCTGAGAAGATCCTTACTCTCAAAACCTTATTTCTTCTGGCCATAACATCCCTCAAAAGAATCGGGGACTTACAAGCGCTATCGGTTGCTCCTTCATGTTTGGACTTTGCACCTGGAATGGTCAAAGCCTTTTTACATCCTAGACCTGGATATGTTCCTAAGGTCCCTACTAATGTTCCAGGGCCTATTGTGCTGCAGGCCTTCTGTCCTCCACCTTTTACGAATCCGGATCAGGAAAAACTAAATCTGCTCTGCCCGGTGAGGGCTTTAGACGCGTATGTCCACAGAGCTGCCCTGTGGCGAAAGACTGAACAACTGTTTGTGTGTTACGGTTCTCCTAATAAGGGAGGTCCTGCGTCTAAGCAGAGAATGAGTAAGTGGGTGGTCGAGGCCATCTCTCTTGCCTACAAATCGGCCGGACAGCCCCCTCCTTTAGCTGTCCGGGCACATTCTACCAGGGGCATGGCTGCCTCAAAGGCTTTGATGTCGGGGGTTCCCCTCCAAGACATATGTGATGCTGCTGGGTGGTCTTCTCAGCTTACTTTTGTTAGGTTTTATAACCTTGATTTGGGCTCCACTCCAGGGTCCTCAGTCCTGTCGTCCTGAAATAATAACACAACAGACATTTGGTCTTATGGCCTAGTTGGGATAGCGTTCCCAAAGCGACTACGCAGCGTCGATGTTCCCATGAAAGGGAACGTCTCGGGTTACGTCTGTAACCCTGGTTCCCTGAATAAGGGAACGAGATGCTGCGTAGCTTAGCCATACTCCCTGCACGCCTGTGAGCGTCTGCTTCATCCATATCAGAAGCTGGCGTTCTTTGTTCTCAGGGGTGCTTTATAGTTTCCTGGTCAGTGACGTCACCCGCTCTGACGTCCCGCTACACTATTGGTTTGATTTCACGAGCGCTTCAAGACGTAATCACGCAGAGGCGTTCCCAAAGCGACTACGCAGCGTCTCGTTCCCTTATTCAGGGAACCAGGGTTACAGACGTAACCCGAGACGTTTCATGCACAGTCTGTTCCTTTTCTAGGGTACATCGTGTTGACTGAGGGAGTATGCATGGATCCGGAGAAGGTTAAGGCTGTGGTGGATTGGCCAAGTCCAGATTCCCGTAAGGCCCTACAAAGGTTTCTGGAGTTCGCCAATTTCTACCGGCGTTTCATTCGCAACTTCAGCCAACTAGCCGTGCCTCTGATTGCCTTGACCTCCCCCAGAACTACGTTCAGGTGGTCAGACACAGCCGAGGCTGTGTTTGCCAAACTGATGGGTTGCTTTGTTTCAGCCCCCATTCTCATTGCCCCTGATCCTTCACGGCAGTTCGTGGTGGAGGTCGATGCATCAGAGGTGGGGGTAGGTGCGGTGTTTTCCCAGCGTTCTCCCACAGATGACAAGATGCACCCGTGCGCGTTTTTTTCACATCGGTTATCTCCTGCTGAACATAATTACGACATTGGTAACCGAGAGTTGCTGGCGGTCAAGCTTGCATTGGAGGAGTGGCGTCACTGGTTAGAAGGCTCAGGGGTGCCTTTTATTGTATGGACCGACCACAAGAATTTGGAATATATCAGAACCGCTAAAAGACTGAACTCCAGGCAGGCTTGGTGGGCACTTTTTTTCGGGCGTTTTGACTTTAATCTCTCGTACCGCCCGGGTTCCAAGAACATCAAACCCGATTCTTTATCGCGCATTTTTGACCGTTCCGAACGCCCGTCTACTCCCGAGTGTATTTTACCTGAGTATCTAGTTGTCTCCACACTCACATGGGAGGTCGAATCGAAGGTCAAGACGGCCTTAGAAGGGGTAACGCCTCCGCCCGTGGGCCCACCGAACCGGTTATTTGTGCCGGAGGTATTACGGTCCATGGTCATCCAGTGGGGACATTGTTATAATGTGGCTTGTCATCCAGGAGTTAAACGCACTGTATTTCTAGTCAAGCAACGATTCTGGTGGCCGCTTATGGCTCGTGACGTTCACAGTTTTGTTTTGGCTTGCTCAGTTTGTGCCACTGGTAAGACTTCCAATCGACCCCCTGATGGGCTACTCCAACCGCTGCCTGTCCCTTCGAGACCCTGGTCCCACATTTCGCTAGATTTTATCACCGCCCTTCCGCTCTCTCAAGGATACACGCTAGTTTTAACCGTGGTGGACTGATTCTCGAAGGCGGCTCATTTCATCCCCTTGCCCAAATTACCATCAGCCAAGGAGTCTCCATCAGCCAAGGAGTTTGTGTCCAAATTTTGGAAAGAGTTTTGTAAGTTGCTGGGAGCGACTGTCAGTCTGTCCTCAGGGTTTCATCCCCAGAGCAATGGCCAAACTGAGAGAGCCAACCAAGATTTGGAAAGAACGCTGCGATGTTTGGTCTCTAAGAATCCTTCCTCGTGGAGCCAGCAACTCTCTATGGTGGAGTACACCCACAATACGTTACCAGTGTCGTCCACGGGCCTATCTCTGTTTGAGTGTAGCGTAGGTTACCAGCCATCCATTTTTCGTAGTCTGGAATCCGAAGTCGCGGTCCCCTCCGCTCATGCCTTCATCCAGAGGTGTCACCGCACTTGGACTAGAGCCCGAGAGACTCTACTCCAGGTGAGGGAGCGCACCAAGGCCGATCGCCACCGGTCTAAGCCTCCCATATACGTCGTTGGTCAAAAAGTGTGGCTTTCTACCAGGAACATTCCTCTCCGCTCCGTTTCTAATAAGCTTGCTCCCAAATTTATTGGTCCATTTACTGTCACCAAGATCATTAGTCCGGTGGCAGTCCACCTCAAACTCCCTCCGGCGTACAGGAGGATTCATCCCGTCTTTCATGTGTCCAAAATAAAACCCGTGTTTCATTCTAGTATTAATCCGCCAGCCCCGGTTCTTCCACCGCCGCGACTTGTAGATGGGGGACCAAGCTATTCGGTCAGTCGTATTCTGGACTCTAGGCGGAGGGGACGCGGATTTCAGTACTTGGTGGACTGGGAAGGTTACGGTCCGGAGGAGAGGAGTTGGGTACCTGCCAGAGACATTCTGGATCACTCCCTTATCGATGATTACAATCGACAGGTAAGGGAGTCGGGGAATGCCAGGAGGCGTTCCTAGGAGGAGGGGTACTGTCACGGTTTATGAATGCATTGTTTCCTTCTCGTCTCGTGTTATTGTTGTTGTGTGCGTGGGTGTGTGCGTCAGTGGGTGTGTGTGTTTGTAAGAGTGTCCAGGCCACGTGGATCATCAGCGGGTTCAGCTGCCACTCATCACAGCACCAGCTGAAGCTCGTTCACTCACCCTTCATAAGCTCACTCATTTCTCATCTCCTTTGTCAGATCGTTGTTTGGTGTCTCTGTGCTGTGTGTCCCACCCCGTTCCTGTTCGGTGTTCCAGTCTTGTGCTTCCTGTTTCCAGTTCGGTGTCTTCGTGGGTTTCGTTCTATGTCTGGATCGGATCATCTACTTCACCAGTGCACTTCACCACCATCAACGCACCTTTCCCAGCTGACCATCTCAGTCCCTGCGCCACCCGCGGATCCTCATTCAGTGACTGTTCATTTTACTTGCTTTTGCTTCCTGTGATCAATCATGACACAATTATTTAACTTTTTCCAACTTATTACAGCTATTTAACAAAAATCAGATGACTTTCTGTATCTCTTGATGCTCTTCTTCATCATCTCTCTGGACCATCTTCCACAACCTGTTTGAACTGTTGCTGTCTGGACAGGATTCAGAACACTGGGCACTTTAACATTTATAAAACGTTGTGCAGAAACCATCCTAAATTGGATGTTACGATTATTTAATCATATTATTCACAATACTGTAAATATGTACATAATTGGTAAATATGTAAATTATGACTAAGACTAAGCCTAACTGTGTCCTTATGCTTTTTATATTCTTTATTTTTTATTCTTAAATGTTATGTTTCTTGTTGTTGTATTTGTATGTGTGCACTAAAAGCTTCAGTACCAAGGTAAATTCCCTGTGTGTGCAAACACACTTGACAGTAAAGCTCTTTCTGATTCTGAACCACAGAGAACAGACAGGTCGTGACAGAAGGGAGATGATGTTTATAAGTGGTTTGTGAAAAAAATGAACTTTCTGTCATATTCTCTCATTGTATCTGAAGAGTGCGAGACCCCCCACATCGCACTGTTCCCGTCTGAACGGAACGTCGAAACGGATGATATGAAAACTATGTTGTTGTTGTTGTTGTTGTTGTTTTTTGCTGGATCAAAATAGGTCACCTATGGGATTTGCATAGATCCAATGAGAAAGTGTTTTTGTTTTGTTTTGTTTTCATATAATATTTCCCATTATGTCTATAATGGGTAATATTTAATGTATTTGAGGTCTGAGATGTGCCATCTAATCAGCCAATATTATCTTAAATATCCTGCATAGCACTTCATCTTTTATAACACAAGATGTTTATTTTGGTGAAATGTTGCAACAATATGTTATTTATTTTTATTTTTTTTTTGTGAAAAATGACAGTTTTGGACATATAGGGTAATAAATAAATGAAAAAATCCCTTAAAATAACTACAAATGAGCATGTAAAGCAAATGACTTTTTTTAAAATCTGTGCACAGCATGCCCCTGCCCTGCGCAATGTTCTCACCTTTTTTCCCTCTTATTGTTTGCGTCCCTGAGTCTGGGTCTGCCTGTCATGTGACTGATCACATGTAATGTAATTCACATTCACAATGTAATTCAATAAATGTTAATAAAACTTCAGAAGGGAACAGCAAATATGATTTAACAGCAAACACATAATAAACTAACAACAACATATACAATCATTATCAAACAGTAGATTTAAAAAAGAGGAATAAAAATGCATTAATAATAAACAATTTTAACTATATACATACAAACTATAATTTTATGCATTTCTGCACATGCAACATATCAGGAACACTTGTTAGGCTAAAATAAGAGCAAACGCAATAATTATCAAACTGTAAATTTAAGAAAAAGAGGAATACAAATTGAAATAACCATACATAAATATAACTATTTACATACAAACAGTAATTATATTACACAATGATGCACATGCAACAGACAGTATTACAGGGCCTCATAAGAATCACATTCTTGCTTTTTTTTTGGGCAGTAAGACACCATGGTGTGTGTTTCGGTAAACAAAGATGAAAAACGAGTCCTGTTTGTTCTCGTCACCAATGCACTTGGCTTGTTTTTTCGCACAGTTCCTATCATCCTTAGTTTTCGCTGTAAGAGCTCTGTGCCTGTGAAAAACTGTCACACGTGACAATGTGCGCCTCAAGATCACGTAGTGTTGTGTTCCTGCAGGTTTGCCAGTGTACACCTGCATATTGTAGCTGTAGCTGCTTTTGGCGTCACAGCTGCCCAGATTTGAGACCGTATTTGGCTGGTTTGCTCGGCATATACTGTTTAAACGGGCATCGGCCCCTCAACCCAATCAAGCATTCATCTACAGTTACATTCATACTTTCTACCCATTTTTCACACAGTTCATGGATGGGTGCCAGCTTGTCTGTTTGTGAACAGTGAATGAACTTCACTGTTTTTGGTGTTATAAAACAAGTTCTCTGATTGGCCTGGTGGTTACTGGGGGAGAATATTTGATCCTTTGATCTTATAGTAGCCGTGGCAGCAGGCAAGGAGAAATGTGATTGTTTTATAAACAAATACTGTGATTGGCCTGGAGTGTGTGTGTTTGTTTGTGTGTCTGTCTCTCTCTCTCTCTCTCTGTGTGTGTGTGTAAGAGAATCACTGCGAGCAGGTTCAGGGAAGTTTTTCATATGGTTGGAGAATCTGCTAGCCAGTCATTGGCAGCGCGCATACTAAAAGGCACAAGGCAGACAAGTGCTATGAAACATGGATTGAACTCGAGCCAGATATTTTGAAAAAATATTCTGAAACAAAGAGTGCTACCATTGTACCTTGCGGCACATCTGGGAGCCAGTCCGGACGGGAGAGTATATGAGTATAAATCTTTTCTGTTCAATCTGGAGGAAGTGAAAAGCACCTCTGCTGAAAGTGTAGGTCAGGCTTCATTCATTAAAATCCAAAAGGTCAAGCCAAACTCAAAGAAACACACAAATATTATTGACAGGTTCAGGTCTGCAGAGGTGTGACTTTGCTTTTTCATGCTCCGTAAACACCGTCTGTCACAGACACAAAGATGTATTTTTAATTTCACCAAGCTGAATGCACTAAAAAACCTGCAGTAATCATGTTTTCAGTCCATTTTTTGATGACTGTCCTGCTTACAGTGGCCATGCTTACACTAAAGATGTCAGCAATTCCTCTCTCCCTAAGGCCAGCAGCTCCACGGCAGCAGTACATGAAGAGCTCATCCAGGAGCTGGATTTTCTGTGTTGGGGAAGCTTCTTGACCCATCCTCTGTGCTTTTGTCCAGTACAGAACAGTTTGTGGCAGAATGACAGACTCCCAGAAGATCTGAAAAACCTCTTGTGAGGGAAGCCTGGTGTAGTAGAGGATTGTGTGATCAGACACACTAAATGTGTCTCCAGTGAAATTCCCTTTAGCCGATCCTCCAGCTCTGCTGTGTGTTCCACCGGCTTCATCCAGTGCACCTACAAAATGACAAACAAATTTAAAGGTTAAATAAAGAAAAAAACATGAAACTACTCAAGTGGCTTAATTATGTAGCACTTTATACAATACTGATCAAAGCACCGTTACAAGAATAAACAGTGAATTCACAGATGCAAACACTTTAAATCTGCTGTAAAGCAGCTCTAAAAAAACAACAGTGTATATAATATAATACATTTGAAAAGTAATATAATAAGTATTTTATTCTTTGTTATCATACAAATCCACATAATAGTTTGTTCATAATGATAACTGAATATTATACAATGTTTTCCAGGTGCAGACTCCTGAAGTACCCAAATATTTATGCTATTGTGTGAATATTTTGCATCCACACTTAAACTTAAAGATATTAAAGGGGAGAGGTGTGTGCTACGTAGTCATTGTCCAAACTATCATTAGTCGGACATCCATACTCTTCAGGGCACGCACATCTACCCCTGTCGAGCGCTAGATCTCTTTGCTTTTAAGGTGGTACATAAAAATTGTTCCACTGTAAACGACTGGGAACTACACCATAAGGTTTGTAACCAGGCTTCTTTGGGCCACCAATGACTTCCATAGTAAGAAAAATACTATCAATGGAAAAATTGCCTTTCAGAATATCTGCCCTTCATACCTTAATAGGGCAATGTATTCTAGGAGACAAAACTCATAAAATCCAAACTATATTAAATATTTCAATTCTTTTGGATATGCCTCAAGTCCAGATGATATAAATGTGGCGGCTGGCTTGAAGCAGTGCATGCCAGTTAGATATTTTGTCTGACTTGAGACCGCGCCGACGCCACATCAGTGTGTACTACCGCGAGAGCAGCCGGAGAGCGAAGCCAGTGCAGCTTCTTCAGAGGAACTGCAAGAGCTCTGATGACGACACAACTATTTCACCATTGGCCCGATTCAAAACGTGTGTTTTGTGTTCAGTCTGTCAGCTTCAGATCCGGCAAAGCTCACAAATATATGTATTTTTGTAACAGTGAAAGCTGTTTTCATGCAGGCGTGATGTTATATCCTGGCATGTTTATCAAAATAAAACAGATCAAATAAGCAAAGACCATAATTCAGTGGTATTTAAGTAGTATAAAAGTATCCAAGTAGCCATCAGAACTATTGGCTCAAGATGAAATGTTATCTGTAAACTCTCAAAACATCAAAATTGTTTTGGCATGCAGTGCCTAAACCAGAGTAGCATGAAGTGATGCTTGCCATCAGGTCACGCTCAAATTCCTCATATGTTTTCACGTTTTTAGATAGCTTTAGAGTGAAAAAACATGTGGCAAAGCACAGTCAACAAATTCAACTTCCAGGTCTGATGACCGCACATCCCACCCAGTCCAGAATGTGAGAATGACTTCAAACGCTCTCCAGATCCTAAATGAGCATTAAAATATTAGAAAATGAGCCATGTATTTGGCAATAAAAAAAGAAATAGGCAAACTAGGGATGTCCTGAACAAATCTGAAGGATCAGTATTGAGGCCGATCAAGCATATTTTCAGCTGATCTGTATTGGCTCTCATAAGCCTGATCCTTTATGTCAGCTACCATGCATTGTGGAGTAAGTATGCATTGCAACTTCAAGCAAGTTTGTCTGCTGGTTTTATTATTACCCCTCTAATTAAAGCTAGCTGATTGCCTATAAGTAGGTTATTTTCATCTGCCATCTTGGACTGAAAAATTCATTGCTAAGGGTATGTCTTGCTTCAGGCTTGACTGGCATTCTGACACCACTAGCTTCAGGCTTTGAAACTTTTGGTTTTGCCTTTTTGTTTCAATTATTATGCTTATTGTACATACAAAACGATCAACACAAGTTTGTCCTGTTAACCTGTGGGAGGATGGCTGCACTGAAGCATTCTTTGTTTATGTCAGTTCAAATTAATGAGTTTTTAACCTTACAAAGATTTAAGACTCGAGCATTATGGAGTCCAAACAGTCACAAAATATTTTATTCTTGCTTTAAGTACAAGCATTAGGAAAATCCAAGTATAGGATCTCGGGCTGCACAATATATAATTTTAGCATTGAAATTACAATTGTCAAATGTCAAGAATAGTGTTCGTGTTTGATCTCTGATCTGTATGTACCAGATGCCACCTGGTTCAGAATGCATGTAATTCACAAAGCTTCATAATTTGCACGTGTTTAAGTCCTGTTAGTTAAAACATTCAAGCGAGCTTAGAGCATGCCATTCACAGATGACTGGTCTATAAGTCACACACTCTTCTCTGTGAATGTGCGCAGACAGCATGTGTATTAGTTTAGATTTCTTTCTTTTTAATCCCTGAATAGACACAAACATGCAAAATGATATATAGTGTTTCAGAGCACCAAAGTCACATGATTTCAGTAAAGGAGGCATCGTTATGTCATAAGTCTTTTGAAATTTCAGTGGTTTGAGATTCGTAAAGCTTCATGAAGCAGTGTTTTCAAATCGGCCATCACTAGATATTGTTGAAAAAGTTGTCATTTTGTTTAGTTTTTGTGCACAAAAAGTTTTCTTGTCACTTCATAACATCAAGGTTGAACCACTGTAGTCACGTCGACTGTTTTAACACTGTATTTTAATACCATTCTGGACCTCAAAAGATGCAGTGTCATGTGGATCAGATGCCCTCGGATTTCATCAAAAATATCTTAATTTGTGTTCTGACGACAAACGAAGGTCTTACTGGTTTAGGACAACACGAGGGTGAGTAATTAATGACTGAAGATTAATTTTTGGGTGAACTCACCCTTTGATATCCTACTCTGGTATTATTTTGATTTGTTTGTTGTGAGTATGTCCAACATTTACCTTTGCAGTTTAAGTGTGGACCTTTATCAGTTCTGTCTATCTTTTTGGTTCATTTCTGCAGCTGTTAACATTAATACTTGCTTATTTGTTTTGTTTGTTTAGTCTGTGGAGAGCCAACCCTTCTTCATTCGGTGGGCAGTATTACGTTTGGTTTGCACTGTGTAATTCACAGAATTCCTAAAAAATATGTTGTCACCCAAAACTTACTGACTTTTTTTGTCACGTCCGTAACACATGCATATTTCCCTCATCTAAAATATAAAACGATTGTATAGACGTACATTTTTCTAATGTCTGGACTCCTTTAGTAAGGGATTATGAATATATTAATAGACGGTTCAATATTAAAATGCACTCTTTGAGCATTTATATTTCAAGTCACGAGTGTTACTTCTTTTCACACTAACATAAAAACAGATATCATTCCAGTTTATTTATTTATTTGTAGATCTAGAAATTGTTAACCACCGTACAAAGTTGCATGCCATTAGGACAAATTTTTCATGCCATTTTTTTATTTAAGCAAACGTCATTTGGGGTCAAAAAGACCCAAAGACCACCAGAGGGTTAACTCACTTCTTATCCAACACAAATGTTCCTTCATTTACCAACAGTACTAATGGACAAATAAGATAAATAACTTGTGTGTAGTTACTGTAGATTTATTCACATTACTGTACATTCATGTAATGTAATCAGTGTTGAATTCTTCATAACAGCACAAACACATCACTCTGATGTCTGTTTCAGGTTGTGATGTGCTCATGAAATTACTGAAGATGTTCCTGTCAGATGTTAAATAAACGTTTAGTAATCGACTTTATGATGGATATGGTTCAGAAATCCACTTTGGAGATGAACGTGTGCTCACTGAAGCTCTCCTGTTATCTGTACACAATAAAACGTGTTTTTACAGTAAAATCTCTATACTGTACTGTCTAGCGTCTTTACTCCTTCAACACTTCAGCAGTTCACTCTACAGTAGCTCAACAAATGTGATTTAACACAAGAACCGTGTTTTTAGTTTTCAATACTCACATTTGAAATCTCCTCCGTGTTCGATTATGACGTATCCTCTCCCGTGGCCTCCTGGGATAGAAGAGTGTCCATCGAGGAACACTTGAGAATCTGGGCGGAAGCAGTAGATCATCCGGGAACTTCTCGACTACTCTTTTATGATTACTGAGGTTTCTGACACACTTATTCTCTCGCCTGCTGCTTTCCGCCTACTATATAGTAGAGAAGTAGACGGTTTCAGACTCTTTCAGCCAGAGTGTCTCAACTCTCATATGTAACGGTGTGTTATGAAATATTCAGTGTCTGAGATTTACGGTGACAATATGAATATTCACGAGTTTCTGTTTTGTGTTAAAGCGCCACTGAACATGTTAGCGGATTGTCCTTGGATCACAGAACTGTTTTCGGGAACCTGATTGTGTTTCTGCTTCGAATGAAGTTAAGATTCTTCTTTATTAATAACTGTTTATGAATCTCAATAGTCTGTAGGTCACATTGTGTCGTGAGAGATAATTTAGCAGTGATTCCAGCCTCTGGTGGTTTATCGTTAGGAAATGAGTTTGTTTGTTTTAACTGTTTTGATTTTCTTTTAGTTGGTTTGTTAAGATAACTTGTATAAATGTATCTGTGGTGGCATTTTGTGATGTTTGAATCGACAGAGGCGCCACATGTGAAAGGTGCGTTTGCAAAATATGCTGTATTTTTGTAATCCGCTAGTGTCACACAAACAACATACTTCAGCTTTAATCGTATCAGTTTAGGACACACATCTAAATCAGACACAACAAATAAAAAACACCACGGCGTCAATTTAAATGTATGCCAGAAGTACTTTTTAAATTAATAATTAAAAATAAGTAGGCCTATAATATAATTAGTATTAGCAGTATATTGTAAATAAAAAGTAGAATGTAATTATAATAATATAAGTAGGCTATAAAAATACAAATATCAGTATTCTTAAAAATATTTGAAATTATGCAAACTTTAACAAACGCACAGACTATTGATTAACATCCTCTGATAGTTACAGTAGGACTGTCTCAACTTATTTTGTTTTCAGTTTTCATACAAAAATTAGGCTAATTTCCCGATGGAGAACATTAAATACTATGCAAATAGTGTAAGTTATGATTTTTCCCATTTGGTTTAGTCTAGTTAGATTTGTATCAAATACAATGTGATTTTCTGTGATCGAGATCTGGCAGCAGCTCATTTTTCCTCTCGGGCGAGCGATCCACTCACAGCTTATCCTGCCATTAAATCCGCCATAGACCAGCAAACCAATGAGAACGCAGGATGATGATGATGACGCTCCAAAAGCGCGAAGGCCCGAAAGTCTCCGTAACTGTCAGATTTAAAGAAAATTACTGTCGTTTGGCAAATAAATAAATTAGGGACAGTTACATACACATTACCAATCATGTAGGCTTTATGGTACTCATCAAACAAGGGATTTAATAGTAATTTATAATATTAATATTAATATTGCCGAGTCCACGAATGGCTTGGGTATATGCAGCTTATATGGACCACACGAAACTGATATATATATATATATACGCTGCTGTGATTGTTCTGTCATTTAATTGCTTGCTCAGTTGGAAAATAATTTTAAGGAGACGTTATTAAATCCTAAAGTAAAGTGTTATTTTTTTCATATTATTAGGAAACATTCTCGATCTTTTTTTCCCACAAAATGATGCATTTCATTGACAAAACATTAATGTGGAAAAAACATGAAGCACTGTGAATCAGGATTCAGTTAACACAGTGTTGATATGAAACTAAATGATCAAACCTGCAGTATATTCACAATGAAATGTTTTAGTTCTATTCTACAAGCTTTCATAATTAAAATGTTTACATCTTAATTACGTTTATTTAGCTGATAAAATAATAGACCATTTAGTAATTTGCATATCTGTAATATCAAAGACAACCCTTCTAACCCTATCTAACCCTTCTCAAACGAGGAGAAGTCATGACATATTTAATTAGCAAAAACACTTGTATTTAAACACACATTAACACACTTTACACAGAGTCTTGTGATCCCAGACAGATGAAAGTTTGGTCTGATCATGTGATCCCAGTGATTCCAGCCTTGCTACTGACACATTCAATCTGAAATATATCATAAAATTACTTTACAACAAACCTGTGTTATTAAAATTTTAATACACTCGTGTTCAAAACAAAATGAAAAATAAGTGCTTTGTCTGGTGTACAGGGATATTTACTGGCATATTACATTCATATTTGGGAATGAAACAAGGCTATAGATATTATATTAGTTATCACACGCATAATTCATCATGGCCTGTTTGGATAATCATCAAACTATATTTAAAGTACATTAACATGTTTTCATGCATGGGTGCAATTTTTGAAAAGTTACATATATAACACTAGAAATTCAAGTCTACTCAGATTAGAAGTGCTTCTGCAAACTAGGAAAGTTTCCTCTGCCTTCAGCACAGGAGTTTATAATCAATACTACCATACATTTTGGCAAACTTTTAAAACTATGTTTTAAGACTCAAGGTAATACAGAAACAACAAACATAGGCTACTTAAAAGGCTATTGGCTCGTTTAGCGAATCCTAATGACACCTCTGGCCAATCATTGGCTGTGTTCATATCAAACATAGACAGGACATGACACAATGTTGTGCATCAGTAACAGTTAGAATATAAGCTTATCTTCATTTAACGCTGAAACATAGGCTAATTACCTTTAATGTAAGCCGAAGAGCATGCACTAACATCTTCAGAGTCGCTTCAACACAAAACAGGAAACTCATGAATATTCATGTTCATTCAACCGAAAATCTCAGACACAGAATATTTCAGAACACCGGTGTTACGAGATTTTCAGTTTCTGAAGGCGGAGCTTACATGAATATTAATGAGTTTGGCAGACATGCGCGATTGCACGTGCGACTGAGAATATTAGTTCACACTGAATCTCCAGACATTAGTGGATTATTCCATAAAGATAACTATACTCTCAGCGTCACGGGCGGCTGACTTACGCCTAAACTACAGTTGTTTTCTTCTAGCTAACAGTTCATAATGTTGTCATTAGTATGCTGGATTTGTGCAGTCGTCTGTAACTGAATGACAGACACTTTGTGTAACAACCTTCAGCTATCGTCTACAATGAGTCAAAGAATATACACTAACAAGAACATACACTCAATAGAATGATCCATTGAAACACCAGCGCCCAGCAGCAGCCCTGCGTTTCCGCTAGGGTGGCCATTTCTGCTATGAAAGCTGTTCTCAGAGAAGTCATATCTTTCACTTATGTATTTCTTGGCTCTTTCATAGAAACCAAGAAAATCCTCCACACATTTATTTGCCAGGTAAGGGGGTAGCTGCTTGAGTCTGCTGTTCACAGTAAAGCCAAAGAACCTGTCCGTCATCCTTCTCTCAAGTTTCTGTTTCAGTTCAGTCATTACCTTAAATACACATGTTATGCTGAACGATTTGGCTTCAAGTGCTTCAATGGTGTCTGAGAAGACTTTTAGAATGTGACTGAGGAAAAGAATATGTCTCAGACACTTCAACGCTTTCCTCTCCAAAACATTTCCACAAAAACTGGGAGCATTGCTCCTCACCTTCACTCTGAATGTAGCTGGTCAGGGGCTTCCAATACTTCAGTATTCTGTCAATAGATGGAAGCAGGGACAACCACCTTGTGACGAAATGCCGTAGCAGGTTGCATTCTTCCACTTCCACAAACTCACAGAATTCCTTCAACTGTGCTGTTCTGCTTGCTGACATGCTAAAATGGCTGTAACCTTGAGCACAGCATTTTCAACATCAAAATCCAGGCTGCCTGCTGCATATCTTGTTGCATTGTGTAGGATATGGGCTAAACAGTTTGCAGGTAGCACATCCTTCTGAGCCAGTTTCAATTTCTGATAAACACTGTTGTGTTTTCCAGGCGTTGCATTGTCTGCTGCATATGCAGACATGTTTTTCACATCAAGACCAGACATCTCCAGTTTAGCCAGCAGCTGGTTTGTTATAGCCTCCGAAGTTTTGTTGCTGTCACTATAAAAATCTAACAGTGCATGTTGCACACCTTCCTCAAAGTGCAAATATCTCAGTACAATCGGGAAAACTTGGTCGTACCTTTGTTTGATGCGTCCGTTGCCACTGAAAAAGGCTTGTTTAATGTGATGTAATCTGAATGTATATGTACAGAGTAGGGCACTAGGACATTCTCACACAAAGCCTTAGCTTTTGTTTTCCCACAGATCATCCCCTTAGCTGTAGATGAGTCACTAAAGATCTCTGTCAACTTTCACTCCACAGTCGACACTCCTGTATGACTGATGATGCTTGA
Organism: Culter alburnus; assembly: GCA_028476615.1. NCBI lineage: Eukaryota > Metazoa > Chordata > Actinopteri > Cypriniformes > Xenocyprididae > Culter > Culter alburnus. The sequence goes on along the minus strand of JAOTNS010002240.1, from coordinate 69,945 downwards.
CTGCATGATAGACTTTGTCATCCTGAGGTGAAGTTGCTTCTTGAAAAAATGACCTCAGGGAAGACGTACCTGCAGCTCGTCGGTTACTTTTATGTTTTTCACAGCGACACTGTGCAAAATCCATGAAAAGTGTCTCTGCTGCTTTTTGCTATAAATTCGTGCTCTTTTGTCCATTCCGGATTAAACGAGGTCTGACGTTTCGGCATGTTAACGTGATGATATGAGAGCTAGCCAGCACGTGGAGGCTTGTTTACGTTTTTAACCAATGATATATCAGATATTTATTTGACACCGCTTTCAGCCAATCGTTTGTTTGACCAGAGATCTTACGGCATTATACTGTCACGGAAAATCACAGAGACGAACAGGCAAGATCCATTTGCAGCAATTTAATGGGGTAATCCAAAGCGTAAATCCAGAAACAGGCAAGGGTCAAAATCCACAGTAACAGTCCATACACAAAACAAGAAAAACACAAAGAAAACCAAAACAGAGAAACCAGGAACATCCATGAAGACACCATAACAAAAGCAGAGACAAACCAGGTATACATAGACAGACACTAATGAACAACCACAAAACAGCTGGGTGCAATAAAACAGGATGATGAGTCCAGGAAGTGAGTTATGGGTAATGAAGTCCAACAGTGAAACCAAGAGTCCGGGTTGGAGTGCCCTCTAGTGGTTGATTAGGGCACTCCCACAGTGATCATGACATATACGCTATGCTGCTGTGTCCTAATAAAGATTCTAGAGTGGGGTTTTTTTAGGCTTATTCACGCAACTCCAAAAAGGAGGACAAATGAGTGTCCGGCTAGTCTGGGTAAACCCAGCCTGATCTGCCGGCGATTTGATTTCGCTCGGCAACTCTGGGTCTGGAAACCCATGCATTCATTTCTGCTGCGCTGTTATACTTTTGCGGGAACCAATCACAGACGGGCTTATCCACCTTGCTCGCTATTGGCGGGTATAACACGATGACGATAGAGAAGCGACGGCAAGCAGTTTTCAAACCCGTCTCTCGCACGACCGTCACTCCAAAATAACAATGCACAATCACAGTGATGCCGATTGTGTTAAGCATTTGCCTTATCTGAGAGAAATGTAGCAGAGCGTTGATCCGACAGTCTCTTCATAGGAAGATTACAAACAGCGATTGATGACACACAATGATTCTCTGCTGTTATTTTGGTGGTTTGCTTCACGATGTGAGTACAGGACTCTTTACTTTAATGCCCCTTGATGGTAGACAATATTTTATTATTTGCTCTATATGTTTCGTCTCCCTGCTTCTTGAATCTCGCGCCGCCTGAGCTGACTGGAATTCTTTTTGGTTGTCATGACAATGACGGGCGGCTCATTTACACTGAACCAGAACAGTATCAGAGTCGCCTTTTAAACTCTCGACGATGCTGAATGACTTCTTTAGTTAGCAAACAAATTGCTCGAGTGGGTGTAAATACCACTCACTTTTATGTTTTTTTGCACAACCTGCAAAAATCACTCGATGCCATTGCTGCTTTGCAAACCGCGGATCAATGCTACAAACTAAACCTGCATCTCAATCAGCTCCCTAGTTCCCTAGGTCGTGAATCAGTATATCATGAAAGTGAATGTGGCTGATTCCCTGATCAGTGCCCTGCCTACTGAACTAGGGAGCTGATTGAGACACACGAGCTGTGTCCGAAACCGCTCCCTATCCACTATATAGTCCACTATATCGGGTGTCAGCCATTTTGTAGTGGTGTCCGAATTCTGAGTGAACGACTTCATCCCCTACATTCGTTCACTACTTTATACCCACAATTCTCTCTGATTTCGAGTGTACGTTCGATGTACACTTGCTGAAGCACTATTTCCCAAAATTCAATGTGGAGAGAGCTGAGAGCATGTGTGAAAGAGCAGAATGTAATCCAGAGATTATTTTACAGCTTATTTCAGCTTTAACATTAATTTCATTTCTATTTTCATCTTTTCAAAATTAATCATTACTTGAATGAAACCTACTAAATATAGTGAGACATTATGAATTTTAAAAATTAATTATATTAATAAGGTAAAAATATAGGCTATTATTTATTAAATTATGTAGCCTAGGCATTAAATCATTTTAATGTGTTTTTAACAGCAAGGTATGTAATGACTGAGGCAAATCAGACACAATTATTGGTAGTTTTAACCAATAGTTTTAAGCTCACTCTGGGGTCTGTCCCCATCCCCCGGGAAGTTTTCAGTTACAAGTTTATTGCGCTGAGGAATGTGGTTGCCGCATGGAGAGCAGAGTAGAGACACAGAAAATCTGCATCTTCCCTGCATTTTCCACACAGAACACAGACTCTATGGCATTAATGCATAGACAGACTGTGCTATAAATGAATCCTTCTCAGGAAATGGTATCCATTATTACTGTTGTTGTATTGTACTCATTGTATTTACATGTTTGATGATTGTTAATTGTTATGACCTGCACGGTAACTTCAATCATGCCATGTTTAGTGTCTATGAGTTCGTATCGGGATGATTTAAATGTTTGTGTATGTGGTATGTCTATACCTGTGCAACACAGCAGTATTACAAGACTCTTTAATAATTTTATTCAAAGACTCAGCTTGTTAATCTACTTGGTCATAAAAGCCCTGTCAAGGGGGGGGTGTTGTCACCCGGAAATACAACATCTTCATTGGCCCCCATCATTCCTAAGAGGTTGGACTTTGACCAGAGGTTAAAAGCCAGCGAACCATGCCACTCCCGTCTTTTTTTCTCCTTGCTTCTGAACGACCGAATCGATCTCCTTGCGGCCGGCCTAGGCCAGGCCTGCAAGGCCTGTAGGCCTCGGCCTACAAACGAGCCATGTGCTCCTCATCCCACATGGAAAAGACTGGCAATAACTTCGGACTGAATCACCCAAGATCTCTCCTCAGATGGCAGAGCCGATGCTCCTCAGCCTAAGGGCATCTTGCAAGTATCGTACATTTTAACACTAAACAGCGAGTTAGTATTAATTTGTAAAACTTACCTTGCTATTGCTGAAGAAACTGATGATTCCTTTCCAGATTGCCTTTGACATTTCATGTAGCTCTAGTAACAGCATCTCTTCCGGTTCAACTCTATCATTACTCATTCTGACTTGCGTGTGTGTGTGTGTGTGTGTGTGTGAGACCCTTTATGTATGTTATGTTATGTGTTTGTTAGTTTAGTTATGTGTTTGTGAGTTAGTTAATAAAGATTGTGCACAATACACGTTTGGTTTCTGACCATCTGCTAATGAATTGCCTCTTAAGTGATAGATCCGGACTACGTGCTCTGAGTAGTACAGTACAATAAGAAATATTATTTTTCCATAACTTGGAAATTGACATTTCTTAGAATTAATAACAATCAACACTGAGCGTTCACTGGACGAACAGGTTAACTGATTGTAATGTTAATTTTAATGTAGCTACGTCCAGTTAATCTGATTAACGGATTTGCATATTCATAATTAATCATAATTAATAATCATAATGAGTTATGAATAATTATTAATATTTCCCCTTTGAGTTAATTTTCGCTACAGGTATAATCTGTGGCATTGTTCTTAACTCATTAAACTTTAAGAGATAATTAGTGGATGATTTAAAAGAGTCGTTAATCATCTGTAGCGTATTCAAATCATAACGGTGCGCTCCTGAGGGCACTCAAAGACCACGTCATCTGTGAGTGTAAGCGTTTCTAACAAACTAAAAAACTTTATTAAAAAGAATGAAATTATGTACACTGTTAATGTGTTTATTTTTGTTTGCAGTATTTTATAGTATAATGATTATGAACACATTAAGTATGACAAACCAATTATACAATCGATGAAACTACAAAGCTGGCACGGAGTCATGTATGATTACAAAATAAAGTCATTATATGATTGTTATTGTTATTAACATTATTGCATAATGTAAGTAACATGTAAGATAAAATAGTTTAATCGCGTCGAGCCGTTTCTGCGACAGCTCCAGCTCTCCGACGCACAGTGTATACGTCAGCGTCCGAATTCACTCACTTCATTTCGTTCACTCCATGCAGATATAGTGCACTCAAATGCCATACACTATATAGGGAATAGTGAATGAGTGAACGAGTGAGCGGTTTCGAACATAGCTACGGTAAACCTGTCTGGAGTTTTCGCATCGCTCTGCAAAGTACGTCACCCGGATCGTTGATCTGATTGGTTGAAGGACTGTCCAATTGCGTGACTAATGCTCGTTGATCACGCCTCTTGTGCAGTAGGAAATACATAGCAAACTCCCCAGACCAATGTTCAATTTTAAATTGAGCTTGGTCTGGTGATAGCCAGACTGGTGTCCGGCTTGAGGCTGTGCCTAAATCTGGACGTATGGCCACCCTAGTTTCCGCCATTTTGGGGTGAAAACCACGAGGCAGTCCAATAGATTTCAATGGGAATATCAGCTGCTTTGTTAAAAAAATAATGTACATTAAAGCTGAAATCCAACCTGAATGATGACAACACACAATAAAATACTATCACTAGTGATCATCAAATCCTTTTAAAGGTGCCAAAGAACATGTTTTCAAAAGATGTAATATAAGTCTAAGGTGTCCCCTGAATGTGTCTGTGAAGTTTCAGCTCAAAATACCCCATAGTTTTTTTTTATTATTTTTTTTAACTGCCTATCATTATAAAAGCGCCGATTCAGGGTACGCGGCCCCTTTAAATCTCGTGCTCCACACCCAAGAGCCCCATTTTTCGCTATTGTTCTTGTTTGCTTACCTAGTCTGATGATTCAGCTGTGCACAGATCCAGACGTTAATACTGGCTGCCCTTGTGTAATGCCTTGAACATGGGCTGGAATATGCAAATATTGGGGATGTACATATTAATGATCCCGACTGTTACGTAACAGTCAGTGTTATGTTGAGATTCGCCTGTTCTTCAGAGGTCTTTTAAACAAATGAGATTTATATAAGAAGGAGGAAGCAATGGAGTTTGAGACTCACTGTATGTCATTTCCATGTACTGAACTCTTGTTATTCAACTATGCTGAGGTAAATTCAATTTTTAATTCTAGGGCACCTTTAACAGTTTATTTTACACACTTTGTGTATAAATCTTCCACTTTTTTCACAAAACCTTTGCTCTCTAGAAACCCAGTCAGTTTGGGTTAAAATTCTTTAAAAGGCTTATAAACATGAATTATTACCAACATATGAAATTAAATTAAGGACATGCATCAGAAAAATTGGGAATGTTGGACAATAAATATATGAATATAACAGCTTGATTTTGCAGTGTTGTCTAATGTCCGTTAAATCAAAAGTGTCTAAAAGTGAGAATTATGGGATAACGGACACAGCAATGCATCATGTGTTATAAGATCATTATGTTTGTAGCGTGATCCATTAAAACGTACAATATATATTTAAATTCAGACCTAGATATTACTACTATTACTCCACTAGGTCTGAAATATACTGTTCGCTGCAAACATGATGATCTTATATGTATTAATTATTAATTCACTATTAATAAATGTGTAAAGTTGCATAAAATGGAAACACTCAATAAAGTAGGCTAACTACGTTACCTCAGATGAATGAATGGTTGGATTCCACAACTGGTAAAATAAACATATATAAGACAATACAACATTTACTGTAGGATCATACAATTTACTGGTGACTTAATTTAAATTTGCTGATTTTAGGTGCGTAAGATGTGAATGATACTATGGTCCAGTTAATATTTCACCCGATAATGGCGGCCGCGCTACCTGAGCGCCATCTAGTGGCTGTTACACAAAAACTATCAAAGTGTCGCCTCTTGGGTTCTGAGCTCTTTGAATGAGTTCAGCTTGTGCTCTTCCTTTGTACCCTGCGATGTAACAGCAGAGATTGTATATAATGGGGAGATGAGAGGGTCTGTATCTCTTACCATTGGAGAAAGCTTAACGGCTAACTTAATCACATGCTCACCTCTCAGCCTATCGTGTAATGGCAGTGACGTCAGTCACAACAGTCCCTAGTCTGCCTTCTCTTAAAAAATACATTTTAATCAAGCTAAAATCTACATAGTTCCCAACAAAGGAATTGTTTAGTGTAAAACATGCTGAAAATTGGCAAAACAGGCTGTGGATTAATTAAACGATTAGCTATTTCCCCACAAAAGCTGTTTAATCAGCATAGTGAAGCCTCTCATCCATTGACTTCCATTCAAAAAACAGCCTCAGGTCTCATTCCCTGCGTACCACGGGGGGCGGAGCGTTAGCGTTAGCCGTTACGCTTTTTTGGCTAAAGGTTGCAGGCTTGCCTTCCAGTGGCTTTGGTAACCGCTGATAGGCCTGTATAAATGTGTCTGTGTGGACATAATATTTTTGTAACCTACAGACTATGGTGTGATTATACACGTGTTAGCTTACCTGTTCACACTAACATTCTCTGGTTTTCCGGTTGGTGACAAATTCTGAAAATATTGCTGAAACTATATTGTCTTTTCATGGTTTCCGTTTATATATATTAAAGAAAGATACACTGACACCACAAGCTTTAATTTTTCAATTGCACAATAAAACCAAGCATCCCAGAACACCTGAATGAGTTGAAGTAGATTATACTGATTTCATATAACAAATAAATGGGAAAATAAATAAATAACATTGTTAAAAAATATGCAGCTTTCATTTCAATGTAGCTATGTTCTTCTGTTACCTCACCTTATGAAGATTTAAAACGGGGTCATCCCTCTGGAAATGAAGGAAATAATGTTCAAAATCAGTGGCCTAATTAAGATTGTTGCAACCTTGTGTTATTCTCTGCCACCTGTTCTTTTGACCATGTGTGACTTGTGTACCTGGATATACAGTTATGAACACTGATGTAAACGGACAATTTATTTTGATACACATTCATTTGGCATATATTCAGGTTGATCGGGAAACTTTTTCCCAGTCATCTCAATGGCCAAAAGTGTCCCAGTCAACCTGAATTCACTGGTGTAACGCCACACCAGCAGAGGGAGCCCTCGCCTGAGTATTGACTGTGTCTCACTCCCTCTGCTTCCACTCTTACTTCCTGTTTGTTCAGTATTTCAGGATGTGGCCGTGCACCTGCCCATTGAGAAGTATTGTCAGTCTATCTGCCTTACCGAGCGTTTTTCTATATTCCTGCCTGTTTACGTCTGTTGGATTTTCTCCTTGCTTTGGTAGCCTGATTCGGACTGATTATTGTGTTTGGACCGTTTGCCTGTTTACACACCTCTTCCCTTTGGATTACCCTTGTGTTTGGTTGCTCGTCTGGACTGCTTTTCTGGTTGTGACCCACTGCCTGCCTTTTAATGTATTCTAACGCCGCCTCAGCCTCGTCCTTACAACTGGTCATTAATGTTCATAAACATGCATGTTCTTCATGGGGTTTTAATTAGGGGCACATGAAATTTTGAAAGAAAAAAAAAATTAAACAATGTCAAAACATATATCAGAAATCCTGGAATAAAGATGGCAATATGGCCTTGATTTGCTTTTGATTAATAGATGCTTTGAATGTGTGATGGAGTGAACATGTGATATTGTGTGAGACATTTAATGACATTTTGTTTTTGTACAAAAAGATGGACATGGACTTGCCAACAACAAACTTCAGCTACTGTAGCAGTCCCTTAATATATGGAAATATGACACATAAGAAAGCTATTCTCAGATCAAAAAAATTACATTTTTAGTCAAAGATTTGGACATTTTTAATGACTTTTTTTTATTTACTTAAAACTATTTTTATAACAAAAACGTTATCTTTTTACAGACAGTGGCCATCAAATCATTAGCACAAATGCATTATTTGAATGTCTGGAATCACTGTAGTTTTTTTTTAAGAAATTAATTTCACAAGGATGAAGTTTATTCAACAAGGATTAATTAAATAGACTTAAAAAAGAAAAAGAAAAAAAGACATTTCTAATGTTACAAAAGATTTGAATACTGTTCTTCAAACTTGCTGTTCTGTGAATCATCAGGTCATGGTTTCCTGTTTTCAGCACTGATAATAGCAGCTCAGAATGATTCTTGATCATCAAATCATCATATTAGATTGATTTCTGAAGGATCATGTGACACTGAAGACTGGAGGAACAGGAATAAACAGCCATTTGAAATATATTAAAATAGAAAACAAATCACAAAATTACTGTTTTGCCTTTAATGATCAAATAAATGCAACATTGGTGAGCTTAAACATAAAGAATTGTATTAATCCTTTTGAAGAGCAATATCATATCAAAATGAACAAGAGAACAATAACAGAACTGATATCGGTCCTCAAAAACATGTACACAGGTTTATTTCAGTTGTTACAGGCAGTGATGAACTCAATGATAATGTTAGATAAAATAATTTGGAGATCAAATATTTCATCTTTTCTGGTTGAGCAATCTAGCACAGAAAAGCTGGTACCAGGGTATCAAATGGAAGACTCAGACACAGAGAGTGCAGTTCAACCAAGATACAAAGTTTATTCGGCCAGAGAGCCAATTATATATTGAAAATATAGGAAGTGAAAATGACAACTCTGCATTAATTAGGACTTGTGCACTACTCTAAGAAAAGTAAGATGTTCTCTAAGCATGATGTAATGGCTAGACAGAGATACAGAGACACAGAAAACAGGCACAGGATGTTCTTAGAATCTTACAATGGCCACTTTAAGACAGAATGTCTTACCCATTGAACATCCATGTGCATTTGTATGTATTAATTTGAAAATAAGAAATGATTCATAGATATAGATGTATATACCCTCTTTTTTTTTTTTTTTTTTTTTTTGGGTGCTAGTCAAAATATATTCTCCTGTATACCTATAACTAAAAGGAGATCTGGTTAGTACAAGATTAATAAGGATTACATCTAGACATCTGATTCCATAAGTTCTTCAGGTTCCAGCTGATAAGTATGAACATAATCATCCTGAGTATCTGTATCAGATGATGGAACAACAGGCGGACGAACAAACGTGCGTATGCTTTGTGCACTCAGCATCACTTGATAAGTATCTCTTGATGTCATGGCTGTAATAGAACACATAATAGAACAACTAATACATTGTAGTAAGCATGGAGCTATCAGCAGTAAAATCAACACAAGTACAATAACAGGTATAACAGTGTGAAAAATCCAGGTGCATTTGAAAATTCCGTTCTTTATTGTGAACAGGTAAAACAAAATTTTATCTGGATATGGTCTCTGAAGGATTATGTTTCCAATCTTGTTCTGACTCTAGGGAACTTTTAACCAAGTGGACAATATTCTCGCTAAATGCTTCAACAGCTACTATGAATGAACACTGTGTGAAACTCTCTAGCGGTGGTACCTCCATCATACGAATTTGGCCTTTAGTGCATACAGGGTTGTGTAAGGAGTTAGCACTGTTTGACTCAATGGGCCATATATCTTCTTGCTTTGGATTACCCCCACCTCACTATTTGAGGTAGTTCCTTCCTCAGCTTAATCAGTGTTTTTTCCTCCTCCCTGTTAGGCAGTAAGGTGAATCCCCGTTCGAGATTCTATTTTTGAATTGGAGCTTGCCTGCTCTCCTGTAGGACAGTGCTTTATTCTTGAAGCGTGTATCCACTGCGGTTGGTAATCTGTCAGAACTCCTGTCCTGGTTACTGCGATCACAGTGGCTGGTCCAAGATACCTCGGTTCTCCCACCTTCGTTGGCTTCAGGCTTTTGATCAGCACACTTTGTCCTGGAACAAAAATGGTCAGTGGGGTTTTCTGAGGGAAGAGGAAGACACAGTGAGACATCAGCACATATGGAATTAAATTTCTCAATGAGGGAAGTTACGTAGTCTCCTGTATTACCTCCAGGTCACCTAGGGAAGTAATGCCTGCATGACCTTTAACCCATGGAGTCGGGAAAGGCCTGCCCATTAGTATTTCAAATGGTGAGAGTTTAGTTGTGGAAGATGGAGTCATTCTTTTCTCTGTCAACACCATGGGTAATAAATCTATTAATTTCTTCCCCGTATCGATGACGGTTTTTGTGAGCCTTCTCTTGAGGGACTGATTCAGATGTTCGACGTTGCTCGACGATCCCGGATGTGGAACTTTCACGTAATCGATGGCACTTTGTCTAAAAGCTGCGTTAACTTTGACGCAAATGGTGTCCCATTATCACTGTCAATAGTGTAGGTATGCTGAATCGAGGAATTATTTCTTTGGTTACAATCTTTACCACAGTTTTAGCATCTTCTTATCTGCAATACAATACAATTGATTGATTACTTGTACTACTTTTGCACAACTTGTGTGTGACAAATCATGGTAATGTCTGATGAGGATTATTAATCCTAACTTCGGAAGTGCTATTCTTCCTTTTTCATCTCTCACGATCCCTTCTTTATCTGGGGCACAGCCATGTTTTCCCCAATGCTCCAAGTCAGCCTGTGTTGACACTCTGCAGGATCTTAATGTCAATATCAGGTATATTAGTTATATGCACAGTCATAGTTACCTGACTCTGGTTACCCATATCGAACATCGGTCTGATTTGGGCCTTCGCTGCTTCTTTGGCTATTTCATCTACTTTTCTGTTCCCTTTGGCTTGTTCGCTATCCCCTGTTGCGTGACCTTTTACCTTTACTATGGCCACTTCGGAGGGTAACTGTACTGCCTTATTCAATTGTCCTATTAGGTTAGAGTGAGATATGGGTTTTCCATCTGCTGTTTTAAAATCTCTAGCTTCCCATGTTTTAGCAAAATGATGTACCACCCCCCATGCATACTTTGAATCAGTGTAAATTGTTACACGTTTTCTTGCCATCAGCTCACATGCTCGTATTAATGCAACCAATTCAGCAGCTTGAGCAGAATTGTAGTCCAAGGCAAAAGCCTCTATTACTTCTCCAGTGTCTGACACCACTGCATAGCATTGTCTACCATGTCAGCCATTCCTATAATCCCTAACAACGCGGGTTTAATCGACGCTGTTGGCTGTATGGTCAAGATTTTGGTGGCCAGAAGGATTGCCTCGTACCCCGAGCGTCGTTGCGCTGTCATATGTTGTCTCTGCATATTATGCAAAATAGCTCCCACCTGATGAGAGGTGTAAAGGATCATCGGATGCGATAACACCATTCTTTCTGCCAACTGTACAACCAGAGCAGCTGCAGCTACAGCACAAAGACATGCTGGCATACCTGAAGCTATATTATCTAGTTTCTTAGACAGGTATGCTAATGGTCTATAAGTGGACCCATGCTGTTGCAACAGGACGCCAATAGCTACCCCCTCCGCCTCGCGGGCATGCAAATGGAAATTTTTGCTGTAGTCGGGGAGGCCCAATGCTTGGGCCGTGTAATGGCCTGCTTCAATGCAGTGAAGTGCAATTCTGCCTCTTCTGTCCAGTTCAAAAGCGTATTTGGCGGAGCATTATGATCAATCAGGTTCCTCCAGTGCCTGTCATGCACCGCACAGTCAGGTATCCAGGATCTACAATAGTTCACTAGCCCCAGAAAACTTTGAAGCTGCTGCACAGTTCGAGGGGACTTCATTTCTCTGATCATCTGGACCCTATCCGTAGATATTGCTCACAAACCGGGCATTATAATGTGTCCCAAGTATGTCACTTTGGACTGGACCCACTGAAGCTTTTCTTTGGAGGCTTTAAAGCCAGCTTGGGCAAGCACATTGCAGACGATGATGGAGGCCTTTTCGCAGTCCTCTTTCGTCTCCCCGGAGACCAAGATGTTGTCCGCATATTGAAGAACGCAGACTGTAGAAGGTAAATCAGTCATTTTGCTAATGTCTTTTGCACTGCTGCCGAGAAAACGGCGGACGAGTCAATGTAGCCCTGAGCAAGGCGTGTCCACGTTAGCTGTTTACCTTGAAATGTAAAAGCATGGATATACAGGTACAGAGAAGAATGCTGCGCAAAGATCAATAACCGTGAAATATTTTGTGCGTACACGGAATAGAGTTAACAACAGTTGGAACATCAGGTACGATCGGTGCCAACGGTGTTACCAATTGATTTATAGCTCTTAAGTCCTGGGTCAAGCGCCATGTTTTTCCATCGGCCTTGACCACTGGATTCACAGGTGTATTGTACGGCGAATGTATTGGTACGAGGACACCCTGCTGGATAAAATTGTCAATGATTGGTATAATACCAAATTCCTTATCCTTAGATAAAGGATTTTGCTTAAAAAAAAAAGACTGGTTTGTTCGTTTTTAATTTGGCTTTATAGGGTTCCATATCAATGAAACTTGTGTCATCTTTATACTGTGACCACAACAATGGGTTAATCATGCCGTGTACCGTCTGAGGTGGGTCAGGCTTCGGTGGGGTAGGCAGTGATTCACTGGGTTCTTCCCATGTGGGCAATGGGTTCATGGAGACCTGCAAGCTGGATAGGAAGGAAAACACAACCTGTGTATTAGTGAATTTGATATCCATGTTCAACCTGTGCATCATATTGTCGGCTCCTGATATTCCCACAGAGTTAACTACTTGATTAGGCAGAGGACCCTCATAATGTCATTGATGTTGCATTCACTCCAGAATCTAAAAGGAATGTTTATTGTTGATTATTGTGCCATGTAGTAGGGTACATGCTAGCTGGTGTTTTACTTCTGTTGTTGTGGTTTAGCCCACAGCTTCCTCTGCAGTTGAACTTTCCATTCTCTGCAATCATGCCGCCTATGACCCTCTTGCCCACAGTGATAGCAAACTATTGCTGGGCCTTTTTGCTGGGTCTAGGGTGGTTTCACTTCTGCTTTTTTGGTCATAAACTTTCACTTGAGGCTTTGGCTCTGTAAACATTGCTGTCTCAGTTTAATTAATGAAACCTCCAGACAATTCTAGTTCCCTAATTCGCTGACCCAATGCAGTGAAGGATAAATCTTGTCTTGCACCTATGCGCTTGTCTAAGAAAGCTCTTAGCTCCTTGAAAAAGATATCATGATTTTCAGGCTCTTCCCAGAAATAAACATGCCTCACAATGCCTCAGTGACATCTTCTTGCAATTTTCTCAACAAAACTGCTCTGTAATCTGCCCGTGTAAGGTGAGCATATTTTGTATGCGTTTGCAGAACAGTCACAAATTTACCAGGATTCTGAGGAGAAGACAGATTCAAATGGAGGATCAAAACAGCTGTGCTTTAATGAAGTTTGATCAAAGCCTGTCACTGTATTTCACCAGTCTGTTATTCATCAGTGTTTTGTGTTCAGAAAGTCTTTCCAGCGCTGATCTTCATAGTTCATCATTAACTCTTTCCCTCCAAACACAGGATTTTCCGGGTTTCCATGTTTTCTCTGTTACACACTGTTACACATCATCTGAATGAGTACAGACTCTGCTTGATTAAAACATTTATAAACTTGTGATTTTGATCATGAATCATCATCTGTCTGTGTCCATTATCTTTTCATCTCCCGATCTCCAGCGGAAACACTTCAAAATAAAAGTCCTGATAGGAATAATAACTCAAATGGATAAATGATAAAAAAAAAATTAAAAAAAAATGTAAACAAAATAAGTACACAAATAATACTAAAACACACACTTAATTAATACTTATACTAATATAGTGAACCAAGAAAAACCCTAAGCTATTTAACCTTTAATCGGCTTGGGGTCAGGCTGACCCCGCTGACAGTTTCCTTCGTTTTTAAAAAGTGTTCCCTTCATCTCAGGGGCATGAAACTCTGTGACTTTTCCTAAATAATATCTAAAAAATCTGGGCTTGATTTGGTTGTTCTAAAGTTGAGTAAAAACCGTTTTAGTCCCTCAGGGTCAGATTGACCCCACATTGAAGATGAATGGAAAAATAAAAAAATTACTTTCTTTTTATTGCATGTGCCAAAATAAATAAATAAATAAAAAAATCCAGAAAAAATCTGAAATGTTCTACATTTCCATAAAGACCATAAACACAAAGTGGAACAAACTTTCTATCTCACACACACACACACACACACACACACACACACACACAGTTGTTTTAAAAAAGAACTTGGCTAGACATGTCATTTTAATGGGTATAGCCAGTGTGGTGTAGGGGTAATACTTCCTTAATGTCTTGCTATTTTGACTCAATTAACATATACCCCATTGACCAAACAGCACTGATTTTAACAGTGAGGTGTGAAATTTGCTTTGGTGACTTTCACCCCCACAATCAAAGGAAAAACATGGCCATCATCAGTTCCCAACAGACTGAAAGGAGCCAGATACCCAGAATTCAACAAAATAGCATAAAAATGCCAATCTGGGGTGAGATATAACCCTCATAAATATACCCATATATCTAACTATAAATCCTACAAACCCTATATCTCATTGACACTCATGACCTGCCAATCAGGGGCACAACACCCATAAATTCATCCATAAAAACAGACATTGACCACCACTGGCCTGCCAATCAAGACTCACAGCACTCATGAAACATATTTGACAACCATTGACCAGTCAGATTGAGTGACAACACACAGAAAATTAGGGGTCATAAATTAGGCCATAAATCACCTTTACATACAGTAGTGTGTATGATACTCTACTATCGCCGTCTAATATACTGCTAAATATGAGGAACGAATTCCTAATTCGATATAGCCTATATAGAGCCAGGACTACATCAAGTGAAGTAAAGTCAAATTTATTTGTATAACACTCAATACACATCGCTTCAAAGTAGCTTTACTAAAAGTCATTGTCTGCAAGCTTTAGCCTCATATTGAGCAGTTTTAGGGCTGGGCGATAGAAATATGTTGCTGATATAAATGATACACAGTTTGAGATTTAGCTTAGCTATTGTTTTTATTATTTTATCCAGCAGATAAGTCGGTACCACTTCTAAGACTGCATTAATTATGGCATTGCAAAGGAAAGATATTTTCTATAGGCCGATATATTTTCTATCTAGACTATATTTTCTGCATGTCTTCATCCATTTAGGCTTCTTAATTTTCCATTAGGATCGGTGGATGCACAAACTAGGGATTTTACACGAATGAAGATAATTCACTTTATTTCAGTAAAACATCGAATAAACCCGAAAGTGCGTTTGATTTTACATTTTAAAGCAAAACCGCAGTGACAAATAAGACAATAATAGGCTACCAATAGCCCACACGCCCTGATCATATTTTTTGTGCGTCTAAACCTTGCAATGCTGAAAAAATACATATTTGCATTTATTTTGCATGCAAAGATGTATTTTTATTTTTTTTTATTACTAAAACAGATGTTATTATGTCTATCTGTAGCAAAAAGTATTATTTATGTGCTCAAGTATTTAAGCAATGAATGTTCATATCACTTCTCTGCTCGGTATTTTTCAAGTCCTAACGTTATTGCACAGATATTATATATATATATATATATATATATATATTATATATAGTTTTGCAGCTATATGGCTATACAGTGAGTGTTCCATTTTCACTCGTACATACTTGTAAACTGACCATGTTCACACCGCCACCAGCGAGAGCGTCAAAGTGACAGGAAGTCACTTGGCTAGCTTTTCGAACTTCCAAAAAGAACACAAAATGAACTTCGTTTTGGCCTGATTTTGTTCGAAATGACGTTATATTAGTTCGTTCTTCATTTTTTTTAAAATTAGGTTTATATATGATAGCACTATGTTTGCTATATTATACATTGTTAAGTTGTTTAATATAATTTTTGGGTGAACTACTATATCTTGTTTTTTTTGTTTTGTTTTGTTTTTTGTTTATCAGTAAGATACACACATGGTCAACTCATGTTTTATGAATCATTTTCTTAGAAAGTTAATTTACTGAAGGCTATCTAGAAAGCTAGGTTACTAAATTAATTAACATTTATTATTAATGTAGGGGCGACGTCACGCAGGCGCTATAGCTGTCGCGATACACACCGTGTAAAGAACGTTCTGATCTTACCGGTGTTGTCGTATAATTTGTAATAACCTATTTGTTTGTAATAATGATTGTTCTATAATATTAAAAAGTTAATAAATTCAATGTAAATCGTGTATTCATTATTTTTTTTTAGATGGAAAAATGAAGAAATAACCATTCAAAATTAGGAAATAAATATTTGTAAGAAACAAATGAAAGAACTAACACTAGAATGGAAAAATCGTAAAACGATAAATGTGATCTATGAAGATGCAAGCACTTACCTTTTGCGGTCTCATTTGACAGAGGTGACAGCTTGCAGCCACACTCACTACAGAATTTTGCTGCCTCTAGTGGAGACACACACTTGCATCGAGGACACTCCATTCTCAGATGATGTCTGCAAAGAGCAGGAGAATGAGGAAACGAAATTTACCAATTACTGCATTACATGCAAAAGGTCACATGATTTCTAAGAACTCTATATTACTTTCAATTTCCATTTCCATTTCCTTTCCATTCAATTTCCAGCCTTTAAAAAAATGGGGTCAAAAGGAAACCAATTAAAATGCTTCTTTTTATTTATTTATTTTTTTATTTACTGCAAACATTTCATAACAAATGATATTATCTGTACATTAGTGAATATTTGTAACATATTAAGTAACTATTATATGTCATAATAATAATGCATAAATGTACATTTAAATAGTTTATTAATCATTTACTTAAACTTTCTAAATGATCTTATGAACCACTGACAACTCCTAAATATCTGATTTGTGAATAATGTAATAATTTAGAAATGATAAACCGATCATTAATAAAGTATGAACATATAGTTAAACACTTTATAGATATGCTTATAAATCAAGAACAAAGCATTTATAGCTGTATTTATAAACTGCTTATTAATGTCTATTAATGCTTTATAAATGATTAATTGACTATTTACTGATGCTTTACTAATGCTTCATAGTGTGCAGTTATTATAAAGTGTAACCAAAGAATTCATTAAAACAAATAATTGAGAAAGGTTTAAAATTTATCCTGCCCCTTTTTACTTCCTGACAGCAGCCCTGGAGCAACTTGTGCAAAACCGGATGATCTTTCTCCAGCATGATTTGAGGTAAGCCAGAGAGCATCTGCAAAAAACTCTGTCTGTACAAAGGAGTCTAAGTGGTTTTAGAGCAATTCAGATTTTCTGCTAATTAATAACTAATAACTGGCCCTGCACTGGGCCAGAATAAGTTTTAGTATTGATCCCAAATCTGCTCGTATTTCCTCTCATGTGATGCAAACCACGACCATACAAGCATCGATGATTTTCACATGATTTCTCCTTGTACCAGGCATACCATGTATGCCTGGCCATATATATATATATATATATATATATATATCATATATATATATATATATATATATATATATATACATATATATATATACATATATATTTATATTATACAAGGAGAAATCATGTGAAATCATCGATGCTTGTATGGTCGTGGTTTGCATCACATGAGAGGAAATACGAGCAGAGCCGAGTGCCTTACCTGCACCTCCCTGCTTCCTGCAAAGAGCATGAAAATTAGGAAATTTACTGCATAACATGCAAAAGGTCACATGATTTCAGAGAACTCTATATTGCTTTCAATTTCTATATGATTATAAATCAAAGTTCACAGACCTCTTTATCAGTAAATACAGACTGTGAGTTTCATGCCATCAGTAAACAGCAAACAGACAACACTTCATTTAAGTATTTAATACAGCCTGTAATAGATGGGGTCCAAAAGGGCACTAGTCAATTATTTATTTATTTATTTATTATTTATTTAATACAAACATTTCATTACAAATTATACTATCTGCATATTTTACCCCACTGTGTGTAATCAGTCTGACTGTACAGTTACATTAGAAATTTGGTTAGTTTTGTAAAACATCTTTTATCTCAATATGATCAATGCATGTGACTCACTATAACCTGTGTATCAATAATCTCAAATATTTTCCCTTCTGTCACCATATATGACACTAATCACAAGAGTGTAAATCTATGAGACACCATAAATCTATAGACCAGAAATCAGTGCAAAGTTAAAAAAAAAAAAAAAATGAAAATTAAATCAGAGAACTTCAGTATCTATAGTACTGTAATACTGTTTTAGCCTTCATATTCTTGCCAGGATGGCTATGTACACTGGAATTCATTACAAAATAATTAACAGGTAAGATTTTAAAACAGTTTCAACTCAATATTTTATATCTACATAATTATTTATTTAGTGAAAATCAATGTATTAAGTGCTATAACCGTAAATTATCCCTTACAGGTCCTGTTATCCCTAAATTGTTTATAGAAACAGTTGTGAAACAGAAACAGAAAGTGACACTTACTGACCAGAAGCCGAGCGAAATTACAATTAATTTATGCCATATGCAATTGACACCTTGACTTGTTTGTTTGTTTTTTACATGTTGCCATGTCCCATCTGTTTCTCAATTCAGTGTAAATAAAAAGTAATGCAAGAACAACTTCAAAAATGAAACCATTCATAAATAGACATGACTTGTCTGAGTGTCTGAATCTTCTGACCTATTCTACAAAACATACTTATCTCAAATCTATCAATATCCTAGCATCATGATCTGTACAAAATAAGCCAATATTTTATCATCACAACTGCACATCAAACAGTGCCGTTACCCAAAACAAAATTAATAACACAACAAGCAAGCTAAACAGAATTCTCCTCAGACAAGTTTAAAACAAGTTATTTTGGCTGTAGATAATCTGACATATAATATTAATGTCCACATTCAGAAGACAATTGAATTGCAATTGGATTGCTTCCCTAATTTTAATCACTCACAGATTATAAAATAAAGCAAATTCTCAGGTTTGTGTCTTACCCAGTGAAGGAGCGTTTTCACACATGAGCATACATGTCATTGCATGAAGTCGTGTATGTGAGATTCAGACACAGCTCGGATGCTCGGGCCAGTTCAGATCATATGCTCCACACACACTGAAGCTGATTTGGAAGTGAAAAATGGGTGTGTCATGCATGCCATGGTGAAATCATGAAAAGCATTTGTCCTGGCATGAATCTGAAGTACAAAAAGCCTTACACACACAAAAAAAGAAAGAAAATGACAGTATACATCAGGGGTGCCCAATCCTGCTCCTGGCGATCTACTATCCTGCAAGGTTACGCTCCAACCCTAATCAAACGCACCTGAAGCAACTAATTAGGGTCTTCAGGATCCCTTGAAAATGAAAGGCAGGTGTGTTTGATTAGGGTTGGAGCGTAACTTTGCAGGACAGTCGATCGCCAGGAGCAGGATTGGGCACCCCTGGTATACATTTCGTAAAGATGACTGATGTAGCCTATGATGTCCAGCTTAGGTGTGGGGTCTTCCTTCATTTTTAATTTGTAGCTGTTGCTTGAATGACAGCTTGGTAAATGTAATTGTGATTAATCATCTCAACCCTCCATAATTAATGCAGTTGCTAGATTGTCAGGAGTATTAGTTTAAAAATATTACTACTCGTTTGTCTCCCTCAGACTCGATTTAGCACAGTGGAACTTCGACGCTGCATCATGGAGTTGAGTGCTTGGACAATGCCATATGGAAGATTTGAATTTTGATTTGCATAATATTAGCTGGGGCTGGATTTGAAAACATCCTGTAGTCAAAGCAGTGATGGGGGTGAGTCATATTGTGCATGTCTAGAGGTAAATTAGAGACTGGGCTATATTTGCCTAGAAGTATTAATGAGGCAGGTTAGACCGTCAGAGCCATGTGAAATCCGGTGAATGGCTATTGTCACAGACACGCCAGGCTCCAACATCCACCAATCACAGCGCACATCTTCCCCGGAGTACTGATCACCGCCACCTGCACCTCATCAGCTCACTCATCACCAGCACTACTTAAGACACTCACACACACAGTCACATTGTCCGGTCTCGTTCGCATCTAAGGACTTACCTGAATGCTTACCTCAAGGACTCTCCTCGCTACTTACCTGTTTCCCTTGTCTCGGAGTTCCTCCCTTCGTATCCAGTCTGTGTGTGAAGTGTTGTCTGCAGTCATCGACTCCATTCAGCAAGTATCATTCTCCATCGTCACTCTCCAACAACAAAGGACAGTATCATTCTCTATACCATTCATCAGTCACGAACTTTGCATCTGCATACTCACCTGTTGTCACCATATACTCTGTTGGTGTTCAATAAACTACCTGTTAACCTATCTTCTGTCTCCTGGCTGGTCCTACTGTAACAGCTAGAGCAGTTAACGCTGATTGTTATTTTATTTTGTTTTTTATTTTCAATTTAATTCCATTTTATTTATGAAGCCCATAATAATATGTTGACCACAGTGTTGTGCAAGCTAAATAGGATAGATAAAGAATGGGCTTTACCATGAAGTCAAATACCTCAGTCACATTTTACTTTCACATTCTTTGAGGATTAACCACTAATCATCCATATTCATCTTAAAGTATCTTATACAGTAGATTTAAGTTCTTACGTCACATTTATGCTCTTCATTTCTGATCAGATACATCACCCAATCATAGAAATCCTTCATTTTACAGACATATAGCATGGAAATTTAGATTCTATAACATCTTATCACGACAGATCCATTTTGTAGCCCACGATGTCATTGTCCAACCTCAGTGGTGATTTGGAATTCCATGAGCTGATTTCACCTGTACACAACCCTTAGACAGAATAGAAAACATTTCTTTGCAATAGTTCAACATGTCATGTTCACACAATTCTGTTGATGTCACTCGTTGTTTAGCCCCTCCTATTCCCATAAATGGGTTCTTCCAACCTAATTTAAAATTTTCAGGCATACATTCATTAATTACCATCCCCCTTTTTGATGTATTGTTCATCATCAATTGATCATAGTGGTTGGAGACATGTTTCTCTAAACAACATTTGCCATCAACACTAAACTAAAATCCATCTTTAATTCTGCAACCAGATTTTCTCCAGCTTTCTCTGTCTCTGAACATGCTCTGTAAGGAGTTAGAAAAATCAAGGTTATTTTCAGATGACAGATTACACACAATCTCCTGTGTCTGCTCCAGCACTTCCTAAAGAAACAGAAACTTTTTTATTAGTTTGGGCACAAACAGAAATTCAAACCACAGCACCCCAAAGATCGTCTACCACCCCAACCTAACAATGGGCACCTGTGTAGATAGTCACATTTCTTCCCACCTTGACTTCTCCCTTGTATTCTGTCATAAAAGCTCCCACCTTCTCACTGTAAACTCACACTGTCACTCTTTTCAGCCCAGTCTGTAGTCTCAACACACTCTCTGACAAACAGGTCCACTTTATTCTTATATTTAGCTCAAAATTTAGCAGGTACCTCAGCCAATGCTGAGTGTACTTCTGAAGCACAATTGTTTACTGTGCAATGATTTTTCTTTACTCTGTTTCTCAATTGATACTACAATTCTTTCAGTCAGTCTACCCCCTCCAGTGAGGGTCAAAACTCATAGAGGACAGTAGCTCTAAAACCAACACACTTCCATGGTCACAACTTATCCTTCGCTATTCCGGCCTGTTGTTTTGTCTCTGAAGACAGAGCCATCTACAAACAACACGTCCTCACAGCCATCAAATGGTTTATCTAGCAGGTCAAGTCATGGTGTACAGACTTGATCAAGGATTGTCAAATAACAATGATGTTTATTCTCATCATCCTTCGTTCTATGAAGGTTACTGGGCTCTCTGGATAATTTTGTTTACTGCCAGTGTGTCACTGTTTCTCTGCCGTCAAGTCTACATTTTACATTTAGCATTGTGATCACACATAGCTGACAGTGTTTACATTCAGACCCCAAGTTAAATTTAGACAAGGGGTTTTAACCCATGGACGGCAATCTTCCATTTCACAATTCCAATTTTCCATAAATACTTAAACTTACTGATCCAGAGAGTAATTCAAATCAACATCATAAATGACAAAAGTAGTCATAATTACCATTAGTAGACAGAGCTGGATAAACAATCCACTTAAAGCTCGTCCCATGTTCTGTATTGTCTTTTCATCAGATTCAATCAAAATATCTGCTTCTCAAAATTTCTCGTTTCACTTAACCCATATGTAACGATAAAACACTCATTGACACTAGGTTAATGACATATACACTCTCTATGGATTTTCCCCAAACTAACACATACAAAACATAAAGTCCAGTCACTCTCATACTCACTCACATTAGACACACATAACTATAAACTGCTCATTTTCAAAGTTACTTTTGGTGTTAATTCTAAGAGCATATCTTTAAACTTCACATTGTTCTGCAGATCTTTACTTAGTTTTTTTACATGATCTTTTATTCAGTCTCAAAACATCTCTGTTCACTATAATTCTTTTTCACAAAAGTCAGCTGGGTTGTTTTGGTTCTAGTCTCATTGCTTTGTTTTGTTTAAACTTTAGCAGACTGATAACAGACAGACAGAGTATCCTTGCCTCTACCCCAGCCGTCTCTCTCTCTTACTGCAAATAATCAATTCAGCAGCCTCTTAAGACTGTAACTTAGACTGAATTTAACATCAAATTACTATACATAACCCTTGGTCAAATCTAAATGTTTTAACTTTCAAATAAAGAAAACATTACCACCATCTAAAATATGTTATGCTAGTAGCCATTTTTGAGGTTATCTTTAGTTTAAATGCTGAATGCACTTAACTTTCTCTTGAATCTGCAAAGTCTTCATCTTTAACACCACCATTGCCTTGGATTATCCTCTGCCATGTCTAATGACCTGCAGAAGTAAAAACTATGATAGAGACACATTAGTTCAAAATCACACAGCCTCATGAATTCAGGGATTCATCATCCTGCTGAATCCTAAACTTCTATACAGTTCTTGCCAACAGGGCAACCAACATCATGTTACTAAATTTTACTCTGGTCTCCCCAGAAATTACGGACAATCACCTCATGTTCTCAGTCGGCTCTTGAAAGCTCATTCCCATCAGCTCTATATCAATACTCTTTTTCCTCAGGGTCTTGTCCCCTGGCATAGTTGCCTGTCACAATGAAAAACAAGCCCTCTTAGGAAAGCGGTTTCTGGTGAGTGGTATAGAGGAGCATTTTTGGGGCAGACTGCTGTACCTTTCACAGGTCATTCCCCCTTCATGATGCTGCTGGCCTCTCAGTCATCCTGCTCAACTCTCATACCCATCTCACATAAACGTCTCCCATCAGGGTAGATGCCCAGTGGCGGCGGCAACCCCCTGCCTTAGGTTGTCCTCTGTCTGGCCAAAGAGGATCTTACCCGTCATTGAGAAATCAACTCGTGCACACTGGTACCCGCTCTTTCCCATTTCAGATCTTTGACAGTTTTCTTCACCAGAATCAGGTGTTTTCTGGAGCTTAGGGAAGTTGCATTCAAGAGCCACCAGAGCCATTGGGCTGCCTAATAGTGTTAAAACATGGAGACAGGTTAATAACAGCAGTATTTAATCACTGAAACCATTAGACTGTGCATTCTCTCAGCAGCAACATATCAGTGCTGAGATTATACTCATTGATTTTAATTCTCACAGCTGTTCATTCAGTGTAATGTTCTGCCACATCTATACCTGGAGCCATCGGCCCTGAACATGGTGGTGACAAAGATCAGACAAAAAAAATTACTGGTCATAGACGAAATTCATCAAAATAGTCACTTCTGTCCTTCAAGGTCTATATTACTAATTTAAAGACCTCTTTATACTCATTGAGTTTCCTTTAACAAATCTAAAAGTTAATTTCCCTCTTCATGGCAATCATTTCTTTTGACATCTCTGTGTCCATGATTTTCAGCTGAGACACTGTGCTTCAGTATAAATAGCTTGTTATCACTTATGACACAAGCTCAGATAGCAGCATTTAGCTGACTTTGAATGAGAGAGAGGCTGAGGATTTCAGGACTGGTACTCTGCCTTTTATAACTCTTAACATCAAACTTTATCTACTGTCTTTTGACTCTGGCCCAGCTTAAGACTTTGCCAGAAATGACATTAATTTCCAAATAAACAACTGTTTATATTTGTCTTTTACTCACACATCATGGAAATTAGAGGTTACAAATTTCCAGTCAGGTTGAGTCTTTGTTACTCATTTTTCTGCCATTTAAACTTTTGACCATCAAAAACCAAACATTTAGACATTAAAGGTCCAAAATCATTTTAGTCATTTTACATTGTGATAGCGATGCGCTCATCACCTAAAAACATACTTGAGACTGTTCAACCTTTTTTTTCCCAAAGTGAAACATTCTTTTAGAATTTTCATTTTCACTTTCATAAAATTAATTTTTTCCTGCTATATTTCCCTTCATCATAGCCACTTATCTCACTATCAAATAGTTAGTCTGCAGATGCAAAACACATTATCAATATGGTTTCTACTGTTTTGCAGAACCAAAATATTATTTTAATCATATTTCTACTACTTGGTTGGACTGACAGCCTTATAGCTGCTTTCTCCTTCAACCATTCTTATATAAATTGTAGTTCTCTAGACATCTAATGTCATGCATCCATTTAATGGATGAATAAACAAAACTTTTTTGTAAGTTACATTCACATCGAACTTCTTCCCTACATACCAATTCTTTTTGTATCGACCTTCTTTCCCTTCTGTCTGCTTCCTCTAGCCTACAATCTATTGTCTGCTTACATTTCACACACACATTGCTCTCACACAAACACAACATCCCCAAATCGCAGTTCTCTTCAACTCATTCCCTTACGACCTTAAGTCTTATGACCACTCAACGTTCCCTCTTCTGGGAAATCACAATACTTAATTAACTTTTCTATATCTTACATGCATCTTTGGCCATACAATTTTCTCATTTGATAAAACACTGGTACATCATATTTTACAACACCCCCTATCACTTCACTTTTTGCAAGCTTGCTCTGGGATTCCCCCATTTTGGCTCTCCTTTTCTGCCTCCTGTGGATTTCCTTTCAGTGCGCACCTAATAATCTGGTGGACGTCTCCTCCAGATCCAACTTTTATCCCAAAGTTGGACGGGCTGAGCCCAACCCTCAGACAACTTCTACAGACTCGAGCGCTTAGACTGTCACGCTTTCACAAATTTATAAACTACAGCACTCTGGCTGTAGCTGGGCTCAATCCCAAAATTTGTTTCAGTGTGACTTAGTCCAGACTTATCATAAATCTCCTCCTATGGAAACGCTCTTACTGCCCACGCGGTCAGTTTTTTGGGAACTTCTTGATCGCACTGCTTCCTTTTTTTTTTTTTTTTTTAGCCTGGCTCAATCTGCCTCCCGGGATTCAATTCCCACAGATTGCTCCAGCTTGCATGTTACAGTTCAAAATTTCTCCCTGGAAATTTTCTGCAGCTCCCGACCTCAATTTCCAAAAACTCCCCCGACCACGACCACAGAGTCAGTCAGTATCACCAAAATGGTTTGTCCTATGTCCTAATTATTTGTTTCATAAATTTTATTTTTTTCACTTTTTCTATTCAAAAACCGATTGTCAACCCACATAAACTCATATTTAAATCACTTAAATCACAAATTTTTCAATTTTTCCCTGTTTCCTAATCTTCCAAATTTTACCAAATCACACTTACTCTTAATTCCCCATAAAATTTAAATTTATCTCTTACCAGAGAGTCGTGTAGCCACCTGGGTTCGTTTTCTGATTCCAGTGGTGTCCCCTTCTGGACCCTGGCAGTCGGCTCCTCATCCCTTAATCTATTCGGGGTAGGGCTGAGACTACTATTAAGTCCAGGATGATCAGTCACCGTCCGCTCTCGGGTCCAAAAGGCACATCCATGGAATCCCACTTTCTGACACCAAATTGTTGTGGCAAAAAATCAACTCCGACTCTACTGCATAAGAGACAAACACGTCCAATCGTCTTTAAAGCTTTTATTTCTTGCAAGAAAGGTCAGACAGGTCATACAGAAACACAAGTAGCTGCAGAGTGTAAGACAAAGAACGAAAGCTTCCCCTTTTATATCTAACCTCCAAGGCCGAAGCCTCTGTCCTTTTACCATATTAGGAACATCTCTTAGTGGCTGTAACTTTCCACAACAGAGGACAGTCTCATTTTACAATGAGGGTACATGAATCATGTACTAATACCTGAATTAATACTTAATTCAGCATGAACTAATAATTATTGAAAGCATGAACTCATCATGAACCAGTGAAGAGCTAACCTCATATGGAGTCATTATGGAGTCACGCATGAATAAATAACAGCAGCCTTAAGTACATGTTAGTGCATTTGATATGATGGTTGATGCATTAATTAACATGTATGGCTAAACCAAATCAAACAGCTCTTTAAGAAGGAATAAGAAGTACTCTGACTTTGAAACAAATTTAAATAATATAACAGAGTTAAAACTTTTCACTACAGCTTTGTCATAAACATTACTGAATAGCACATAATAATTAATTGATCCTCCTCATCTAATGTAGAAAAAACACTAAATTCACTATTTAGTGTTTTCTGCATTTCTACATGCTATAAAAGTTCTTTATGTTTTGTGATATTTCCCTTCAAACTCCTGCAACTTATGCATGTCACACCCTCACCACATGGACTTTCATTTTGTTTGGAGTCACATGTGCTCCTTTGTTCTGTTTTCCCGCCACAATCAGTCACCATGGACACTGCACTAATCATCACAGCTGTCTGTCATTTTAGTTAATCGTCTGCGTATATAAGTTCCTGTCTTTCTCAGTTCGGTGTCGGGTCTCGTATGTTACTAGTGTGTGTTGTGTTCACACACTAGTAACATACTAGTAACATATAGTAACATACTAATAACATACTAAGATTTATCTTATCTTATATTAAATAAAAAATAAAAACCCACACAGAACACTTCACTGGAACAGTTCCCAAAGAAACGACCAAATTGGGATCATGGTCAGAGCGTTTGCTGGGATCAGTACAGTTCAGTCTCCATCCAGACGCAGGCTGTGATGATACTGTACCTTCTCTCTCTGACTTCTTGAAAAGCCACACATCATCACTTAACTGTCCTGAAACATAGTTTTGTTGGTACATGTGTATTTGATAGTAAGTTTAAAAAAATCATGTGCTGAATTTAGTAAATAGTTTACAGTGAATTGGTTATGATGTGCCCTCTCAAGAGAAGTCATTACAACATAATGCATTAACAATGCATTAGTTGATGTTAGTTAATAATGAGTTAGTAATGATTGAGCCCCTGAAAGTAAAGTCATGACACTATGATGCACTAACCAAACTTTAATAAAATATGATTAAACATGCAGTAAGTGTTCATTCTTATTCCCTTAAACCACCAGTACAAAAAACAGATGATAATGGTTATCTGGAGTTCTTTTATTATTTATTTATTTAGTTACATCAAACATATATGGACTTAAAAGAACATACCTGTAAATACATATACGGAACATTTACAATCAAAAATGTGTAATTATTGTTTCAGAAACATACATTAAAAACTTCCTTTATGAGTCTGTAAGCTGCTGTATCTCGAAATAAAGGCTTTAGATTACATAAAATCTCAGTCAAAAGTATTATAAATGTGATGTAACCTACAAGAATATGATGTGCCTTTTCAAATACTGACAGATATGATTGAATATCGATCTCAGGCAGGGGTGGAAATGGGGGGTAACGCGGGGGGACGGCGTCCCTGGAGTGAATTTCGAGGGGGGACGGCGTTCCAGTTAAAATAGATTTGATTTTTTAATAGAAATTAAGTGATTTCTGTATTTATTCACTCAATAGCCTAAGAAAATGAAACCGATTCAGCGCAAAAACATAGCGCAATAAAATTGCATGATTAATCATAAAAAGATAGCAATCTGGATTCAAACACCGCAGTCTCACTCAGTGCTCGAAGTGGGCCGGTACACACCGGCAATTCTCGATTTCAATCTGTACCGTACCCACGCTTTGTCTTGCGTACCGCCACTTCTCACATGTTGCCGGTACTCTAACCACCACACCGAAACATAGAATCGGGCTGTTAATTAACTGTATAAATCGAGCGTTCGGAGCTTTTATAAGCATGAGTGGCGCACCGCACGCGAATCACCGCAGGCGCGTTCACCAGCGCGCTCCAAAAGTGTGATAAGATTTGCACGAGCCGTTCCTATGATAAAATGTGAAACTCATTTGAATTCTTTTGAGAATGTAGTAAAATGCTATGGAGAAAGTCAATCAGCCACTAAAAAGACTGATGAAAAGAGGGGAAAACATGATAATGATCCTGCAAGCTTTTTAAACTTCTCATGACCACCTTTCCTAGAATTTATCACGTTCTATTGTTTTTTTTTTGTTTGTTTGTTTGTTTTTGTGGTTTTTTTTGTGGTACACGATAACTTGTTTAAGAATAACTAACTTGTTTAAGAATTTAGAATATATAATCTATTAAGGCAATAGATTTAAAAAAAGAGAAAAAAGTTAGCATTGCCCTAAGCATGCAATGAGGAGCCATCAATGGTCTGGCTGTAATTATATCCTTATTGTAACAAATGCTATGGTTAAACAATTACAATAACTACTTTTTCATAAGGCTGAGGCCAAGTAGCCTACTAGTTAGAATCATGGATCTTCTTGAATTATTGATTAAACATTAGTTTTCCTCATGTGTAAAATGTGTTCTATTAATATGACAGATATGCCCATTATGAAAAACCTGCATGGATGTATTTCAAGAATTAACATGTTCGGTATAAGAACATTTTAAGTAAAGATAGTTTGACTTCCCATGGCACTTTGTAAACAAGTAATTGTTACCAATAGGCTGTTACTTTATTGCAGTTATGTTATCAACCAACTTTGCATGTGTGGACATTTTTGCAAAAATAAAGCAACAAACAAATAAATAAACCTCACGAGGGAGCAAACCCAAACTCCTCGCAACCGAGGGAGACAACCAGTCCCCCTTCCTAAACGGAAATGAACAAAATAGAGTAAATCACCCTTTGAAAGTAACTTGATACTTCAAATAAAGATTGCATCAATTGCATCATTACACCAGTAGGTGGCGACATATGATTGTTAAAAATGTATTTGTCATTGAATCATTCCAGGTATGAGGGGGACAAGTCAGGGGGACTTGTCCCCCTCAATGTCTAGGGTGGTTACGGTCCTGGAATGATAGAAATGGCCAAATCAACCCCCAAATATTTGAAATTCTTGCACTGCTCTGCTGCACTTCATTACAGCACTCTGCATGGTATTAGGATGACAAAAAGGTTTAAAAGTTTCATTTTTAGTCTGGTCTGCCTCAGCGGTCTAGAATGTTCGTCAATGTCAAAATGATTGAGATGGCCAATCAAATTAAAAAGTAGGCGGGGTTTACGTTCTCTTTTTGCTCATACATACAGTCTTCACAGCACAGATAAGCGATTGCTTAACGCCGTTGCGGAGGTTCTATTTTTCCGGTAAAATCACAAAACAAATGCACACAAACGTGTCCCTGCTCTTGATATACAACCATTGATGGACATCTTTAATGAGGGAAAAAACCTGCAAGGGCAATTTAGAACACTCAACTTTTGATACTGTTAACAAAAGTTCTACCACTAGACCACTAGGGAAATCAAATGTCTATTGCGGATCTATGTATTATTCACAAAATTGAAGAATCTCGGATCTAATATATTGTATTTTAAACATGAGTTCTCCATGTACTATTAAAATTGATTCTGGACATTGTGATGTTTTTTTTTTCTACAATTGTTATTGTACATATCAAATATAGCATTGCATTAACAGCAATTTAATTCACTGTTTTGTTTCTTTATGCTTATTTAAAAAAAAAAAAAAAAATTTTTATTTTATTAATTTTTTTTTTTTTTATTGCTTATTAAAAAAAAAAAAAAGCATAAGACACCATAAAGACACCCCCCACACCAATGTTCAAGACATGGTTACGGCCTTGAATCATTCATTGATGATCATCATGATTCATCTATGAAACAAGTGACATCTTTATAATTGAGTCATTAAATCATTGATTCAAACCGATTTTTAAAAAAAATAATAATTCATTCAAAATAATTAATGTTTTTTGTAAATAGACTGCAGCAACTAACATTACATCAGAATCTCTAGTACTCTCTACTCTGACCTTTCATGTGTCTGCTTGATAATTAAGAAAATATTGTTTGGAGGAAACATGAAATAGGCCTGTTTAATGTTAGCATATTATATAATTATATAATATTTTATATTTAAATACATCTGAAAAGTCACTGAAAGTAAAAAAAAAAAAAAAAAAAATCTTCCCATATAGAGTCCCCCCAGTGAATCTCAGCCATTTCCAGCCCTGATCTCAGGGATGTAAATACAGTGATGGTTAAAGGAACGTGATGAAGGTCAGAAAGAAAACAAATGTCAGATTTGCAGTCAAAGCTCTGAACTGCAGTAAAGATCAGTGTAATTCTTCATCTAACTGTCCGTGTTTCCTAACTTTCAGTCTGGGATGATGATCGCACCTGTAATAGCCAATCTCGGACCGCTGGAGGCTCTGTGTTTTCGACCGAATCCCAGTGAGGTACAGTTTCCTCCGAATGTCTTCAGATCTTCCTCATCACGGCAGTGCTTGTCCTCACGGCTTCTGTTTGTCTGACAGGTGGAAGAGGTTTTCACCCTGACTCTGGAGCATTTGTGTCAAGCCCAGAACAGAGGCTACACACACTTCCGCACCGGAGATCGTGTACACGCTCCCCGTGTTTCACGGCCCCAGGTATCGAGTGTGGGGTCTGACGGCAGTGGCCTTAGATCAGGCTCTGGCGCTCATTGTGCCGCCAGAGGAAGTGCCGCAGCACAGATCCGTCAGCACAGAGGCTGCCTGCTGATCTCTGACCATTACAGACTCAGTTTAGGCAGAATCTCATGAGAACAGTCTGGGGCTTATTTCATATCTTGGGTTTATTTCCTAAATATCCAAAAGATAAAATACACTCGGGCCCGGCTCCGTTTATATATCTACTATACTGTTGATCTTTCATTTCAATTTGACACACTGCTAAAATTATTACTTAGATTACAATTATATAAATTATAATACATAGCTGTGGAATAGCTTTCCACCACCAGTCAGAACTGCTCCTACATTTGCCGAATTTAAATCTATGTTAAAAACACATCTCTTTTTTCCTGTGCTTTTAATTCTTGGTAATTTGTATGTGTTCTTTTGTATTTATGTTTTTCTTTTTCCTTTTCTTTTAACTCTATGTACAGCACTTTTAAATGTGCTTTTAAAAAAAAAAAAAAATGAATTGAATTGAATTCCCAAGACTTTACATATTGTTCCCTGATACTTACACTACTTACTTTATAGGTACACTATAATTAGCGGAAGTTACGCTTTAAATTGTAATTACTGAGTACTATCCGGGCTGTAATCTAAAGCGTTACCGAACTTTCCTGAGAGGGATACTTTCGTCTGTCTGCATTCATGAACTTTTTGACTCGTGAACACATGAATGGACAAAGTATAACTTTTTCCTTTCTTTCCCTGGAATTTTGAATTGGTTTTTGAGATTTTGAGCTGAACTGGAGTGAATTTTTAAGTGAATTTCAAAGTGAACTTTATTTGAAAGTTTATATATATGTGATTTTTTTTCAGTGTGGTTGAAAAGTGGCACTGATTGTTATTTGGTTATTTGAGATTGAACTGAAACTGACAAATTTGATTTTTTATTTTTTCACTTTATTTCATTTTGAATTGACTGAGCTTGAAATTGATTCTCTCCTTCTGTGAAAACAAAACAATTACAATACATTTAGTAATTTTTTTGTTAGTGAAGCTGAAACTGTTTATGTTAATTCTGAGTCACTTATACTAAGGGCCACTCCTTACCGATGCATCTTACCTGTCCTGTTAGATCTGGGGAGGGCGGGTTTTGCAGACAACAGCTCTTACCTCCTGAGTTTTCTGTACACACACATATATACTTCAGGTGGCTGCCATGTATTGAGTAAATCCTGAATCCCTCCTCACCACAACTTGAGCATTCACGTTGCAACACGATAGGCACAACATACAACAACAGCTGTACAAAGACGAAAAGCATTGGGTGTGGAGGCTAAGATCCTGTTGCTCGTTCAGTCTTCCTTAGTTAAGTGTTGAATATTTCCCCCACAAGGTGGTGGCATATTTCCCTTCCACCACAAACAATCTTGAATATGGAAATGTGGCTTACCCATTCTCTCTGTTAGGTGTCCTATGTTAACAAGAGCACTTCTCACCCCACTTGACAATGTATATTGATGGCTTTATACTCTTCAATCACATCATCCCCTTTTGATTTTCCTATTAAGCCAGCACGATCCATCAGTAGGAATAATTTACTCAAATGGAATTCCAAACCAATACGACTTACTTTTGTTGAACACAAATCCTTAAAAAAAGCACCCATAAAAATAAAGTGTCAAAAGTAGTTTGTGCGGCTCATGTGCCATATTCCAAATCTTGTAAAGTTACAAAATCACTCTGAATGATGAACAACTGAACTCAATATAGAGAGATTGAGTGTATTGAAAAAATCTAAATAGATGAAAACAGCACTCAAATCCAATATAGCAACACCTCAACATAATCAAAATTCAACGTTCAGGCCTCATGATATCATATTTGGTCATGAGACATGCAAGAACAAATGACTGATATTACCATTTTAAATTTGGGCAGTTTACAATGGTTTGATTTGAGAGTATGATGTTACAAAATACGTATTGTAAATAAAGTAAAAAACAACAACAACAATAAAAGCACCTCCTCGTCTGCTCCACATCACAAGTCTAAGAAAATGTCTCAGGGAAAATGTCAAGGAGCACACATCACATAAATATAATTCCAAAACAATATGATGTTATAAAACACATGTTGTAAATCAGATAAAACACCTTCTTTCGGTGTTTTCTATCCTCATATGCTCCGCAGAGTCAGTCAAATAAAACAGGCCTCTACACTGCGACCATTTCGCTCGCATCTGTGAGTGAAAATAACTGAGTGTGAAAAAATATTTAGGTGCATCAGTGCAAGTGACCCGATTGATTCTCATGAACAGATCTGTAATACAACCGGAATAAAAAAGTACAACTCCTAAAATGCATCTTCACTGAACAACAGTTATGTTTCATACTGCAATCGGCTGCTTTTCATGCCTTCATTCAAAGACTTTGCTTCAGTCAGCAGAGCAAGTGCAAAAGACGTGCGCGACGGACTACACTTCAGAGACGTTTTACAAGGTGAAACGGGTATGATGCACTTACCTGACCGTCTCATGCTGATGGTTTTTTCTGCCAAATTAACTGGAAATACTACATTTGGATTATCATAAGCAAGGTCGGAAATTAACGGGGGCTTGGGGGAAAAATGCCTCCAAAATTAATTAAAAAACACACCTTTATGAAATGAATGCCTGTGCACATATTACTTTCCCTTTTGAAGTAGCGGCAATTCGGAGGAGGCAGTTGCTTGAATGGTGGCTGGATTCATTATTATTCGTAATGAAAAACACAACAACAAAACAGTGCAATGACAAACTCACTTAAATATGCGCGTTTACATTTCGCTTTTCAACCAAATCTTCATCCGTCGTCTTGTCATTCAGAAAAGTGAGGCGAAATGGGTGAGGTGAAATCTGACTCCTGCTGCTGATCTGTCCTGCGACTCTCGTTCTGTTCATTGAATTGAGTTTTTAACGGTATCTGTTCTCTAACTGAACTAAATGATTTTTATTACTATAAAAAAATCAAAATGACGGTGGGGGTAGTGCTGCCTGCTATGTTACACACATCTGAATGATCATTTGTGATGTTCTTGAGCGGAAAACATCAGCGAGTGAAATAGCCTAACATCCAACTTCGATAACAGAATGCAGCAGAAATATATTAATTATAGAGTTATGTGTGAATGTTAAGCATGCTAATCACTTCAATACTAAAATATACTTTATAACGGAAGTTGGACCTCTGACCTACTTTCAGTACAATCTGAATTTCTGCTTTTTGAATTTTAGAATATTGAATTTGGTGTTTTGAATTTGTTATTCATGTTGAAAACATGAAGCTGTATTTTTAAGAAGTGAATATTTGCAGTCTTAGAATTCAGGACAAAAAATATGCTGTTTGAAAATACATAGAAAATTATGCCATAAAAAAAAAAAAAAAAAATTCAAATGTCCAGGATTCAAGTTTAAAAAAATTCAAATTCAAATCTATATAAAATGGCACTTAATATTCAATTCTGTTAACTATTGACACTTGTCAATAATTCAAATTTACACAATTCAAATTCATTTAGTCATATTTCTAGCTCCATAGCTGTTTACTGTGTTAATCCACTGAAATTCAACAGCAGAACTTTTACTCTTTACTCTAAGAGTCCTTAACACCAGGATTTTAACTCTGGCGATTTTGCTGTGCTATTGAAAATCTGCATGAAACACTGTCATGTTGTAATTTTAACTGCATTGTATTGCTATCTGTATTACTGTTTTATCTGTATTTTGTAAATTCTGCAAATAATTATGATTATTTTAACATTATTACTGTAAAATTAAGTTTTGTTTGGTTCAGAATTTTACAACAGTATTTTCAAACTATTGCTGTAAATTTAACAACATTTCATTGTTTTTCTATTTACAAAATTTTGATGTCATGATTTTACAGAATTTCACAGTTAATATCACAGACATTTTTTTTTTTTTTTTACTTACAGTGTAGCCATGACAACTGATTACGAAGGAAAAATGTGATGGGAAACATGACAGAAATCATTTGCCTACAACAGCAGACAATTATATAGTTTAGCATCAATGTATAAAAATATCTGAAATCAGAATGCAATGGCTCATCAGAACTAGGTATACAGAGAGCTATGTAATAAATAAAAATCTTGAATATAATGAAAATGTAAATAAAAAGAGATGACTTTCTACATTACATTTCTTTATTTCTCAGATATTTGCCTTGGGTAATAAGGTTACTCTATATATATATATACCCACACATATACTATTACAGTCACATCTAATCATAACAGTACTTTACTGTTTATTACTCATTTACTTCTTTCATTGTAGTTTTACTAATAAATGATCATATAATATTGACTTCTCATGTTGCGCTACTGATTCAACATTTGCTTTGTAAAATATCATGATACTTGTATTTACTACAGAAAGTCTCAATCTTTACATAAAGTGAATAATCCACTAACACATCTTTACAATTGTGATTGTAGACAGTATTTTAAACATCATCCAGCATACAAAACATATAATGTATTTTTAAATTACTGTAAATCTTACTGATATTACTGTTTAGATCTATTCATTAATTAAATTTAATTTCATACTTTAATGATTTCATTTAATATTTGCTGTTACCTCTGACAAAATAATCATCATCTTAATCATCATCAGCATCTCAGTATGAATTACAGTATTACAAACTGAAGTGAATGTAATTAAACCTAGTGTGATCTCAAGATCAAAACCTAAATTAAAACAATGATAAACAATGTTAAGTCCACAGTCTGCAGAATCTCAATTTGCTCTGTCCTTGTTTTGAGACTACAACAAGATTGATTTAGAGAAATACAAATTACAACTCAAAAGTATGTGGATTTGCTCTCATCTTCACTCTGATTTCTGTCTAAACAGTTCTCCTCCAGGATTTTAATGAGAGTTGCCAGTGTGGTATTTGGATCCAGCAGAGTCACTAGAGGGACATTCACACCTCTATCATTTAAGATGAGATTCTGCAGAGTCATGGCTAACATTGAGTCAACGCCTAAACTGAAAAGATGAACATCATCATTCAGCTCATCCACCTCAATACCAGCCGTTTCACTAATCACGAACCTCAGATAATCATGTGGTGAGGATGGAGTTGTGGGATGCTCAGGTCTAGACATGTTCACTCCAGTTTCGATCGTGATTTCCTCTCCTAATTTGTACAACCGCAACTTTAGTGATTTGTTCTGACTGAGAATTTTAAACCAGTTGTTTTTTAAGTTGAATTTACACACAGCCTGTTGAGGTTTGTTGATCAAGAGGCACTGCTCAAGACTTTCGTGGATTTCTGGAATCTCCAAAAGCATGATTCCCTTTGACTCCAGAAATCTTTGGACATGGACTTTGTTCAACAAAAGACCAAGATTCAAAGCCCCCCAATTAATGGACTGTCCAGAAAGCCCAATGTTTCTGCGGTACTGACAGAAAGCGTCCATGAATGTATTAGCCGCAGCATAATTAGTTTGTGAGGCATTGCCAATGAAGGCAGAGATGGAGGAATAGCACACAAAGTAATCCAGATTGCACTGGATGGTAGCACGGTGAAGGTTAATCACTCCATTTACTTTTGGCCTCATAACTTTCTCATAAAGAGATTTGTCAAGATGTTCAATCAGCCCATCATGCAGGACAACCGCACTGTGAAATACCCCTTTGATGGGACTGGATGGAAATAGTTTCCAATATGATCAATTGTCTGGACCACTTGCTCAGATACAGAAACATCACATGGCAGAGACTTAATGACAGAACCCCAACGGCTACTGACCTGACCTATCTCTTCTTGCATCTGAGGGTCTGGATTTCTTCTAGACAGAATGACAATGTTTCCTCCTCCTTTCTGAGCAATGAACTTTACTGTCTCGAAGCCCAACCCTGTTAGACCACCTGTGACAATATAGACAGAATTTTTCTTGAATAGACTGTGTTTGGGCACAACTGGAATGTCAGACAGCTGGTTCTTGTCTTCGCTGTTCAGGATGATAATGGCTAGGATCTGGCATCTAAAGTATGATTCAGATGGAAGATCAGTGACTTGAGATTTCACTCTTTGAACAGCTGTTGCATCCAAAGACAAGGACTTTCTGTCCAAATGCATGGATTTCAGCCAACGGTAGATGCGTGGCATTTGCGTTTGAAGGGACCTGTTTTGCATTATCTGGGACATGAGGAGGGCATGGAAGTGGACTTCCTTATTTGTACCTCGGAATGTTGTAGTATTGAATGGAAATTCTGTCTGGTTGTCATAGACAAGAACAATGTCATTGATGCCTCTGACACTGCTAGCTATTTCAGCTGTTTTTACATTGTAAGGAGGCAGAAGAACAGCTCCTACAACATCACTGAAATCACAAGACAGCTGATCAGCCTGTGTGCTCACTCTGACATTCCAACCTGATCTGTTTGCAATAGCAATTAATACATTCATCAATGCTGAGTCAGGAACAGTGGAGAAAATGCCCAATTTCCATTTCTGTTTAGCTTTGGGTAAGGCCTCATGCAAGATCTCCCAAGCCAGTACCATATAAGAGACACAAGGTATGCCATTCAGGAATGAAAGCTTTTTTGCTTTGCAGCAAACAGCTGCTGGAAGAACTACTTTAGTGGTGGCAGCCACAGGGTAACAAGACACAACATGATCACCAACTTTAAATTTGCTGACATCTTTACCCACAGCTGTGACAGTGCCACTGAAGTCAAGGGCTAAGAGCTTATGGTTTTCATTTGTGTGCTTGTTCCAGTACAGTGTCTTACCATAATTCAGGTCAGAAATGCTGACTGGGAAGTAATCTGATGAATGTGCACAGATTTTACTGAGATGAAGCTCAATATTTTTTCCTTGAATCAGTTCAATGGAATTATCCATTTGAGTCGCTGACACATTTGTCATTATATATGGGTCAGATGTTTGCAAGGTGAAGACTTCTTCATCCAACCAGTGGAGGTTTCTTGAAGAGATTGCCATGGTTGGCAAAGGTGTGTGGGTGATTTCAGGTTTGAGAATTTTGCCCTCCTTCACTACCAGCTCTGGATATTTGTTACAGGGGTATGATCTGAGGACCTGAACCAAAGCTTTGACGTCTTCAAAAGTGGCAGAGCCCATGTCAATCAGCTGGAAGGAAAGTTCTGGCAACTCAGCTGCACAAGCTCTTACCATGCCTGACAGAACAAACCCAGGGTTTATGTGGTCCACTAAGCTCTCAGAGCACCTAAAGGTTATTACTCTGATATCAGCTGGGAAATTAAGTGCCTTGAGATATCTGACAAGCTTTCGGAAAATCTCACAACACCCCGCCATGCTGTCCAAGACCTTCTCTGATTTGAGAGAGGTTAGGTCTGCATGACCCCACATGAACAAAATTTCCCTGAAGTTTTTCTTTACACTTGAAATGTTCAGTTTTGACAAAAGAAGTTCAATTCCATCTTTTAACAGTATGTTACTGTTTGAAGAAGACACATATCTAGATGTTGGGTCCAAGTACTGTTGCAAAGCGTTATAAATTCCTACCTGGTCAGAAAAGACCAGTGCCGTAATCGGTGTATCAAATGTGGCAACTTCAGAGATGATACTGAAATTGTTGTGGAAGAAGTACTCCTTGACCACTTGGGAACGACTTCCTAGTATTCTGATCTTCCCATGCATCAGTTCAACTAACACCCTACCCTGTTTGTTGGCTAAGCAGCCACAAATGTCAAAATCATCTTCCCCCACATGTACTAATCTCACATATACAACCATCTCCTCTTGCAATGGTTCAAATACAGCCAGGCTTCCTATTTCCGCAGGATATTGAGGTCTTATTGATACACCCTTTACAGCTCCAGGAATAAGATGCATGATGTAATCCAAGACCACAGGGTGAAGGTGATAGTCATGTAATTGAGGCAATATTTCCTTTGGGACCTTCACAACAGATATAGCCTCTCTAAATTCTTCCCCACAATAAATATCTGCATTATTTCTGAGGACTGACCCATACTCAAATCCTCCTTGACTTAGTAGTTTGTAGCATTCTTCAGTAGTCATGAGGATTGTGCATCTTTTGAAAATGCAGTCTAATGAAATGAACTGTTCTTCGGGACTTCTACCTGGTTTTGCTTTTACTGTGCCAAATGCATAGACTGCAGAAGTAGACTGTATTTTGAAGTTGCATGTATTATCTGCCAAATGGTCTGAATGATCCAGCTGTACATTTAAATCTCGGGCATTCTGGGTGAAAACGAATGGACTCTGGAATGTTATGCTGAGCTGCAGAGAACTTAGTGGAACCTTAGGTTTTGCATATGCCATGTAAGCTGCTAAACCCAACTCTGCATAAAATGCCCCAGGAATGATGGCAACCCCACTGTGCTTGTGGTCCTTCAGGAAGGCCACTGATTCAGAGGATAAATCACAGCTGAACACTGAACTGTCTGTACCCATTTGTGTAACTACTGGATGGTTGCCAGTGGGACTGATCAATTGTGAATTTAAAGCAAAGACAACTTTCTTCACATTATCAAACTGGTATCGTGGGTAGGGAATTGGTTCAGTCTCAAAACCTTTGTAGAACATTTCCCAGTCCACTCTGATCCCAAGCTCAAACAGTTTGGAAACAGCTACAAGCATTGTCTCGTGATCTTTATCAGGCTGCACTGAGGGAATCACAGTGAAGTCATTTCCCAGAGTCTCAGTGATGTACATCTGCAAAGAACTTCTTGGACCAATTTCAACAAATACCACATTCCTTTTGTTCTTAGCTGCAGATTTTACAGCTTGTTCAAATTCAACTGGCTCTCTGATATTTCTTGACCAATATTCACCAGTAATAAAATCTGAGGAACACAAACTAGCACCTGTCACTGTTGAGAATAGTTCTGTCTCCAAAGTATGTCCCTGCAATGAGCCTATACTGTCTTTCACTTTGGATAAAATGGGATCCATCTTTTGACTGTGGTATGCTGCAGGTACATCTAAAATGTGAAGGAACAAATCTTTTCCACTGGCTGAGTTACTCAAATTCTGATGCAACCTATCAATGTCATCTGCATCTCCTGAGAGGGTGCATGACTGAGGGCTGTTATAGGCAGCCAGGCAAACCCTTCCTGAATAAGATGGAAGAATTTTCAAGACTTCAGAAACAGCCATATTACTGACTACCAGCATCTTGCCTCCTGTCACAGTGCTTTGGAAAGAACTGCGATAGTGGATGACTTTCACTGCATCTTCAAGTGACAGCAAACCAGAACAATGAGCTGCAGCGACTTCTCCAATGGAGTGCCCTAAAACCAGCATCAGGATTGATGCCCCAGTGTTTCAGAAGTTTGACAACAGCAACCTGAATAGCAAACAGAAGAGGCTGGACAATCTTTGGATCAGATGGCTCTGTACTTTTCTCAGATTCACTTTCCAGCATCTCCATCAGATTTAAACTTGTATAGCTTTGCAACAGAGTTTCAATCTTCACAATTTCCTCTCTGAACACTGGCTCTTGTTTTAGGAGCTGCTTGCACATACCCTGATATGTAACACCATTTCCACAAAACACAAAAACTAGCTTAGAGTCTGTCTTTGATGGTACAAGCTTTTTCTCTACAGCAGCAGAAAGTTTATCTTGCAGATCTGCCAATGATGATGTTTGAAATACTTTCCTGTATTTGTGTTTCAAGTGACTTCTTCTACATGCGGATGTGTACAGTAAAGTCTGTAGATCTGATATTTTCCCTGCACTGATCTGTTTTGCAGTATCTTCAATAATATGTTTCATGGATTTTTCAGAGGCTGCAGAGACCACAAAATACTGATGGGATTTGCTTATCAGCTGAGCTCTTGGCTTTTCTGACTGCACATATTGTTTGATAACTGCATGTGCATTGGTTCCACCAAACCCAAAGCTATTGATTCCTGCTGACCTCCCTGCTCTGCAGTCACTGATCCATTTTTCTGCTGTGGTGGGGATTTTCATATTGAGAGATTCAGCGTCTATGCTGGAGTTTTCCACGGAGTAGAACAATGAGGGCACAATGGTTTCATGCTGCATCATCAACAGAACCTTTATGAGCCCTGCAACACCTGCGGCAGATTCTGTGTGTCCAATATTGCCTTTAACAGAACCAATGATGAGTGCCCTGACTTTTGAGGTCTTGCTTTGGCAATGACTTTTGAGATGCTGCCTGCCTCTGTTGGATCTCCAATTGCAGTCCCAGTCCCATGAGCTTCAAAGTACTGGACACTAGTCAGGTCAGTCTCTGTTGAGTAGATTTTTCTAAGAAGCTCCTCCTGCTGTACCATGGATGGTTTGGTGATTGGACTAACAGTGTGGCCATCTTGATTTACTGCAGTTTTGCTGATGATACCCCAAATATGATCGTGGTCTTCTAAAGCCTGTCAAAATACAGAAAACATATGGATGTTTCTTGCAGTAGTTTATCATTAGGTACATTGCTGTCATAGTGCTGTGTTTAGATGAGACAATCTTTTTATTTACTTTTTTCAGGGGCTTTAATAGAACAACCCCGCATCCTTCACCTCTACCATATCCGTCTGCTTTGCTGCTGAAAGGTTTACTCGTTCCATCAGAGGAGATTAATTTTGCCTTGGAAAGAGTCACATAAAGGGTCGGCTCCAATATACAGGTCACACCGCAACACAAGGCCATATCACAATCTCCTGTTGAGTGGAATACAGATAATTATATAACTTAATGTGCAAAAAAGTTGGTCCACGGGGTTTACATAAATATTTTTGAAGACTACCTTGTTTTATGGCTTGACAAGCTAAGTGAAGGGCAACAAGGGATGAGGAGCAGGCAGAATCAATAGACAGCGAGGGGCCAGTGAAGTTGAATATGTATGAGATGCGGTTGGCAGCTATGCTCATAGCGCAACCAGTGCCAGTGTTGTGGTCTATGTATTTTGGATTATTCCTCATATTTTTCAACTCAGAGTCCCTGTTCATTAGGCCTGAAAAACAAGCAAACAAAAAACATGTTAGATATGTTAGCTGGTGATATGCTTTTATCCATAGCCGCTTACTGTATACCTATTACAGTCCAACCTGAGGTTAAGTGCCTTGCGTAAGACAACAATAGTTGCAGGGCTCGAACAAGTGACATTTCAGTTACCAGCCCTTGTAGCCACCTTGTATGTTATTTGTGTGGTGACACAAAGGAATTAAAGCACAAGTGCACATATTGAGGTCAGGACAAGTTAGTTCCCTCTTGTGAACTGGGGAATTACTGAGAAAATCTATGTGCTATTTAGCAACGCATCTTAACCAGAGGTTGTTCCGAAGGTACTTCCCATGCAGTTAGTGCATATACTGGGACCAGGACCGGCTGCACTGGGATTTAAGACACTAAAAGTTACTTTATTTATCTTATATTTAACTTATATGTTACCCAAAAATACTCCTGTTCGCGTTCCACTGGCCTTTTCCATTGGTATCCCAGCATCCTCTAGGGCCCTGTAGGTGCACTGCAACAGAAGTTTGTGCTGAGGGTCCATGCTGATTGTTTCAGCATTAGTGATGCCGAAGAACTTGTGGTCAAACTCGTTCAAGCTACAGAGAATATAAAGTAAATGATGGGGTTAATGCTTTTGGAGTTCATATACTCCAGGGTTAGTTAGGGACAATATCATCATCACTCATCCTCATGTGACGTAATTCCAAACCTGTATGACGTATTTTCTTTAGTGGAACACGAAAGATGATACTTTGAAAGTCAGTGGGCTCCAAACAACATTGAGCCTCATTGACTTTCACTGTAAGGTGAAAAAACCCACATTAAAGTCGTCATGAAGTGGAAGATGCGATTGTCATTTATTCTCTACTGTGACGTCTATCCGAGTGAAACAGCATCTGAAATGAGAGGGCGGGACTTGATTTCGTCCTTCGGGAATTGATTGGATCGTTGGAATTTGGGTGTTGCTAACAAAATGGAGGCAGATCTGAATGCCAGTTTGCAGTCAGTTGTGGGGGATTTCTCTCCACCGGACTCACTGCGAGCACCATCACGTTAAGAACTTTATTTATTGAGGATGACAAGGATGAGGATGGTCACTGGCACTAAACAGCAAGAGAATGTGCATGATAGAGATTGACTGACGGTGCGTGTACGCTGGCACAGAGCGAGTGGAGAAGAGTGAGCATTTTCGGTTCATTCCTATGGAAGTTGAGCCTCACGCTCGCACGTAAGCTTCACTTCCATAGGAATGAATTTAAAAATGCTGGGGTTGCGAGTGTGTCCTCCATCAGGTTAAGTCATTCATGAAAAAAATTTGTTTGCCATGTCCAAAGAGTAATGTTTTTGTAATATCCTTTCAATGTTTAAGGTACTGTAGACCCCAATGACTGGTTAATGCATTGGTCTCTATGCTGAAGCATCAGCTTCATCATTTAACCCACATAACCCAGCGACAGCATTTACCCCTTATGTCACTGACATCACTGGATCTGCTGGCAGTTCCAGATAGCTCCGCCCTCGAGTCATAGCATGTGACAGGAAGAGACGATAAATCATTTTGAGGGGGAGGGAAGGTTAATGTTTTTGATTAAAGATTACAAGGGCACGTGAATTAAAAAAAAAATGAAGTGCACAGATAAATAATTTATAATAAATACTACAATATTAAAAAATAAGAATATATCAATTTTGATTTCATGGTGACTTTGCAAAATAGCAAAATAGCATGAAAGCTATACGGGTTTGGAACAGCATTAGTAAAAATTAACATAATCTTATTTGAATGAATTATCTCTGAAATTACTACCAGCTGCTTCAAACAAAACTTAAATATCATTCAGTGACAAGTGTTCAATGGAAGTGTTCATTAAGTGTTTTTCCAGTGCAGTAACTTTTTGAGTTTTGTACTATGGTGGCACCCAGCATGCATTGCTTTTATCTGATTGTCACCATTGTTGAGTTTCATGTGCTGATTGTTGATGTCTGTTTGTTTCAATTATACAGTAGATTAAAGCTCTTTGTGCTCAACATGTGTTTATATTTTTCAGAATAACTGATTGCTGCAACTGCTGGATCTCATGGTGTGTTATCAGAGGGTTGGTAATGCAAAATATTAATGACACAACACATTTAATATCACTGATTAGAATTTAGATGAGATTGGTGAATGAAGCTACTTTCATGATGATCTTTTGTCATCATCAATAGGTAGTCAACACCACATGACCACATTTAATCTCAGCTTCCTTTGTTGCAACAATGTGTGGATCAAGTCTCCAGGGCCGCATTAAGACTACAAGGGGCCCCTGGGCTTTACCTCTTGAGGGGGCCCTTCATCCACCAGAACTATTACCTGCATTCACTCAATCTTCTTAATCACAAAGTGAAAGTTATCAGCCTTTTATTTTGCATGGATAAATACCATTACCAAAACATCCGAACCTATAGGTCTGTTATAAAATATAAATATCACTGCATGAACTACATATTGGCACATAGTCTGAA
Source organism: Culter alburnus (assembly GCA_028476615.1). NCBI lineage: Eukaryota > Metazoa > Chordata > Actinopteri > Cypriniformes > Xenocyprididae > Culter > Culter alburnus. The sequence continues at coordinate 25,767 of JAOTNS010002240.1, read as the reverse complement.
CTATTTGTACAGGCACACATTTCGAAGGCTGCATCCTCCGGAGGTCGCATTTCAAGGCTGTATACGTCATTGAGGCCGGCTCATTTAAGAAAAACAACCATTGGATTGCAAAGCAAGAAAGAAAATACAGCATTTTGCACCTCACGAGGAATAATCATGAATTTTATTATGGTTAGGCTACTTTTCTTAAATAAGACATCCTTAATGATGCATGCAGCCTTCAAATGCGAGCTCAGAAGGACGCAGCCTCTGAAATGAGATGCAGATTCAAACAGTAACAAAGGCCTTGTCTTTTGGAAGTGCATGCAAAGTGGATTTGCTTTTACACCATAAAGATGTCATGTCAACATGTCAACAACACAAACTAAACTCTTCCAGTCTCAGTGTTTGAAGGCGGGCCAAAATAGATGTTGTTCGTGAGCAACCGGCTGCCATTATGCAAATCTTTACATTGTTATGTAGGTTTGTAACAGGAAGTGAGATTGGAATTGCTGAAGATTCATTTCGGCAGTTCAGAATCAATTCATTCTTTAAGGCAAAAATTACTTTTTATCCTGCACTTTGGTCTTTAAAACAATGTGACAAAAACACACGCAAGTTCAACTCAAATGTTTAATGTCATGATTGTTACCATCTATTTGCATTAGTTTATATCCAGCTGGTCGCTTTTATCGATTCACACAGAACGTGCTTTTCCATTCCAATGTGCTACTTTTTCTTTGTTTTTCTATGTAAACATGCGCTAGAAGGGGTGTGCAGAACAGATGCGCTCGCGTCTTGCAGAAAAGATGAGAGCACAATCATTTCAAAACTAAACAGTAGACAAACCTCTTTACACAGGGATCTAACACATGTCTCTTCTGTTCAGCCTCCACTTTTTGCCTCCTCCTTTTTACATGACATGGCATAGCTTCCATATGAGACAGAAGAATGGCATCTTGTTTGACTTTGTCTTTGGTGAAATAGAGCTGTTGTTTGATGCATAATAAATCCTATTCCTTCAAAGAAACGGCACTGCACGAAGAACTGTTATGAGTGCATGATACACTTGCGACCAAGCCATTTCCACTGTAGGCTATTTTCTTTTTGAGGTAAATAACGTTTTCTTCTGCCATTTAATGTCAGAAGGACAGGCTCATCCATTTCATCGTACTCCATCTTTTATTTTAAAAATCTCAATCTGAATCTGAATCTAAAACAAATCTCCTCAGCATGCTGCTATATTGAAACTGCTCAAAATCATATGATTCGATTCACGCCTTCTGTAACGGCTAAAGCTAACGCTCCGCCCCCCGCGGTACGCAGGGAATGAGACCAGAGGCTGTTTTTTGAATGGAAGTGAATGGATGAGAGGCTTCACTATGCTGATTAAACAGCTTTTGTGGGTAAATAGCTAATCATTTAATTAATCCACAGCCTGTTTGCCAATCTTCAGCATGTTTTATTTTAAACAATACTTTCGTTGGGAACTATATGTATATTTTATCTTGATAAAAATGTATTTTTTTAACAGAAGGCAGACTAGGGAACGTTGCGACTGACGTCACTGCCATTTCACGATAGGCTGAGAGGTGCCACACGTGATTAAGTTAGCGTTACGCTTTCTCCAATGGTAAGAGACACAGACCCTCTCATCTCCCCATTATATACGATCTCTGGTGGCGTCTAGAGGCTTTTGCCAACAAACCGTTATTTCTGAATGGGCTGACGCTGGGATTTAGAGGATTTGAAGCACGTGATTTGTTGAACGTGTACTACGTGCCGTAAGCATTCGCTCAATGTCATTATCTCATTTTTGACAGAGGTGGCGTTTAGCGGCTTTTGCATCTGAACTCTTCATTTATTTCATGTACGGAGAAGGCACGGGCGTCTGCAGGATCTCATCTGAATGTTTTTTTAAATCTCCATAAAGCAACTAAACTGTAAAACATCCATTTAGCGCATGTTCACAGAGGAAAACAGCTGCTTGTTCTCTCGATACTGTCTGTTTTACTGAAGAATCGCTTCAGGTGATTCAGTGAGAGAGCAGCCCAAAAGAATGCAAATGGATTCAGACCGTTTTGCAAAGGCATTTTACCAATTCATAATTTAAAACAATTTAAGCGTCAGAAAATATGAGCAGTTCAGTTGCACAGCTGTTAAACTGAATATACAAAGCAAAGCAAGCTTTTTTATTAAATATCCACAACTCAAACAACAAACTGCTCATCACTATAGCAACAGTAGATTCTGAGCTGGCGCGAGCCAGTGGAGGCTGGGCTAATTTGCATATTCATTGATCTGTGTATATTAAATGAGGCAAGGGTGTAGAGTTACATACATTTTAAGGCTTGAAGAAATTTTTTTCACTTGAATTTTTTTTTTTAAATATGCCGTTTTGGTGATCAAAGATGAGTTTTAAGGGATAAAATAATTGACTACGGGGGACTTTAATGTGTTGGTTTGAATAAAAACACGGAAGTCTCATTTCACAGTAAGACACAATGAACTCTTTTACTTTCATTTTCAACTGAACGTATTTCTCTTCAGGGAAACCAATCAAGGAAAACATGTGCCTAGAGCACCTCCTAGTGGTCATTATATAAAACACAAAGGAAAAACCCTCCATGAGATATTGCTTTATAGCTTAACAGCTTTAACTAAAAATATACACAAGCTTAACTAACAGACATTATTCTGATAAGAGTGTTTTCCATCAATGATATAATGAATAATGAATACCAGGGAGGCTCAAATCAGGGATCAAGGATCAAATCAAAAACATTTCCCCACATTTTATGTCTCCCCCCCCCCCCCCCCCACTTCTCAAACCAAAGTTACACCCTTGTCTATGTGGGTGAGTTGATTACTTACTTTTTAATTATTCTTACCATTAACATAATTATATTTATTAATTCAGCCCAATGTATGGATGCAGAATGTGCATGAAATGGGAGGCGGGATTTATCGCGTGAGCAGTGTAATTGGTCAGTCATAGTACGATGGAGGCATTGCCTCTTCTCATGTGACTTTTCCTCATTCTTTCCCAATTATCTCCAACTAAACCCGTGGCATGCTTTAGAGCAGTGTTCCTCAAATCCAACCTTGGAAGGCCACTGCCTTAAAGAGTTCAGCTCCAATTCAAATCAAAAACACCTGAACATGCTGCACATCCAGCTGCGACTCGTGCACGAGAGAGCGGAAAGTTTTATTCGTTGTTGTTTAAGTGTTATTGTTAAGTTTTGGTGTTAAGTTTGTGTGGGAGTTGAAGTGCAACAAAACAAATAACTATGGAGAAGAATCGTGGGAGTATTGCTGTTACTGGTGCTGATTACATCGAGTGTTTGTGTGCATAACAATATCGCCGATATTGCTGCAACAAGTGGACACAATCAAGTGTTGCGGGCTTGCAGCAGGGAATGGTTACTATCTTTACGGAAAACAGCAGTAATAGAGCTGTGCCTTCTGGATAATTTTCCAGAGGAGTTGCTGCGATGAGACGGAGATCGTCGGCTGTGGAAACGAGGGAGAAGGGGTGGCATTCAACATCAACTCCACCAAAAATGCAATAAGCTACCGTTGCCATCAATACTATTCAGCAATTCTCGCTCCTTGAGGAACAAAATGTAAGAGCTGTGTCTGAATACAAGAGTCTGTAATGAATATCACGAGTCATGTGTCTTGATTTACACAGAGAGCTGGCTTCAAAACGATTTGAATCATTGTAAGATGGACTGTGCTCTCCCAGGATATCAGCAGAATGATTGTAGTGGTACATGGAAAAACAAAATATTGGACAAATGCTATGGTAATATCAAAGAAGCATGTGTGGCTACGATTAGACCTCCTCTTTCAAATTTGGACCATAAAACCATTCAGGTAATCCCTATTTACAGGTCCTCCTTTAGGAAGAGCAAACCGGTTTTAAGAACAGTCAATGCGTGATGTTATTCTATAAAGGAGGAGTTGAGTGGTTGTTTTCTGACTACAAATTGGGAAGTTTTTTATCAAGATGATAATATTGATAGTAATGAGGAAGTGATTACAGGGTATATTCATTTTTCATACTGTGGTGCCAAAAAAGACCATCAAGATTTATCCACATAACAAGGAATATATTACATAAGAGACTAAGCATTGTATTTCTTTTATGAATAGTAATACAATTAAATTTAAAGAAATTCAAAAAGAACTGAGGATAAAATTTAGGGAAGCAAAATAACTTGCGTGTTAGAGAAGTGGTCTGGTAACACTTTACTTGAAGGGGTGTGCATAACACTGTCATGACACCTTCATAATCTTGACATGACACGTGTCATGAATATGAAGGAGGTTTTATGAATGTTTATGACAACTGTCATTAAGTGTCATTTGCTCAATTATGTCATTTTTAATGCAAAGATGACAATGTTTGAGATGTCCGAGTTATGACAACTTGACATAAACCAATACATCATAACCTGTCAGTGTCTTTGTCATGACAACTTGACATCATTTAGCTTTATGGGTTAACATTACATTAAACTGTCATGTGGTTGGTTTTGACATTGGCTGTCATGAGGCCATTATAATAGTGTCATGAATATGTATCTTGAGCTCAAGTACAGTGGTACAAATTGAACTTGTCATTAAAATGTCATTAAGTGACAATACTCTGACAAATAATTTTATAACAGCGTCATGACTATTTTTCATTTCATGTTTTTTTTTTTTTTAAGTTTCCTCCAACAGAAGGTCAGATAATAGACAATTTCAAATTTCGTAAAAAAGATGACACTGTTATAAAATAATGGTAACACTTTATTTTAGGGTCTTTTAACTAGTTGTTTATTACTATTAGCATTCATATGGCTAAAATATTGGCTATTTATTAGTACTTATAAGCACATATTAATGCCTTATTCTGCATGACCATATTCTACATTCTTAATCCTACCCAATACCTAAACCTAACAATGAACTATAATAAGCAGTAAATTAAGAGTTTATTGAGGGAAAAGTCATAGTTAATCGTTTATATATGTGTTCCCTATACTGAAGTGTTACCAAAATAATGTAATGTAATGTTAACCCATAAAGCTAAGTAGTTTTTTAAGTTTGATAATTAATCTGCTATGTCATGTTTATGACAGGTTATGATGTTTTGCTAATGCAAAGTTGTCATGACAAAGACACTGACAGGTTATGATGTATTGGTTTATGTCAAGTTGTCGTAACAAAGACATCTCAAACAATGTCATCTTTGCATTAAAAATGACATAATTGAGCGAATGACATTTAATGACAGTTGTCATAAACATTCATAAAACCTCCTTCATATTCATGACACGTGTCATGTCAAGATTATGAAGGTGTCATGTCAGTCTTATGCACACCCCTTCAAGTAAAGTGTTACCAGTGGTTTCAACTAAGAATTTTAAAAAGTTAATTTAGATTTTAATTTAAATTCAAACAAGAACGAAATGCAGGTTTTAAATGAATTTGCTAAAGCAAATGAATTTAATAATCTTTATAAATGGTTTGATTTGGCTGTGAGTGGTAATATTAATAAATGTAGAGACCTGCTTAGTTCAGTAACGTTATTCAACACAGGACGAGGTCTTGTCACTAACATTTTCAAAAGACTTCATACCAAAAAGGCTAGTGGGCCAGATGGTATTACAGCTCTTTTACTTAAAACATTTGCTGATGAATTAACCCCAGCGTGGAGTCCCTTATTTCAATTCGGGCAATATTCCCACATTATGGAAAAGGGCTGTCATTATTCCTGTCCCAAAAAAACATCCATCACAGAAAAATAAAGACCAGTGGCATTAATGTCCATAGTGATGAAATCAGTGGAACGAATTGTGATAGGGAAATTGAGGGAGAATGTATTGCATAAATTAGATCCTTACCAGTTTGCTTACAAAGAGAATATGAGTACAGAGGATGAGATATTATGACACATTTTATTTTAAAACACCTTGAAAATCTGGCAGCTTATGTTAGATTGATGTTTATGGATTTGAGTTCGGCATTTAATACCATACTTCCAGATATTTTGTTAAATAAGTTAAAACAGATGGAGGTTATATAATTAAATGGTATTATGCATTTCTAATCGGACGACAACGGGTGAAAGTTCATTCAACTCTCTCTGACACAGAGGTCATAAATGTTGGAGCTCCTCAAGGCTGCGTAAGTTCCTTCCTTCTTTTTACATTGTAGGAATCAGTACACAAATAACTACATTATTACATTTTCAGACGATACAGCCATATTCAGTCTGTTGACAAAAAATTCAGATGTTGGCATGTATAAATCAGAGATGGAAGGGGTTGTGCAGTGGTGTAAAGGAGCACAACTTGATGTTAAAAAAATTAAAGAAATGATTTTCTGAAAAATAATTGGTATGTTGCCCCCCTCTTCTCTTCAGGAGATTTTTGGGAGGTCTGTTAAGAAGCAGAGCTTTAAAGTTATTGGTGACCCAAGCCATGATCTCCATAAGGAGTATGAGTCGATGCCCTCGGGCAGGAGATATAGGGTACCAACCAGTAAGTTAAATAGGTTTTCTCTGATTCCATTATCAATTGAGTTATTAAACAATAAGTGATGAATTGTGTGTGGGTGAGGGTAAGGTGATGGGCAACGTAATATTTACTGCTGTGTAATGGGAGATGTATGTTGTTGTGTATTTTTTTATTTTTTTTGATACTTGATTGTTGTTGTATGTTTGATCTGCTCTCTTGATTGATTGCATGAGACAAATTTCTCCTGAGGGAGATAATAAAATGGAATAATTTACTTAAAGCTAATCAAAGGTCCTGTTTACACCTGGTCACTTCATGCGTTTTTATCTGATTTATCAAAACGATTTAATTTACACTTGACCACATAAATGTGTCTCTGCAAAAAACGTAAATAAATCTAATCTTCACTTCCCGCCTTATATGCAGATGTCATGGAGTTCAGTCACCGAAAGCAACAAATATGAGCTGCGTTTTATTGATCATCAGTTAAATTAAAAATCAAAGACCACAACAGGCGAGAGAGCGGCAACAGCACTGGTAAGATCATTTACTGTAAATGAAGATGTGTTTTGAGTGTTTGTGGCAGACATCCTCAGCTGCTCATCTGTGGCGATGCATGTTGCAGTAGCACTGTCATATCTGTCTATAACATGTTATTTAGCCTATAATGCGCTCTCACACGTGTATTTTTTAGCATTTTTGGGAGGAGTAAAATTTACATATGTGGTTTCAGCAAACAGATGTATTAAGACTTGACCAGTTTCCTCTGGAATGAGTCCCAGACCACCTCCTGAAGTGATTTGAGCAATCAGATTTAAATCCGTCTTGAATGCATTTCGGAGGGCATTTACACCTGGTCTTTTCACGATCGGATAGCTATCTGATCAGAGAAAAAGCATGAAGTGACCAGGTGTAAATAGGCCCAGAGTTACCTGAAAATCACAGGTGGGTGAGTTTGATCTGAGGGGCGGATTTGAGGAACCCTGCTTTAGGGGGTTTTATTAAAATTCAATGGGCTCAAGGGAGGCAGAGATGCTGCGTCCCGCTGTAACTTTGTTTCTAACAGCTGGTGTCGTTGTTGGACAGTGTCACTTTAGAAAATTAGATGATTTATATGCTTTTTAATGTCACATTTCAGAGGGTCAGAGACAGATTGATAAATGCTCATGCATTATTATTTTGACCATTTTTGAACTTCACAAACATAAGTGAACATCACAAGTTCTTTTAATGAGGCAAATGAATTAAAGTCTTACCCATTGATGAGTGCTGCCTTTGCTGTATTCATCTTTCCTGCCTTTCTCTCATCCGGATCGTACCATTGAGAGAGATCAATCCTGTCGTTTGGTATCTGAACTGTACAGTTCTCTCCATGAAGGAGGACTCGCCAGAAGTTTTCAAGTCCCTCACCTAAAATGGATGAGAAAATACAACGTAAATACAATTTAGGCCAAAATCATAATATGAACAAATAATGAAACACCATAAATTGTTAACAATTACCTCCAGGAAAATGGCATCCAATGCCAACAACAGCTAATTCTGCGTCATCATCCATCATGTTTCATATGCTGTGTGTGCAAATACATTTGATTTTACAATCTATAGACAGCAAAAAAATAATAATTGAGACAGTTGACTAAATATTTATCCATGCCATTTAATATTTGTTTTTCTTCTTTATGCATTTCTTTCAGCAGAACAATTAAAAATAAAGTGGAAAAAAATAAATCATTTTTAGCCAAGGACCTCTGGTTCAGTTGACACAGAATGGACAATTATTACTAGTAAACCAGAAAAAAATGCTCTGTATAATGTAGAGACAATATGAAAATCTGATAAAATATGGAATCTAATTTGACTTACCTGGATACTCATGTCGAATCTTGTCTTGTTGAAAATGCTTACATGAGGCCAAATCTACCCAATATTTGTTTAAGCTAAAGGAGAAGTGAAAGTTCAGACTTTTTCAAATGTCATCCTGTTAGATCATCAAACAATTTCTTAAGAAAATCCCCAGAATAGATAAAGTTGACTCGACTCTTTTTCACATTTTTGATTTGCATCTATAGCCTAACCCAGTTTAGCTTTATATTTCCCCCAAATGCAACGAAACCGCTCAATTTGCCAAGTTAGCAGAATGTATTAGTGATATCAAAGACTGCATGATTCATATTTTCCTTCTTCTCAATTCTGACAAAACAGTTATTGCATCAATTGTTCAGCTGAGGTTTAAAGACACTTAATAAAGAGTAAAACTGTGTTTATCGATCTGACTTCACTGACACCATTGAATGAGAACAAACACTGAACTGAGCTGAATAATACACTTCTGTCTTCAGTCCCAGCAAACATGCCAGTGTGGGCCCGCTGTGGGCAGCACGTCCTGATACTGCTGAGTTAGATGCGTTCCTGGGTCAACATATAGAACACTAGAACATTCCAGTCTGAAAATTTAGTCTTAACCCTATTCCTACCCCTAAACCTAACCCTACCCATAAGTTACCCCAAAAATCAGAGGGAAATGATAGATGAATAACACTGATGTAGTTTAAGCCTAAACTTGACATTTTCTGTGAACTTGTCCCTCAAATCTGATTGGTTGATTTGAATGTTGTTCCAGGATCAACAAAAATTTTGTCCCAGAAACATGTTGAACTCAGCAATATCAGGTTATGCCTGTGGCCTGTGGGTAAGTGTGGGTTTTCTGTGGGACAGTGTGGGCAAGGGTAGACCCCTTGGGGCCCCATGTAGGCTTTCCAACAGAAAACCCACACGGGTCCCCAGTGGGTTAGCCCATGCGGGGCCCATAGCAGTTTTGCCTGTTTGGCACCCATGAGGGTTTACTCTGGGCAACACACTGTGAGTTTGCCCACAGAACACCCTCACGGGCCCCCCGGTGGGTTACCTCATACAGGGCCCACAGTAGTTTTTCACTGTGGGGCCAACATGAGAGATTAATGTGGGCAATCCAGAATGTTAACAGCACAGCAGTACAGTTAAATCATTATTTTAGGATTAGAAGCTCAAGGGTCAGGGTTAATCAAACTATTTTTTAACAATTTAGTAAAATGTCATAAATGTCATTACATTCAACAGCCCAACACCATACTTAACTAAAACTCCTCACAGTCAACAAGATAGCAAGATAAGTACTGTCTTCGCCTGTTTGCTTGTAGCAGCTGTCCCCAGACAGACTGATAAAGTCAGACAGACCATATTACAGTAGATTAAACACCATTAGACCTCATTAAATCACAGCACTTATATATTAATTCATTCATAAATAACACCAAATCATTATAATACTATAAATTGTATGTTGTAATACAATGAAGTCTTTGGTAATACTTTCTATGAAGACCATCCTTATAATGAATTATAGCCTCATTTATACTTATTTAATAAGTAAGTACTACTATTCTATAAATATATTTATAAACACTCATTAAAGACCTATACTGCATAAGACCAGTTATAGTAACATGTATATTGTTTGTATAATTACTTATAAGCCTTACTTATATGCTTTTTCAATGCACATGCTCATAATCCATTATACACTGATATTTAAATGATCAAATATTAAAATAGTTCCAGAGACACTTGTTTGCTCTACCAATTAGTTATTGTCGGTTCTGGACCTTGAAGGCGATACTTTGTGTCAAGTGTAGGCTCTTCAGGAGCTTGGTCAATACTCGTCTCGGTTGAGTCTAGTCGGTTCTCCCCTCTCTTGATTGGGTCGTCATATAGAGGACCTCGCCCCCTGAGTTGGTCTTAGAGGTTTAAGAGATTCTTTTAGTAAGAACTCCCTTGGTAGATCAGCTCCTGTTGGAGCTGGGAGGTACACCCCTCATTAGGGACCCTATGTAGAGTACTCAGCCTCTAGAGTGCTTTGTTCAAGAAGCACTCTGTAGATCCTAGGTTGAGCAGGGTAACTCCCCTCGATTGCAAGGGTTCAAAAGCACTATGCTGCGTCCTGCTCCCCCGGATGCCCGTCTCTACGATCCGGTCTGAGTTGGTTTCTGCCAGTTTGCAGTCCCTCTTTCCGGACGCCGCCTCTGGAGGGAAGTGTTTGAGATTGCTGGCCTGATTAGGTTACTACTAAAGTAGGACCAGGTCGGCCTCCCTGGTGGCATTGGGAGTAGACTATGCTCCGCTGAGAATATTAGTCTGTAATATATAAAAATTTACAAAAAATTGAATGTAGACATTAAGATTTTAATCTGGAACATACTTTTTATGGTTTGCATCTCTTCCTCTCACAAAATGTCCTTACTGCAACATTACAGTAATGGTAATTTTATACACTTTTCTTTTTTAATTTCTATAAAATTGAATACATTTACATAGTTACTTTCAAGATTTGCCCATCTTTGTAAATACCTATATTAAAAAATTATTTAAAATAAGGGGATTTTATGATATTCTTTATGCCATGGAAAATGTTGACGCTAACCTTAGATATAAATTGTTGTAATACACGCCAAAGATAAAATATTTTGCTTTTTATGACAAATATTGTCATTTGAATGTGTAAATCATCTATAGTGAAGGGTTAAAATAACTTCTTAATAAAACAACAGTCTTATTAATTAAAATAAATAATGGCTGCGGTAATGACAGCTTGTGTCTGTAAGGTTAAACGTACAAATGTCACAGCAGCCTTACACAATGTTGCAAACCGTTGCTTTGCGCCACCTGGTGGTGATTTCACGACAAGTGTCACATGCCACTGGGTTGTATTTAACGCTGCGGCCTCGCGGTGGCATTACACGTGGCGGTAATAGGCATTTTGGTAGTACCTACTGTAAATGTATAGACCTTTAGCATAATTAGGGAAGTAATGTTTTACAGTAATGCTTTACATGGTAATGTATTAACTAACATGAACTAACAATGTGCAATACCTTTGTTACTGTATTTATTAATCTTTATTAAAGTGCCCCTATTATGTTTTTTTGAAAATTAGCTTTCATGTAGTGTGTAGCATAGCTCTAAGTGAATGAAAATGACTGAAGCAAGCTGTGGTAGGAATTTAGCAAGATAATTTGCCATTCCTAGGACTCTACATACATCTGCCATGCACTTTGATTCTGACATGTGTAGAATAGCACTGACTTTGCTTGGGTCCGCCTCTAGCCCTTTTGCTGTGACTTTGTGTCCGACGAAAAGTATTTCAGTCTTAGCAAACTCCCATTTTTCATTCAGTGTGAGTCCCATTGCTTGAGTTTCATTAAGACCTTGTTCAGACGCTGATCATGCTCAAGTTTGTCTCGGTCGAAAACAAGAATGTCATCTGCATGACATATAACACCACTGAACTCCTCCAGCATTTGAGACATTTGCCGTTGAAAGTGTTCAGGTGCTGACACGATTCAAACTGTCTGAGATGGCAGATTACTTGGAAGAGAGATTTGGGATTCCACAGCGCTATTGATGGTTCTCACATCCCCATATTGAAACCTCCACAATACCAGTCGGATTTCCACAACAGAAAAGGCTGGCTCTCCATAATTTTATAAGCAGTTGTGGATTGTAAAGGGATGTTCTGGGACCTTAATGTTGGACAGCCAGGGAGGGAACACAATGCCAGGGTCCTCAGAAAGTCACACCTTTAGGCCAGAGACAGTAATGCTTTTTCTGGCAGAGTAAAAACATATGTGGAACTGATGTTGGCTACTTCATTCTTGGTGATTCTGTTAACCATTGCAGAAATGGTAGTTAAATCCATATCATGACACTGGCAGGCTTACAGAGGGTCAATAACTATACAACATGAGAACAAGTCAAGCCTGTTGTGTGGTTGAACATGCATTTGGGAGGTTGAGAGGAAGGTAGAAGTGTCTCAGTAAAAGAAATGACTGCAATGTAAATGCATAGTGGTGTGGTGATCGTGATATATTGTGTTTGCTACAAATAAAATATTTGAAATGAAGTTTTGGTGTAAAGCTATTTTGTGACCTACGCAATAGGTTTGTTTGCAATCATGTGGTTCTGGTGACGCGTGAAATTATTGTGGAGGGCAAGCAGTGAAAATTAGAATGAAAGATGTGCTGGTTTAGAAAGGTATAAACAGAAAATCACAACATATGTTGGACGTGACCCTTATGTTACGAAGAGGAGCCATTTTTCTACTGAATTGAAAGACTTGACTGCCATCAAGGAGGAAGATATAGAGAATGTGAAGCTGCTGTCATGCGGCGCTCAGGTCTGGGTTTGCTTATATCGCTCCTGCCTTTCTAGTGACATTAAGGGCAGTATTTTTGATTTTCTGTTGTGATTGTGAAAAATGTCGCCATTGTAGATCATTTATGCTGAATCGAGAATTGCAGCAGAAGCTCACATCATCGTTCAGGAAAAAACTGGACGGTGTAATACAATTTTCATCTTTTCTATGTGTAAAAACACTGAGGGAAGCAGGTTGAGGTGGGGACGGGAAGACGCCGTACAGCAAATCTAATAATGTCACTGATTGAACCCACTGCCTATAAAATAATCACACAGCTGAGTGTTTTTGAAAGTGTTGTTTCGTTTGGTTCATAATTAACATTATATTTGCTAGTATGACTCTCAGTCGGCTTGAGAATGAGCAGAAGGGTCAATATGACTATAAAGTGCCTTTTAGTCCTCATCAGAATCGCTCGGTCATCATGAATGTGATGCAAAATAATTCAGTTCTGAGGTTTGATTAGAAATGGCCAAACATTTACACACAATGATAAGTCTCTTGAAATGTGTTTTTCTCATTTTATACCATTTTCTTTGATTGGATGTGTGCGGTTTTGGCATGTCAACATTTGTGTGATTTCTTTATAAAGTGAAGAGGGCCAGTTAATATTGCTGGAAAGTTTGACCAGATATCTTTGTTGATAGACGTTATTTAGAAAAGAAAGTGCAACTATTGCATATTTTATAGGGAAACAAATATTTTCAGTAGTTTCATTATTATCAGAAGACTTTAATTAAAATGTATGTTGAGAAAAGGACCAAGTATCTTACTGAAATCTACATTCATTTTATAATCACTATGCAATGAAAATATCTTTAAACTACTTTGATTTTGTCCATGACAGGCTGGACATATTTTACGGTTGGCTCGTATGTTGTCTGAGACAATGGGATAAAATAGCTTCTCTTCCCTGCAAAGGATACCATGAAGAATGAGAACATTTAACCAAGTCAAACAGTCAGTATCCATTTCATTTCAGTATCAGCGACGCAAAACACTATAAAAGGAGACAACTTTTAAAGTTAGAAACTAGTTAAACGGTGTTTCTCAACACGACGTAATGCCAGGGGTCTTATAAAATATCTGAATATGATATTTGTTCCATAAAAGATAATATATGTATAATATAACTGAAAGAATGAATATTGGATGAGTCAACTAACTTTGTTCAGTCAGGACCACTTAAGTCAAAAATTACAAGAGACAAAATTTTATTTTTTATTGGCATATTTGCTAAAGTTACAATTTGGTGGTATGACTCTGTTCTAAACTCCCCGTCCTTTCATGAGCTCCATGAAAGCCAAGACCGGGAACAGCAGCAGCTTCTGGGGACAACCTCCCATTTTTTAACTGGGAGAGCAGCAGAAATTCCCCCTATTGAGAACAGAGCATGCACCAATGACAACAGAATGACACTGATTAAGTTATACACAAGTTTAAGGAGGAGCTGGGGAGCAGGTGGGTTGCAGTGGAAGCAGCCAAGCCAAGCATAGAAATTGGATCAGCTGATATGGGTGGGGTTGGAATTTGAGAATCAGCTGATAGCGGAGCTTGACTACGAGGCCTGCCTGAACTAATGCTGACGCTTAATTAAATTATATTTGATTGCATTTGGTCGTCACAAAGACATTAATGAAACCAATGAGCCAATGTTATTCTGGGGTCCTTGAGGACGGGTCTAAATATGACGGGGTTCATTACTCAAAAGAGGATGAGATTCACTGACATAAACGATGAAAGCTCATTGTGGTTTCTAGGTTTGATAGATTGGATCAGCCATAAACGACGCAAAACACAGGAATTTTGAGTTTGATAGGATTCCTGTACAGAAAAATCACTGCTTGCCCTCCAGCTGCATTTCACCTGCAGCAATGACATCATGTGCAAACAACCTATAACTAATGACAAAAACCTCATAGCCACACCCTAGCAACCAGTTACATAACCCTAGCAACCACCCCATAGACTTCCATTGAAAAATAGATGAGATGGATATAAATGAATCAGAGCATCATAGAGACATGTGAGTTTGGCTCTTTTGATTTGGGCACACATGCAGTCTATTAGTTTAAGCCTGCTAACTGTCTAGCAACACCCTAGCAACCGCCCAGGTTACCATATCAACCACATAGTAACACCTTAGCAACCACCCCAAGTACCCTGCATTAGTCAACACTCACGGACATTCAGCTCGGGTGAGGAAGTTTGCCGTGCGTTGTTTTGTGTAAACGTGCCACGCATCAGCTTGCAGCACGGGGAAAAATACTTCAGGATTAGAGATTATTATTCTGCAATTAGAACCTCATTTTTTTTTTTTTTTTTTTGGTTGTTTATTATTGTGATTTACTGTTGTTGTTTGTGACTTTGTGAATGTAATTATTTGATCATTTAAAGGAACACACAAAGGAAAAATACACAAAGCCAAAAGAGTTCTGAGAAGAATAAATACATTTATTGATCTGCCACAGTTTTGTGTGATTTCCTGTGAGAAAATGAGTTTATTGTTAATTAGTTTTTCCCTGTGAGGGATTTGTAATTTCAAATTTAAAGGTAAACACAGTCGTGTTTTTCATTTTTATTTTATTTCTAAATATAAAACATAAATCTGACTCTGTCAAGTGAATATCTGAGATCTGGGTTTTGTGATTAATAGAAATGAAGTGAATTTAGAAATGTGTCTCTCACCCGTCATTCCCTAGACATAATTCTCACATTTAAGCCATATTTATTGGTGAGAGGGCTACATTTAGTATTTATTTTAATGTTTAATTTTGTGATTTTAACTTCTGCTTTAAAAAGCATTTTTTAGATTGTAATGTTCTAATGTTCTTAACCATAAAAGGTACTACAGCTGCCAAACAAAACCAGAGAGAAATATATTCATATATTTTAAAGCAATCTAATTAAATCTTGGGCACAAAACATTTAGCCAGTAAGAAAAGAAGACCTGTAGGTTACACACACACACACACACACACACATATATAGATATATACACACACATATATACTGCAGGCTGCATCTTACTCTGTCATGATTTTCACAGCTTTTGCTGGCTCTGAAACACTCACTTGGTATTTCTCCTGCTCTTTGTCTAGCAAAAAAATCCCTCATCACTAAATGAAAGCTTAAAATGAAGGCCTGATTATTGTCACAGGTCTATTGACTTTGAATTTCTGTGTTACTTTTGCTATATTTTCACACTTAAAACAATGCTTTGGTAATCCTCTTGTCCTCTTCTGTGCTGAGGAATAAATCTCCTGACAGTTCTCTCTCAAGTGTTTCCATTGCTGTCTGAGAATGATTCAGTGGGCTATATAACACTTTTAACTGTCAAGAAATTACTTCTCTTTAAATGTTTTGGTTCATCATACTTACCTTTTAATCAAAATTGCCTTAAACTTACATCATTTTTTTAGCTCTATTTAGTAAATGGGTGTACTCATTTTTTGCAACACAACATTTGATCACTTTGATAAGAAAATCTTTTTTCCTGAATAATTTTGACATGCTTCTTTGATAATTGATCAGGCAGACTTGCTGGAACATGATATTTCTATAGAAGCCTAACACTGTTTCTAAGTAAAGGGTGATTTCTGACTCTAAGTTTCAGACTTGTGAAGGGGAGTGTGGGGCACAGCCTAACGCGGGGTTGGTTTTAATACACATGGTTTAAACACTTCCACATATGCTAGCATGATGAATCTCCGTGCATTTGCTAGTTGCCATATCGACAATATATAGAGAAAATATTTCTGCAAATATTCAGAAATCTCTGGGAGATATCGCTGAACATTTATTTAACAATAGCAAAAGTAATTTGTTGTAACACTGTGTTACAATGTGCCCCGCTGCTGTTCTATACAGTTACTGGTGTAATGGGCATAATTAATGTGTATGAATTTCTGTTGAGAAACCATGAGGGGAAAAGGTGAAAAAACACGGAGAGGAAGAACCTGAACATTTAGAAAAGATTATTTCAAGAACTTTAGAGCATTTGTTCTGGCTCGTCTGTGTCTCTGGAGTTCTGTGAGAGCTGTGAGTGAGAGGATGAGAGTGTTTGATCAGCTCTGTGTTTCTGAACGTCTGAATATGTCTCTTCATCTGTCTGCCTGTATTGTTTTGACCAGTGCTGTGTAGCTGTGTTCACTGTCAAACTACACAATTATTATAATTTGAATATCTAAAAAAAAAAAAAAAAAAAAAAAAAATGCTATTTTATATGGGAAAAAAATCATCTTTTATTGACAAAATATTTTAGTTTGTCGTATTTTTAAGAAAAAAATTAAATCAGATAACATTTTTAGCTGGCATATGTTCATGTTACAATGTGTCACATTTCACTTCCCTTCTTTCAGGGTATATAAAGACAAAATAAATATGTATTTATTTACTAAGTAAATAAAGTATACACCGTATTAATGAAACAAAGCCACATATTTGTACCAGACATGTGTGAAATTAATGTGGAACAAAAGAAATTCCCTGAACCCTAAGCAGATTTACACAAACTGAGAAAGTCAAAAAGCGTTAGGTTGTGGCATTATTTTATTTATTTTTGGACTGATAGTGGTTAATAAAGTCAAATAATTGACTCTCAGCACCTTTCTGTGCCCCGTACGGTGAACATCAGGCATGCTATGTGGAGATTCTCTATGCCATGATCACCTCTTACTCTAATTAATCAACCGTGATCATGCTAAAAATAATTATAAGTGAATAAATGAAGCATTTACAACATTTTCCTGTCAAAGCCTTCAGTTTTGTTTCTTCAGATAAGAATAGTCAGGATAGTTTACCCAAAAATGAAATTGTATATTGGCATGAGGGTGAGTCAATGATGACAGGCTTTCTCCTGTGGCATACTAAAAACATTCTGGAAGATGTCGGTAAGAAAACAGTTCCTCTTGGTCAATAGATTGGAAGTCAATGGGAACTGAAACTGTTTTGTTATCAAAATATTGTTTAAAGGAAGTTATATGGGTTTAGAAACACACAAGGATGAGTAAATGATGACCAAGTGATCATGTGTGGGTGAACTAACCCTTTTACTTCATGCATATAGAGATTTTATTTAGACACCCAACTAAAACTCTGAAAACGTGCAATTTCAGCTCAATAGTGTTTAACGTTAGAATCAGCAGGTTAACCGAAGAACTAGACACACACACTCATATAGTGCACACGTGTATTCCTCTGCATTTAAACATTACACTCCAAATGTGTATTTTCCATATTCAGTTGGTGCTGCAAATATTGTTTTAGTTGTTTATTAAACTACCTCAGTGGAAATCAGTAATGTTCAATGGACTGCTGGAAGAAGCCAATGCCAATGACAGATTGGTGTTTGCTGCACTTAGTTACATGATCTTTAGAAAAAATAAACAGGATAATATAAGTGAAGAAAGCTTGTTCAAGCTGACTTTGTGTTGACTTATGTTTTACAAGATATTATTATTACTATTATTACATTTCTGGAAAATCCATCAATGCCACCAAAGTGGGTACTGAGGACTCTTTTTTTCTTTGTCTGGTTTTGAGTAACTGTATTTCGTTACAGTTACATTTTAAATAGATGGTAATCAAATTACAGTTACATTCAAAAAGTATTTTAGATTACCAAAGTGATTACTTTGAATTTTAATGTCATTTATTTCATTTAATAGGCTTTCAATTTATAAGCTGTTTGAGGATTTGTAACCAACGAGCCAATGTTGATGATTTAAAAAAAAAAAAAAAAAAAAAAAACGCGCGCAGCCTGTTCAGATATGAGCAACCTGCAGTCATCAGACATGAGATCGCACGCAAAAAATGGACAGGAAAACAGGGTATAATGCATAATTCTCTAGTGGGAATTCAAAGACAGTTTTACTTATAAACATGAAAAAGGACGTACAGTAACATCATGCAATGCAAGCTGTGTCTACCTGCAACAAAACTTCTATAGGCTTCAGTTCAAAGGATTCAACCTCTAATCTGAAAATCTTGAGGTAGGCCTAAGCTGTTCTTGGTCTTTGAAAACGTTATTTTCCTCATTTACTCCTTATTTTCCTATTTACTCGTACGTTGAGCTTTATATGGTTATCATTAGCCTACGTTTAATATTTATAAGAATTTATTAGGTTTTGGAAAAATAACACAAAATCCTCATAGAATTAACATCCACTTAATCATGCGTTAAATAATGTTTTATAAAGCCAATTTCTTGGTGTACTTTACAGAGAAACTTTAAATCTTAATAATTCACTCCAAATGTTTAGGTAACTAAGGCCTTTATGGCGCGTACTCGAGTTCATGATCAAACATAGAGATGCAGTATTCCACTGGTCATAAATCCAAAGGTTTTTTTGTTTTATTTGGTCTATTTTTATTCCGGGCTTGCAAACAAACTGCTCTGTAATAATTTCCCAAAATTTCAGGAAATAATTACTAAGTCTGTCAACCGTACGTTAACACAGACACACGCTGAAAACGGAAACAAAGAGAACAGACGCGCCAGCAGAGGAAATACTGCACCATGCACAAGCTCACTGTTCGCGAAATATAGGAAGAACAATATAAATATTAAACTGGGGTTGATATGAATGTATCTCTGAAGGGAATTGTCTTCAGACAAGTTTTGATGGCTTTTCCTCTCATCTCCAGCGCAGTGCTGCTTGCTGTGTATATAGTGGTAACCATGGAAACGCTATATCACTGCTGTTCCATAAGCGCCACCTACTGTCAGAGAGTGAATTTACATTTCATTCAGTCGTGCTGATTGTGTTTTGTGCAGGTGTCTCATGTAGCATAATTTCACAAAGCTAAAGTCAGACCATGCTGTTTTTTCTGTTAATCTTAAAATTATACAATAATTTAAATGAAAAACAACTGATCATGCTCATGTTCATAACATCTTTGTTGGGACTGTGATAAAAATACAGTGTTTGCCTATAATATCAAAGAGCTACACATATTTTTTGAACAAATAAACAACAAATAAATTTGCTTTAAAAAAATCTGCAACCAGTATCAGAATCGCCAATTTGCTTCTATTGGCCATGAAAAATCAAAATAGGTGCATCATTTTTTTTTTCCGCTGTTTGTTGTTTATATGGTTCATATTAATGCAGCTATCAGTGCACTAAGGTTAATATTAGTATAAACTATTTATACTAGGGATAGTTCACACAAAATTATCATATTTTTTCCCAAACCTGTAAAATGTGGCGGTGGAGAGATGCAAAAAACTGTTGAGAAACTGTAGGTGAGTCAGCTTTAATATGCCTTCTCTCGAGATTATTGGGTAGATTATTTCATTTCATTTTCTTTATAAACATTATAAATGTTACAAACAAACTTTGTTAATAAAACAATTTAAACCACTGTGTCAATTCGACTTTAAACCTATATTATTAGCAATATTTTATTGGTTATTTAATATATTGTTATCCCTCTGATGCACATCTTTACAATATAATTTAGGAATGATATCAATAGTAATTATATGGATGTGATCTTAAAAGAAACAAATATTTTCATAATTTGTTTATCAAGATATTGAAACGCATAGGTTATGTCTAAAAAAAAACTGTAAACTTAAAACAGAACATCAAGTTAATATGGTCCTGTGTGTTTCAAGTATTTCAAAGTATTCCAAAGTATTTAGATTAAGTTACTAAACTTGAGTAATGTAACGAAATACGTTACTGATTACTTTTTAAAGCATGTATTTTGTAATCTGTAGTGAAATACATTCTAAAAGTAACCTTCCCAACCCTGTTGACCAAACAGCACTGATTTTAACAGTGAGGTGTGAAATTTGCTTTGGTGACTTTCACCCCCACAATCAAAGGAAAAACATGGCCATCATCAGTTCCCAACAGACTGAAGGAGCCAGATACCCAGAATTCAACAAAATATCATAAAAATGCCAATCTGGGGTGAGATATAACCCTCATAAATAGACCCATATAACTATAAAATCCAACTAACCCTATATCTCATTGACACTCATGACCTGCCAATCAGGGGCACAACACCCATAAATTCATCCATAAAAACAGACATTGACCACCACTGACCTGCCAATCAAGACTCACAGCACTCATAAAACATATTTGACAACCATTGACCAGTCAGATTGAGTGACAACACACAGAAAATTAGGGGCCATAAATTAGGGTAATAAATCATCATTCTGACAGTCTATGATACTCTACTGACGTAAACCTAAGCCTGTTGTGAAGCTCAACGTGGAAGTATGACGTATTACAGTTTTTTTCAGTTGCTAACAAGCATTTAGCAATACTTAAAGTACTTTTTCTAAACTCTTAACACAGCAACACACATTCATCACACAGTTAGCCAAATAGTTAATTTTCTGCCCAAAACCATATTTTGTTATATAAACACAAACTCCACATTTCAAAATGCTAAAAACCTTTTTCAACCAACACATACTAACTCTATCATAACACAGCAAACCTGATTCAAAACAGAGTCGTTCTGTCAAAACATAGCACTAGTTTTCTGTCCATGAACATATAGTCAATCAAAGCGCAATGACTGTCAAAATACTAACAGTTGATGGCATTACGAAAACTGCATTACTGTCATGTTTCAGTTCTGCCTGCAGAAAATATAAATCCATAGTTTTTAAAATTCAGTTTCCTTTTACTGCAGTAATAGTATAATGCATGCAAGCCATTCTACAGTTTTGGTTGAGTGTTGAATGTGTTCATTCTTGACAACAGAAGAGAGTCATTACTTTATAGAATGAAGAAGAAGAAAGTAACAGAATTGCTCAGGGCAGACACTGGTCAGATGAGTCTCCTCTGCTGAACTTCAGTGACCCTCTGTTGAAATCTCTTTCTGGGGTGGGTGTGGTGTTGATGGTGCCCCCATTGAGGGTGTGATGGTGTCCCCTTGGTAGCTAGTGCCCTACGCAGACCACATATTCTGCATATATGAACAGTGCTAGAGGAATCGTTGTAGTAAAAGATTTACATGAAGCTTTTACTGAAATGAAAACATGAAATTGCTGCCATTGATCAACAACAAATCAAACATACATGGCCTTTGGTTACTGTTGAAGCTTTTTTTCCACCACAGAAAAAAAAAAAAAAAAAAAAGGTAAATTGTTATCTCACAATTTTATTTTTTTATTTTTTTTTTAATTTTGCAATTGTGAGTTTACATCTCACAATTCTGACTTTTTCCCCTCAGAACTGTGATATATGAACTATAGGAATTGAGTTTTTTATTTTCTATTCATGGCAGAAATAAGCTTTCACAGGTTCCACGTGTAAGTGAAAAAAACACACATTCTTCCTCCTCTCCTCTTCCTCTTCTTCTCCCTTGTCCTGATCCAACTTCTCCTCTCCTCATTCATCTATTCTTCTCCCTCACCCAGATATTATTTCCTCTCTGTCTCTGTGTGGTTCTTCACCCCACTGAACAAATCCGATTCAAAGAGTCCTATTTTTATGTGTTGTAATGGAAAGAAGTTCAACACCTGACTGTGCCTCCAACTGAGACTGGAATCTGCTATTTCTCAATATTTCAGTGATCTGCTAATTAAAAGCACTTATCAATTGTTTCAGTATTTGTTTTATATATTTTTTCAATACTTTTGAGCTGCTGCTGTTGCAGAATTAGAGGTTTTATCCTATATTTAGTGACTGGAACATTGGGTCTTCATTTCTGACTTGCTGTGTTTAAGCGTTTGCAAATAAGATGAGAAAGATCCATGATTTTGGTATGGGGTAAGCTATATGAAAAAATTTAAGCATTTAAGAAACGTGTTAATTGACTGCATTTTGTGTGAAAACGACATGAATTGTGTTAATGGTATGGTCACGACAGACGGATGTTCTGCTAAATGTGTTCAGAGTTTTGAAAATGTGACTACAGAATGGACAAAAGTATGTTAGCAATTGAAAAAAACTAATTTCTTCTGCTACAGTTTCTCGGCACGCTTATGTCACGCTTCAAGTCAAGCATGAACTCAACCTCTCATGCATGCACTGGTGACAGCTGGCCGGAAGCAATAGTCTACAGTTTAAAAATTTTAAAAATATTGTTTTTTTTTTGCAAACACTTGTTCTTTTCGCTTCAGAAGACATTAAATCATTCTGTAACGGAGCGGGACTCAGGCAGGGATCCAAATGCAAAGCTTTTATTAAAAGTGAGCGTGGTCGTACAGGCAGGGTCAAACAGGAGCAAACAGGAACAGCAGGGAACAGCCAGAATCGTAGTCAGGATACAGGCTAAGATCAGGACAGGCAGATATCACTCACAGGTCGGTATACAAAGCACAGGTCAGGGGTAGGCAGCACAGGATCGTAAACAGGTAACAGGCAGGAACGGTAACAGACTGACAGACAGGATATTAGTACGCTCAGAATTGTATCACTGGAAAAACAAGACCTAGCGGTGAGGTGATGTGTGTAAGAGTTTATAGTCCTGGTAATGAGCTGCAGCTGGGTGTGGTGATTAGTGATTAGTGTGAAGTGTGTGCAGGTGACTGGCAGAGAGGATGATGGGAAATGTACTCCGGGAACTGACAGGAACTGACGGTGATCATGACACATTCAATGGGGTCGTATGGATTACTGTCGTTATCGCTGTATGTGCTTTAGGAACCCATGAACTTGATTTACATGTATTCTCAGAGATTATTTCTCAACTTTTGTTTGTATCATCTGAAGAAAGAATACATCTTGATGGCATGAGGGTAAAAGATGAGTAAATTATGAAAACATTTCTGTATGTTCTTTAAATCATTATACAGAATAGCAAAAGACATGGGATTCCTTCTTAAGATTCATCAGTGGGAAGAAAGAAGAGGAGGAACAAGAGAAGCCAAACAAGAGAAACAAAAAAAGGGTAAACTGTAGTGTTTGAAATGAAATGTTGATGTACACTATTATGACAAAAAGCTACGCAGTGTATGTTCTTGCTAAATTGCCCAGTTGTTAAGATCATATAGTAAAAAAGTACCCTTAGTTCTAAAATACTTACAGTATGAATGTTTTAATTTTCCTGTTTTTACCTCTTTATTTCTCAAACTTAACATATTGTTCCTATACCTACATGTATGTACGTATAGGTACACTATAATTACAAAAAGTTACGCTGTAAATTTGTTGTACTTACGCAGTAAGTTTTGCGGGCTGTAATCTAAAGCGTTACCGCATCTCACTTCTCTTTAAATTTACACCTAACACAAGAGCCTAACATTATGATTATTTACACCAACATTAGCTAGTTTGCTCCTGAGACTGGACTACCCGCTAAAGAAGGGCAGTGGTGTAGTTGGTGAGGCATGCTGAACCGATAACGATGTACAAATACTGCTGCTGGGAAGGGATTGGGCTGGGGAGTATCTGTAAAAATCCAAAGGAATCTAATTTTGGGAGCTTTGCAGTCTCTTCTCCTGTCTTTTCTCTCCAGCTCTTCTTACAACCACTTTTATGTTTGAATGGCATGGCTACTCGCTGAGGTCTCCTCAGCGAATCCGTTTATCAGATTTTGCGTTTAACCTAGCCGCCAGAATATTGTCGTCTTGTCACATGATCAAATAGACACTTAAGATTGGGCAATGAATGGACCCTTGTGTTTTATTACCTTGGCAGTAAATGACAAAAAAAGAATTAGCGCTGCTGCGAGGGTGTTTCCAATACAACTGAGGGAGTGACGGCAAATTTGACATATTTCAATCTCTCAATATTTTCCTTTCTTTTGGAAAGTTGTGGAAATGACAAAATAAAACAAAACTCTTCATTCTGTGGAATATTTTAATAGTTTCCTCAAAGTACAATTGTATAGGCATAATTTGCGGGTGGGACCTGTCCCCACGACCCCACCACTTTTGCAACATCTGGCGGCATGCAGATTTTCTTACAGTTTTTTTCAATTGCTAACTACTTTTGTCCATTCTGTAGTCACATTTTCAAAACTCTGAACACATTTAGCAGAACATCCATCTGTCGTGACCATACCATTAACCAATCATGTCGTTTTCACAAAATGCAGTCAATAACACGTTTCTTAAATGCTTAAATGTTCTTTTCATATAAGCTTACCCCATACCAAAATCATGGATCTTTCTCATCTTATTTGCAAACGCTTAAACACAGCAAGTCAGAAATGAAGACCCAATGTTCCAGTCACTAAATATAGGATAAAACCTCTAATTCTGCAAAACAGCAGCTCAAAAGTATTGAAAAAATATAAAACAAATACTGAACAATTGATAAGGCTTTTAATTAGCAGATCACTGAAATATTGAGAAATAGCAGATTCCAGTCTCAGTTGGAGGCACAGTCAGGTGTTGAACTTCTTTCCATTACATGGACACACAGTAAAATAGGACTCTTTGAATCGGATTTGTTCAGTGGGGATGAAGAACAACACAGAGAAGCAGAGAGGAAATAATATCTGGGTGAGGGAGAAGAATAGATGAATGAGGAGAGGAAGTTGGATCAGGACAAGGGAGAAGAAGGAGGAAGAGGAGAGGAGGAAGAATGTGTTGTTTTTTTCACTTAACGTGGAACCTGTGAAGCTTATTTCTGCCATGATAGAAAATAAAAAACTCATTCCTATAGTTCATATATCACAGTTGAGGGGGAAAAAGTCAGAATTGTGAGATGTAAACTCACAATTGCAAAATAAAAAAAAATAAAAAAAATAAAATTGTGAGATACCTACTTTTTTTTTTTTTTTTTGTCTGTGGTGGAAAAAAGCTTCAACAGAACCAAAGGCCATGTATGTTTGATTTGTGTTGATCAATGGCAGCAATTTCATGTTTTCATTCAGTAAAAGCTTCATGTAATCTTTCACTACAACGATTCCTCTAGCACTGGTTCATATATGCAGAATGTGTGGCTGCGTAGGGCACAGCTACCAAGGGGACACCATACACCCTCAATGGGGGCGGCCAATCAACACCAAACCCACCAGAAAGAGATTTCAACAGAGGGTCACTGAAGTTAAGCAGCGGAGACTAATCTGACCAGTGTTGCTCACTGAGCAATTATGTTACTTGACTTCTCTTATCTA
>JAOTNS010002239.1:0-16530 GCA_028476615.1 Culter alburnus | reverse complement strand
ACAAATAGATCGCTAAAAAAAAAATTCTTTTTTGGTGATGCTCTCCTATATGTGAGCTGCATCTGGTTCAGATTTCGTGCTGATAGCATAAAGAATAGTTTGAAAAATTGTTGTTCATTTTTCCGCAGCCAGGTGGCGCCAACGGGCGGGTAAACTCCGGTTTAGAGGGCTTCTCAGCACTCGTTAGGAGTTTTTCAAAATGGTTAGATGCATTTAAAAGATGAGATTCTAAGCTTTAAAATGATATCTATTATGTGTTATTCCACGTTGGAAAACGAACATGGATGGGTCCGGGAACATTGGATACACACTGCATCCCGGAGAGATGAGAGACATGTTTTTAGCCAAGTATGTTAAATCATTCCGTGAGTAATATCTTGTGATCAACACAATATATTATATTGATTTTGGATTCATTTTAATCTTGAGAATCTGCTTTAAATATTGATGTGCAATTTCTATGATCTGCTTTTATGAAGTTATGAGCACGTGAAATATACATACTTGTATTCAGTTAGCGGCTGTGCTATTTTTGTTGTAAACGCATATTACTCAGACTCATTAGAGGGTGAAAACAACGCAACAGAAGCATGTTGGAGGCTTGATATGAAACTTTAAAGTCTCTGGTTTTGTATGCAAAAAGAATTTTTGTGCTACCTATATGGATTCAATTTTTATTGGCTTTTAAAGAGAGACACGCAAATGGGAGCGCCGACGCTCCATCCGGTCTTAAGGGGTTAATGGAGATTCCCCACTGGCAAATGATTCACTCTTTTGAGTTCTTTTCAATGAATGCATCAAATGGTGAACAGTGCAAATCATTTCAAGATTTAGTCTGAATCATTCAGTCTGTTTACCCTGCTGAAAAATCCAACATAAGCATGAATTCCATGTTGGTCCATACTGGTTTATGCTGGTTAGAGCTGGTATAGTGCTGGTTTAGCTAGTGAACCAGTGTTCTGCCTCTGTTAGAGGCTGTGCATAATTTGTGATGGACATTTGCATGTATAAACTCATTCATTTCACTCATTGCACTGTTAATAAGCATAATTTCATTTTGATTGTAATAATTTTTCCTTATTTCTTTTATTTAATTTACAGTTTTACTCGGTTCAATGGCCGTTGAGTTTGCCTGTGTAAACCACAAATTGGAATATTAAAGGAGCAAGGCAACTCTTGAACAGAGTTTGGCTTGCTGTTTATTATATTTCACGCTTGGAAAGCAAAACATATGAAGAGAACAGTACAGTAAAAAGCCATGGATCAGCGGGTGCAAGAGGAACATGCAGATGCAAACATGCAAACTGAAGTGAAAGGAGGAAAAGGAAAAGCATCTTCAGAGGTCAGTTCTAAACGATCATCATCTTCCTCCAAGTGTTCAGTTGCTAGCGCTGCCACTAAAGCTAGAGCCTCAGCAGAAGCTGCTGTGCCAAGATGGTGTTTGCAAAAAGAGAGCTTGAAATGAAAAAAAGGAGAAAGCTAGGCTGGAACAGGAAAGAGCTATGGTGGAAGCGAGTTTAGAAGCATTAGAAATCGAAAAAGAAGCTGCAGCCGCTCTGGCAGAAGCGGAAGCATTAGAGACAGCAGCAGCAGCAATGAAACGTGATGATGGTTGCAGTGAGAGAAGCACACTTTCATCACATGTGATTTCAATGAGAACAGAGGAATATGTAAAGCAACAAACTCAGGTGAACTCTGACTTTTCCACCCTACCTCTAAATATATCTTCAGCCTGTGTAAAGGAATCGACTCCGCGTTTGATCGATAAGTCTCAGAGATTGAGCGCTGCATATGACAGTGATACAGTTCATGAACGGAGCAGAATATGTGATGATAAACGTCTGCAGAGCACAAGATATCCAGATTCACTGTATAATCTGCCTCATCCGATACCGAATACTGCATCTAAAGCATCCCAACGCCAACAAGACCCTGCTTCACAAAGGTATGCAGTCCATTCAGATACGCAACATTACTCTCAAAGCCAAGCTGAGCCTATGTTAGACTTTGCTAAATTCTTGGCACGTAGAGAACTTATCACCACAGGGCTTACCAAGTTTGACGATAATCCAGAGAACTTTAGAGACTGGGAATCTTCGTTTGTTAATGCCACACAAGACTTGCAGCTCTCAGCTGGTGAAGAGCTAGACTTATTAGTCAAGTGGCTGGGGAAGGAATCGTCAGATCATGTGAGAAGGATTCGAGCTGTATATGTCACTAATCCACAAGCTGCTCTCCAACTTTCTTGGGCAAGACTTCAAGAATGTTATGCCACTCCAGAAGTGATAGAAAGTGCCTTATTTAAGTGACTGGATAATTTTCCATGTCTATCTCCAAAAGACAATGTGAAACTCAGGGAGCTCGCAGACCTGCTCATTGAGATACTTGCAGCGAAAGGAGACACGTACTTATCTGGACTAGCTTATCTCGATACCCTTGTGGCATTAATCCTATAGTGGAGAAGTTACCAGGAAGTCTGCAGGAGAAATGGCTGTTCGCTGGCTCACGTTTCAAGGAAGAGAACAAGGTCAGTTTTCCCCCATTCTTGTTCTTCACTCATTTTATTTGCAGTGAAGCTAAAGCCAGGAATGATCCAAGTTTCAAGCTTTCAAGCAATAGCCATACACTCATCAGAAGTGAAAGACCGCTGTATAAACATGGTGCTAGCAGAGTTCCTGTGTCGGTACACAAGACAGATGTGTCTACAAATGATTAGTCAGATTCAGCAAACTCGAAAGAGACTATCAAAACAGACTTGTTGAAGTACTGCCCTATTCACAACAAATCACATCCACTGTCAAAATGCAGAGCCTTCAGGAAAAGATCATTGATAGAACGCAAGAACCTCCTGAAAGAACATAAAAGATGTTTCAAGTGTTGTTCTCCGAATCATGTAGCCAGAGAATGTCTCGCAATCCTCAAATGTGCTGAGTGTGATTCTGATAGACATTGCACAGTCATGCATCCAGACATAGCTCCGCCTCGCTCAACACCTCAGATGCAAGAACCATATACAGAACAGCAGGACAATGCTACCCAAGAGGTAACTTCAAAGTGTACAGAAGTTTGTGGGGAAAGTGCTCCAATGCAATCTTGTGCGAAAATGTGCTTGGTGCGTGTATTTCCTCATGAGCAACGGGAACGAGCTATTAAGATGTATGCCATAATTGACGACCAGAGCAACCACTCACTGGCCAAAGGAGAGTTCTTTGAGCTGTTTGAAATCCAGAGTAACCCCTCTCCATATTTGCTGAGAACATGCGCTGGTTCCATAGAAATGTCTGGAAGGAAAGTGGTCGGCTTCCAAATAGAGACATTGGATGGTAAAACATGTCTAGATCTCCCACCATTGATTGAGTGTAACGAGATAATGAGCAACAGATGTGAAATACATACTCCAGAGGTCGCCCTTGCTCATTCACACTTGAAACGTGTGGCACAGTTCATCCCAAAGCTAGATCCTGATGCTCAGATCTTAATATTGTTGGGAAGAGACATGATCCGTGTACACAAAGCAAGACAACAGATCAATGGGCCTCACAATGCACCTTTTGCGCAGCGATTAGATTTAGGCTGGGTGATTGTAGGTGATGTCTGCATTGACAAAGCCCATAAGCCAATGGTGAGTGTCTTTAAAACTAACATCCTAGATAAGGTGATGAAAGCGTTCCCACCAGAAGACCTCACTTCTGGCCTTCAAGATCTGAATTTTGGAAATGAGAGTTGGCCCACTCAAAGAAGCCTAGGTTTATACTGGGACATAAAGACTGATACTTTCACTTTCAAAGTTGCAGCTAATGACCAGCCCTACACTCATCGTGGAGTGCTCTCTGTTGTGAATAGCCTCTTCGACCCTTTGGGCTTTGTGGCACCAGTGACAATCCAGGGCAGAGCACTGGTACGTGAGCTGACCAGAGAAGTACATGACTGGGACGAGGTCCTTCTTGAAGAGAAGAGAAGCAAGTGGGAAGAATGGAAAACCTCACTTCAAAAGCTAAGTGACCTTCACATCACACGCACATATGTACACCATTCACTCTCTAACACTTCATACACTGAGTTGTGTGTCTTTTCAGACGCATCAAACTGGGCCATAGGGGCAGTGGCTTACCTCCGAGCTCAGACTAATGAAGGCGAGGTCAAAGTGGGATTTGTGTTGGGCAAGGCAAAGCTCTCACCACGTCCCGAACCTTCTATCCCTCGCCTGGAGCTGTGTGGAGCAGTGCTGGCTGTGGAGATGGCTGAACACATTCTTGACGAGCTAGACCATAAGCCAAATGCAGTGACAGCAAAGTGGTCCTGGGATATATCTACAATCAGTTCAGACATTTTTTCGTTTATGTGCACAATCGTGTTCAGCGGATACGTCAGTCGACTTCTCCAGAACAGTGGAGTTATGTGCCTACAGTCCAGAATCCAGCTGACCTGGCGACAAGATCTGTGAGTGCATCACAGCTTAATGACACCATATGGTTCACAGGACCCAGCTTTCTCTACGAACCGCCCCAAGTGCAACAGTGTGAGTTCTTCGAACTGATAAATCCTGAGACGGATACAGAAGTCAGACCTTGTGTAGCCAACTTCACTACTCGAGTAGAAAGAAGCCTCTTCTCAGAACGTTTTCAGCGCTTTTCTACTTGGGAATCTTTGGTAAGAGCTGTTTCTTTTCTGATTCATCAACCGCGTTCTCACATGTCAAGTTCAATAAGCACATCCCATACGTGCAGAGGATGGCATCAGTGCAGCAAAGCACGTACACCTGAAGAACAGACAGCAGCAAAGAGACTTATACTTCTACATGTCCAAAGAGACCTATATCCAGATGAGTATGCTGCTCTGCAGAAGGATCAACAAGTTTCCCATTCAAGCACGCTGTGGAAT
Source organism: Culter alburnus (assembly GCA_028476615.1). Taxonomy (NCBI): domain Eukaryota; kingdom Metazoa; phylum Chordata; class Actinopteri; order Cypriniformes; family Xenocyprididae; genus Culter; species Culter alburnus. The sequence continues at coordinate 11,649 of JAOTNS010002239.1, read as the reverse complement.
CTCGACCCCTACATCGATGACGGTCTTGAGAGTTGGAGGACGTCTGAAACACTCTTCTCGAGTCAGAGGTGAAAAATCCCATCATCCTCCCAAAGCAAAGTCATGTCGCCAAGCTGTTGGTGGGTTACTACCACTCCAAGGTGCACCATCAAGGCAGACAATTCACAGAAGGAGCAATCCGACTGGCTGGCTTGTGGATTGTAGGCGGGAAAAGACTGATAAACTCCATCCTTCAGGATTGTGTGACGTGCCGCAGACTCAGAGGAAAGTTGGAAGTTCAAAAGATGGCAGATCTTCCACCTGAGCGCCTCAATACATCTCCTCCATTTACATACGTGGGGTTAGATGTTTTTGGTCCATGGACAGTTGTCACTCGGCGCACCAGAGGCGGTGTGGCTGAAAACAAAAGGTGGGCTATACTCTTCACGTGTATGAGTATAAGAGCAGTACACATAGAAGTCATTGAATCTATGAACACTGCCAGCTGCATCAATGCTCTGCGAAGGTTTTTTGCTGTGAGGGGACCAGCAAAGCAGCTCAGATCGGACAGAGGAACCAACTTTGTCGGAGCTAGCCAAGAACTGGCATGCAGCCAAAAAGAAAACCAGACTAGTCTTCTGAAATACCTCCATGAGAATGGCTGTACGTGGGAATTCAATCCTCCACACGCCCCCACAGGGGGAGCATGGGAACGCATAATCGGTGTAACCACAGGATTCTAGACGGTATGCTGTTGCAGAAAAACATGCTCACTTGACTCACAAGGTACTTTGCACTTTGATGGCAGGTGTCAGCAATCATAAATGCTAGACCTCTGGTTCCTGTCTCGTCAGATCCATTCTCCATGCATACTCACTCCAGCAATGCTTTTAACCAAAAGCCAGGAGTACCTGCCCAGAGTGAGAATTATGCTGAAAAAGACCTCCTGAGATGTCAGTGGAGGCGAGTACAGGCATTGGCCAACGAGTTCTGGAGCCGTTGGCGAAAAGAATACATCAGTACACTCCAACCCCGACGCAAGTGGCATGAGACTCACCAAAACCTGCATGTTGGAGACGTTGTGCTGTTGAAGCAAGCTCAGTCCTCAAGGAACGACTGGCCTTTGGGCTTAATCACATCTGTCTTCCCAAGCAGTGATGGAAAGGTCCGCAAGGTAGAGGTTAAGACAACCTCAAGTGGTAACATGAAAACATTCCTACGACCAATTTCTGATTTGATCTTACTGCTAGCTAAAGAAGACTAAGTAAGACTAAAAACAGACTGTTATAATGGCAGTAATAAGGCCAGGCGGGGAGTGTTCTGCCTCTGTTAGAGGCTGTGCATAATTTGTGATGGACATTTGCATGTATAAACATTATATTTTCATGATTGCTTAATATTCTTTATAAGTTTTATTTTATCTGTCGCTATTATGCAAGTTCCTATGTGAGGACTTTTATTTTGACGTGTTTCCACGAGCACCACACATTGGGTAACAGGAAATAGCGAGCTTATGGCGCAGCAAACTGTTAACATGTTTTTGTTGCATCTGATTCCATCATCCTTCTAAACCCTGTCGAAAGCGATGGCTGTAAGTTTATTTTAATCATCCATCTGTTTGATATGTTGCAAGAGTTTAACGTGATATAATCAAAGATGTTTATGTTTTTGGCGATCAGTGCTAACGTGGTGTATTGATAATGCTTCTAACCTGAGTTAGCGATGTATCTATATACATTTCACTCATTGCACTGTTAATAAGCATAATTTCATTTTGATTGTAATAATTTTTCCTTATTTCTTTTATTTAATTTACAGTTTTACTCGGTTCAATGGCCGTTGAGTTTGCCTGTGTAAACCACAAATTGGAATATTAAAGGAGCAAGGCGCTCATATCCTGGCTCTTGAACAGAGTTTGGCTTGCTGTTTATTATATTTCACGCTTGGAAAGCAAAACATATGAAGAGAACAGTACAACCAGCATAGTCATGCTGTTTTCAAGCAAATCTAAGCTAGTGTAGCTGGACCAGCACTCCTACCTCCCAAGCTGAGAACCAGCAAACCAGCATGCAAAACATACCTTATGCTGGTGACCAGCAATGCTGGATTTTTCAGCAGGGTACTCAAGCACTAAATTGATTGGCAGGGTAAAACATTACAGCTACTTAAGGCAGTACTGTGACCTGGAAGGGAGATATTCGGTTCACTTAATTTTGTCGTGGTCACAAAATTTGGCCGAATTTCAATAGTGTTACGGAATACAGACAGAAGTTCGATGAATAGGAATTTATTTAACAATGGTTGAGATGACAGAGATGATGGTGAGTAGTATAATCAGAGTTGTGAAGCAGTATGGAGCGAGAATACTGACAGTCACTTTGTGTTTGTAGATGGAGAATGGAGAATGGAGAATGGCGATCGTGGAACAGAGCAGCAGGGCACACACTTCGGTGAGTGTAGTAGGGTGAGGTATCTGGAGGACACTGGAGGACAGGAAACGCTGGAGACACAAAGTAGCAGGAGAGACGAAGGAGCACTGGAGCATACAGGTAAGAGGGAGCAAGTAAGTCAGTCCTTCTCATGATCAAGACCAGATAAAGTACAGTGGTGAAGTGTGTGCCTTTATACTGCTGTGGAGATGAGTAGATGGCTTACAGGTGCGGGTGATTACTGAGTGTGAGCAGGTGAGTGTTAGGAGGGATGATGGGAAATGGAGTCCAGGAAAGGTGAGACTGTGACAAATAGTAAGTGAGCATCCCCATGCCCTACTCACTCCAAAGAGCAGAGCCCTTGAAGTGGGGAGTTTGGAGGGACCAGGGCATAAAGGGCACCATTTACACTTCAAGGTTCTAATTATCTTCACCTGGGGCCCATTTTAGAAAGGAGGTTAAGTGAAAACTCTGAGTGTGTTAACCCTGAAATGAGGGAAACTCTGGGTTTTCCGTTTCAGAATGGGAGGTATGTCAAACCCGAGAAAGCAGGTTAAGTCAAGCCTGTTTCTGAAAGAGAGGTAACTTATACTCAGAGTCAATTACCATGGTAACTTACTCTGTGAACCTAACCGGGTCGGTAAACCCAGAGTTTCGTTCGGTCTCCTCCCCCTTTTTAAAGTCCAAGTGATGTTTAGTTCATTCATTCATTCATGCTGCAAAAATGCTTTTCTTACTGAGTATTTTTTGTCCTATTTCAAGTACAAATATCAAAAAATTCTGTAATCAAGATGGATTTTGCATATAAGAAAATTATATAAGATATTTAGTCTTGTTTCCTGGGGGGATCTAAATTAAGTGCATTTTATTTAAGTAAAATTATCAATATCTGCCAGTGTGGTAATGCAAACGAAAAACAAGATTATTCGGAGTGTCTAATACTAAGTGCAAATTTACAGTAGCTCGCCCACCAATGTCAGACCAGGTTAAAATTGACATAGCTTGTGGCTGCAGTGGTGTTGGCAGTAGTGTGTTGGGTGCAGAGAATACTTCTGATGTGATTGACTGGGTTCGAATCCGCTTCTTGGCGAGCTTGCTATTCTTCCTTTTCCCATCACATATCACATAAGAAAGGCATTCATTTTCAATAAAAATGAAGAAAGTTGTGGAAGTAAAAGTGAAAGTGAATTGCCTAACAAGTGTTTAATAATGATAAAATCATTTACACTCTTATTATTGCATCCAGTTAAATTATTTTTTTCTTCTTGTTTTTTTGCATGTGGGATACCATGAAAATGAATATTAGTTCAATAACTTACCATTCCACCAGTTTTCACCTTTGATATTATAACAGTGATAAGAATTAAACTTACATTGACTCAGAAGTAATGGGATGTCATTTTGTCACGTGCTGTTGCCATGGTGAATCGTAATGTCGGAGCTCCATTAATGATGGCTTTTCATAGTCGTGGTGCACGCGCTTAACTCAGAGTCAACCTACTTAGAGTCGATTGAACTAACTCAATTCAGCTTTTCTGAAACTGAAAACTCAGAGTTTCCCATTTCAGGGTAAGTCAACTTAGAGTTCAAGTTTTAACTCAGAGTTGGTTGAACCTCCTTATTGAAACAGGCCCCTGGAATGTTACAATAACTGTCAGGGTTCTGCCCTGGCAACCTTGTCTGTGTTGTCTTTGTTTTCATGTCTCTATGTTTGTGTTGTGTGCACATGGTTTTGTCTTTGTTTGTGTTTGCCATGTGCTCGTCTTGTCCTGCCTCCTTGTTTGCTGTTACCACGCCCCCTTATTTAGTCCTGTCTACTCCTCATTTCAGTAATTGGGCCCACCTGGGCCCGGTTGCATAAAGCACCTTAAAGGTGCCACTGAATTGAAAATTGAATTTACCTCAGCATAGTTGAATAACAAGAGTTAAGTACATGTAAATGACATACAGTGAGTCTCAAACTCCATTGTTTCCTCCTTATTATATAAATCTCATTTGTTAAAAAGACCTCCAAAGAACAGGCGAATCTCAACATAACACTGACTGTCACGTAACAGTCGGGGTGTACGCCCCTAATATTTGCATATGCCAGCCCATGATCGAGGCATTACACAAGGGCAGCCAGTATTAACGTCTGGATGTGCACAGCTGAATCAACACAGACTAGGTAAGCAAGCAAGGACAACAGCGAAAAATGGCAGATGGAGCAATAATAACTGACATGATCCATGATAACGTCTAGGTTACTATTGTAACCCCCATTCCCAGAAGGAGGGAACGGAGAAGTTACGTCAATACTGACGTAATGAGGTCTCGCCTGGGAGCCCAATCACCTCCAAGGTCAGTCAGATTTACATGCGGGACCACACCCCCGGCATCCGGGTATAAAGAGGGCCGGCATACTCACCTTCATTCATATTTTTGCTGAGGAGCCGTGATAGATATCTGGCCGCTCAGCTGTGAATCAGAGCTATGGCAGGAGAACGTAACGTCTCCGTTCCCTCCTTCTGGGAACGGGGGTTACAATAGTAACCTAGACGTTCCCATTCAGTCAGTCACGTTCGACGTTACGTCGATACTGACGTAATGAGGTCCCGTGGAAAGCGCCATAGCAACTGAACCACGTTACGAGTGTTAGGGAGGCAGATGCTGGCAGGCCGTAGCGTGCCCAATGCAAGTGCGGCCCATACTCACAACCCTCCAGCGCCCAGAGTAAGCCCAGGAATGTCTTCCATACCAGTGGGATGGAGGAGACAGGGCGTTACAATGGAGAAGGTCGAAGCTGCTGTTCCTTACCCCCAGGCAAGAGTGCTTTGGAACTCAATTCCCACGTTTTTCAGCCATGACCAAAACGCCAGGAAAGTGTTCCCGAGGAGGGAAAGCTACGGAGACAACACCCTGCCTGAGGGGAGGTAATATGTGGAAAACACATATGGACTGGCCTGAGGACAGTAACGCATACGGAAGATCTCTGATGTAGGTCCTACGTTCTGGGAGGAACGCACTAGCAATCAGAGACAGGGCAAAACGAAGCCGCCCAGGGAAAGACAGGGTTTACCATCAGGGAAACCATACTGTGGACAAACACAGTATGGGATTACCCGCGGGGAATCACAGCATATGGGCATCTAGCCCAGTACAAGGGCAGACCAATCGGGCATACACACGAGTACTGGACCTAGCGCCGGACGCCTCTGCCACGTCGGCCGCCGCAGGATGCTTTCCTAGTGACTTGCCATCGAGCACATCGTGATGCGCTGCGATGGCGGCCACATAGACCTTCCTAGTGCTTTCCTAGTGACTTGCCATCGAGCACATCGTGATGCGCTGCGATGGCGGCCACATAGACCTTCGGGTGGAAGGGACAGCCTCCGTTCCAAACCTCTTGAAGAAAGGAAAGCAGAGCACTGACTGGGCATTTCGGGGGTCTTCCCGTGGGAAGAACACCAGTCAATGAACAGACTCCACGCCTCGTAGAGGGGGCTGGCCGAAGTGATGGTGTCCACTACCGCGGACAGTAGGCCACTTAAGTCTGCCGCGTCCCGTCTAGGAACCTCACGTGGAGGTTCCACAGATCAGGACGCGGGTGCCATATGGTGCCCTGCCCCCGAGAAAGGAGGTCCTTCCTCAGGGGGACACAGGGATGGGCTGTCACGAGGAGCATGAGTTCTTGGAACCAGGTCTGGTTGGGCCAGTACGGCACAACTAGCAAAACCTGCTCCTCGTCCTCCCTGACCTTGCATAATGTCTGTGCGAGAAGGCTCACTGGGGGAAAGCATACTTGCGTAGGCCTCGGGGCCAGCTGTGTGCCAGTGCATCTGTGCCGAGGGTCCCCTCGGTCAGGGAATAAAACAGCTTGCAGTGGGCGGACTCCTGAGAGGCAAACAGGTCCACCTGTGCCTCCCCGAATCGGCCCCAGATCAGCTGGACCGCCTGGGGTGGAGTCTCCATTCCCCCGGGAGCGTGAGCTGTCTGAGAGTGCGTCAGCCGCACGATTGAGCTCGCCGGGATGTAGGAGGCGCACAGCGACCTGAGTCGGTGCTGACTCCACAAGAGGAGATGGCAGGCGAGTTGCGACATGCGACGGGAACGTAGACCACCCTGATGGTGATGTACGCTACCATCGATGTGTTGTCCGTCCGGACCAGTACATGCTTGCCCTGCAGCAACGGTCGAAACCGGGCAGTGCAAGGAGTACTGCCAGCAACTCTAGGCAGTTGATGTGCCAGTGGGCGATGGGGTCCTGTCCAGGAGCCGACGCTGACGGCACTGCATATGGCACCCCACCGGTGGCTTGCATTTGTTGACAACAACATGCCTGGACACTTTGTACTAAGGGCACACCGGCCCGTAGAAAAGAAAAGCAAGGTCCGACCATGGGCTGAATGTGTGGCGACAAACGGGTGTGATGACCACACGGATGTGAGCCATGGTGCCATGCCCACCTCGGGACTCGGTCGTGAAGCCAGTGCTGAAGCTGTCTCATATGAAGCAATCCGAGTGGTGTGACCGTGGCTGCGGATGCCATATGCCCTTAGGAGCCTCTGAAATTGTTTCAGTGGGACCGCTGTTTTCCACGAGAATGAATCCAGGCATTTCAGCACCAACTGTGCATGCTCGTTGGTGAAACGTGCTGTCATGTTGACCGAGTCCAGCTCCACACCAAGAAAAGAGATGCTCTGCACGGGACAGAGCTTTCTCTTTTCCCCGTTGACCCGAAGCTCCAACTGGCTGAGGTGACTGAGCACCAGGTCCCTGTGTTCACACAACTGCTCTCAGGACTGAGCCAGAATGAGCCAGTCGTCGACGTAGTTGAGGATGCGAACGCCCACTTCCCTGAGCGGGGCAAGGGCCCCCTCTTCGACTTTGGTAAAGACTCGAGGGGACAGGGACGCCCGAAGGGTTGGACCTTGTACTGATATGCCCGCCCCCTCGAACGCAAAACCGTAGGAACAGTCTGTGTCGAGGAAGGATCGAGACATGAAAGTACGCGTCCTTCAGGTCGATTGCTGAAAACCAATCCTGGCGCGGTGCGGATGCACGGATGCATTTCAGCGTGAGCATCTTGAACGGGAGCTTGTGAAGGGGCCCATTCAAGACGCGCAAATCCAAGATTGGCCGTAACCTCCCACCTTTCGTAGGTACTATGAAGTACGGGTAAAACCCAGACTTCATCTCGGCTGGAGGGACAGGCTCTATTGGAAGGAAGAGTGGCTGAGAGTGAAGGAGCGGAGCGGAGCTCACCCTCAACACAGACCTTCTTATATGACCCAGAGTTTCGGAATTGCTCTTTTATTGATAATGTGGGTACCGGAAGAGAAAGAAAACAAAACACAGGATTCTCCCCCCGGGCCTCTCCTGGGGAGGAGCGGTGCGGTCACCGCCTCCTGCAGAGCAGCTTCCAAAACTCCGGTCTCCCCTGTCTCAGGGGCGCTTCTTGGCCTTCTTCTTTTTGGAAGGAGGCTTGGCGGACTGGGCGGGGGGCGTGGCCTTCCTGCGGGTGGCTCAGGGAGGATGGGAAGGTTCCGATCTCGCAGGAGCCTGAGCCGCAGGAGGACGCCCTCGGCGAGGAGCAGACGGAGGCGCGGCCCATGGCGGATTGGTGGCATCATCATCACGCCGGGGCAGGATATGCTATATGGCCTCCATCTGCTTTTTCACTGCAGAGAACTGCTGTGCGAAGTCCTCGACAGTGCCGCTGAAGAGGCCGGCCTGGGAGATGGGGGCATCGAGAAAGCGAACTTTGTCGGCGTACTTCATCTCAGCCAGGTCCAACCAAAGATGGCATTCCTGGACCACCAGGGTGGACATCGTCTGACCCAGGGTGCGCGCCGTGACTTTCGTCGCCCGGAGGGCGAGGTCGGTCGCCGTGCGCAGCTCTTGCAAAAGCCCTGGCTCAGAACTACCCTCGTGCAGCTCCTTGAGAGCTTTCACCTGATGGACCTGCAAGATGGCCATGGCGTGCAGGGCAGAAGCCACCTGTCCAGCGGCAGAGTAAGCTCTTGCTCTCTGAACCATTCAGCCCACTCCCCGATGCAGCGATTGACATCTGATCCTCCTCCGGAGTGTATCCTTGGAGGTTATTGGGCTCCCAGGTGGGACCCCATTACGTCAGTATCGACGTAACGTCGAACGTGACTGACTGAATTGGAACAAGAATTTTTTAGTGATATTTGTAAATTGTCTTTCTAAATGTTTCGTTAGCATGTTGCTAATGTACTGTTAAATATGGTTAAAGTTACCATCATTTATTACTGTATATTTACGGAGACAAGAGCCGTTGCTATTTTCATTTTTAAACACTTGCAGTCTGTACAATTCATAAACACAACTTCATTCTTTATAAATCTCTCCAACAGTGTAGCATTAGCCGTTAGCCACGAAGCACTATCAAACTCATTCAGAATCAAATGTAAACATCCAAATAAATGTTTACATTTGGTGTGACCGCGGCGGAGAGGTGGACGCGGCCTGGGAGGCTGCTGGCCCGGTGCGCGTGGTGCGGCGGCCGTGTCGTCGCGTGTCAGGTGCGCTCCATCCTGTTAATTCTGTGACGCAGACCGTGGATTGCGGAGGGTATGCGGCCGGTCCAGGCGGGTCGCGGTATGCGCCCAATGACCAGCGCGGAGAAGCCGTATATGGAGAGCAAGCCCGGTTTTGGTTTACCCAGCCTTGTATTGTTCCAGCTCTGCAGTACTCTTCCTTGCATATGCGGCCGGAGGATCACACGAGCTTTACTTCTCGTCTCAACATCGCTCCCCAGTTTGAACGGACAATCATTTCGGCTCGTGCTATCATCTTCCACCGGTGGGTAAATGACTTTAAGTTTAAACCTATGGGCACGAGAGACGATTCTGGAAATAAGCGTCGACAGTCCTCATCAAGACTCTTACTCTCTGTTCTTTTATTCATTGGAAATATTGAACTTAATCCTGGTCCTGGCAAAAATGTTTTTATGTCCACTTTCTTATATTTTTTGGGATTTTATACTCATGTTTTAAACAATATTCTGGGCCTGGGTCCACATGCAGGTGTTCCACACACGGACATATCTCAACTGCAGTGCTTTCAGCAGCCTGTTGGTACACCGACTATACCTCAGTTGCTATTTAAATCTCCTCCTGTTACTCTAGGGTTTAATTCTAAACCTGTTAAAGCACAAAAAAGACCATCACGTCCAAGGAAAAATCCAGTTACTTTATGCCAACTTGGTAGAATTAGAGGTTTCAAAATTTGTCATCTAAATATGAGAAGCCTTGTTCCCAAACTGGATGAATTTAAAATCATGCTTGCTCAAACTAAGGCTCATGTCATGGCAATATCTGAATCATGGTTGACCCCGGCTATACCAGATTCCTTTCTTGCAATTGAAAACTATTCACTATATCGCAGAGATAGGACTGATAAAATTGGTGGTGGTGTTGCTCTCTATGTAAATAAAAAGTATGCACATTCTATAGTAAAACTTTCAACAGATTCAGAGTCACTGCAACTAGTTCTTCACTTTACAAATCAATTTTCAATTACTATTATTGTCACATACAAGCCTCCAAATGTCAGTCCAACTGCATATATGATGCAGTTTTCTGACTTAATAAAATGTTAAAACTAAGGAGCTTGTTATTCTTGGTGACATTAATATGAATTGGATCGGGTTCATCTAAACTTCTGAAAGCAACTGCAGTAAAATATGGTCTTCATCAATTAATCAAAGATCCCATAGATTTGGTAAAACACGAAATTCTATTCTGGACCTTATATTCACTAATCAACCCTCCAAAAATGGTATATCTGGAGTGATAAATACAGCAGTCTCAGATCATTCACTCATATATGTCATTAGGAAATGTTTTAAACAGCCAAAATGTCATAAATATAACTACACTAAAAAAGTACCAAATTCAAAATTGTCTCAGTTTAATGCTGAATTTGCTGATACTGATTGGAGTAATGAGATGTCTTTGCAAAATCCTGACCATGTTCTGTCAAATTTTCATAAAAAAGTGGAGACAATACGTCAAAATTTACTACTACCTGTAAAATACATATTAGGCAAAATACAGTACCTTGGGTAACTCCTGAAATTTTGCAGCTTTTAAAAAAGAAGGCCTCCTCTCTGAAAGCATACAGATCATTTAAAAACATCTGAGGCTAAGCTTATTTTTATACATATAGAAACAAGTGTAATTTTGAATTGTTCAAAGCTAAACAGCTCTATTTTAAAAATCAAATTAATTAACGGTCTCCAACCCAAGAACATTATGGCAAACAATTAAATCTATAACTGGTGAAAACAAAATTAAAAATATTAATGGTTTACAAATATCAATAAATGGTACTCTTCTCACTGATCATGATAAAATTGCCAATTCTTTCAATGAGTATTTTATTGCATCCGTACAAGAATTATCCTCTAGATTTACTGTTCCTCTATTTCTCCCCATCAGTACCAACAGCATCTCAGCAATTCTCCTTTTCTGAAATCTCACAAAATGATTTAACTAATATTTTGTGTTCTTTGAACGCTTCTCATGCTTGTGATGTAAATAACTTAAACATGATTTTTCTTAAAACTCATGCTAGTACCCTCATACCACTTTTTCATCATTTAGTTAATTTGTGTATTAGGCAATCAGTATTTCCTGCCATGTGGAAAACGGCCCAGATCACCCCTATTTTAAGTCTGATGATCCTACCAATGTCTCTAATTACCGTCCAATTGCAATTCTTCCAACTGTCTCCAAGTTACTTGAAAAAACATTATATAATCAATTAATCAATTACCTTGAAAACAATAATCTGCTAAATGATTGCCAGCATGGCTTTCGACCCTTGCGGCCAACTATGTCAGCTTTGCTGCTTTTTACTGAGCAGATACGTGCGTCTCTAAACAAGGGTCAGGTTACTGGAGCTATATATACAGATTTTCGAAAAGCCTTCGATACAGTTAATCATCAAATTTTGTAAGATATAATTCTTTCTTGTCATTTGTCCTCCTCTACAATAGACATGTTTCGCTATCACTCAATCCTGTCCTTTCTTACCCTATCTGGTGATTCTATGCTCCCAGCTATTGCACCCCCCTGCTGCCACATATTATCCCTTTTCTCCACTCCACCTATTTTGGCTTTTCTCCCTTGTTCACTCACTTGCTAACCACATCTCACAGCTTCTACCTTCGTTATTTGTTGTGCTTCTATCCGGCGCACTCTCGTCTCCTCACCAGCTTTTTTTCCCTTTT
>JAOTNS010002238.1:0-24635 GCA_028476615.1 Culter alburnus | reverse complement strand
ACTCAATATGGGTCCCCATCACCTGAGCTACCCTTTCATATGTTCTCCCACACACTGCCATGTTTACATGGCATTTTTTGCCTCGGCATCAGTGATTTGGTTTATCTGCATGGACCCTGCACTGACTCTTCTGTGCTGTCTGTCTGATTGTATCAACAGAGGCCCAGCAGAAGACTGTACTATGCGATTACTCTCCAGCCCGGCTCTACATCCACACACTGTGTACCAACCACTACCTGGACCTCTTCATTACCGGCATCATCTGCATCAATGTAGTCACTATGTCAATTGAGCATTTCAATCAGCCACTGGTGATCGGTGAACTACCATTGCATGAAGTTGCATTTATCATTGAAACCAAAAGTAACTTATTTTGTGAAATGTTCTGCTTGGAAGCATTTGTGCTCTTTCAATAAAATAATGGCACCTATTTTTATATAAACGCAAAGCATTTGTGCATTATTAAATGTGTTTTAAGTGTCCATATGCTGCTTTACTATAAATTGTACTACATTAAAACTGGTGAATAATTTTTCCTATCTTCCACAGTGCCTTGAAGAGGCATTGAAATGCTGTACTATGTCTTTACCGTCATCTTCATAATTGAGGCTTTGCTCAAACTTGTCGCATTTGGTTTTCGGAGAATCTTCAAAGACAGGTATTGTTGCCTAAATGACTAATGTGAACAGAATATAATGTGAATACCCTGTACATAAGTTTAACAATGGATGCATGAATGCAAATCTGTATTGTACTAAAGAAGTTTCTGGAAGTTAAATCAGTATTCTTAAGGGCTTATTAGGGTGCACCTCAGATGGTATACTTACTATATACATACTTGCTGTAAGTTGTAAGTGCTTAACCCAATAAAGTTAATTAAAGACTCAGCTTCGTGTACAAAAACATGAGATCATGATCCCTGTTGTTTATCAATAATCCCACATTAGCACATGTACAGGTGCATCAACCATATGTTGTTGTATTTGCAATATGCTTATAGATCTGTGTGTGGTTTGTTTGCTCAGCTTGCTTAATGTTCAGACACCGATTAGCTAAATTACACTCTTTGCTGGATGTAGTATTTTAATTGTATGATGCTTTAATGTGCTGGCAGATGGATCCAGCTGGATCTAGCCATAGTCCTGCTCTCTATCATGGGCATCACACTGGAGGAGATCAAGATGAATGCAGCACTGCCAATCAACCCCACCATCATCCGCATTATGAGGGTGCTGAGAATAGCTAGAGGTACTGCAGGTTTTTTTTAGCTTCTTATGTTTTTTCCCCCCAAACCATACAAAATGTATTAGTGTGGTCCATTACAAATGGATGTGTTTTTGGATATGGGTTTCTCTGTGCTTTTGCCCACAGTACTGAAGCTTTTGAAGATGGCTACAGGCATGAGAGCCCTGCTTTACACAGTAATGCAAGCTTTACCACAGGTACCTAATGTTGTTGTTTTTATATTCATTCATTCATTCATTCATTTGTTTATTCATCAATTAATTCATTAATGTAAATGTGTTATTTTTATAAAAAATATCTTATAGTATTTTTATTATATTATTTAACATGGCCAGATATGAGGGGTAATTTTTTGTCCAAAAGCCATAATAATATTAAAAAACAAAGATATGACATCCAAAGTGTGTAAGGTAGTACAACTAGATCTCTTTTATTGAATCCAAAAGGCTTTAATTATATTTTGTTATATATAAAGGTATTTTAAAGTTTTTGAAGTGCGTACGGTTTAACCATCCAAAGGCCAATACAGTCATTTAATTTGTGATTAAAATATCTTAAAATGTAATAATGTATATATTTTTTATTCTGGCATGTTTTTATAACATCATATATTAACATAGTGCAACATGGTATTAAAATTATGTGTGGAAGTCGTTGCTTTGTTATGAGAAAGAATGTCCAGAAAAATTTATTTCATTGATGTCATTCGGAGCAACCAATATAAAGGGAACATTTTGGATCAAGTTATGCGGTCAGTATCATGTGACAGGACGTGACATCATTCTGTCACCTGCAAAGGACCACATGATTGTGAAGCAAAGTAACTAACTCTCTCTTAACTAATAGAAAAATTCATGTTTTCACTTGCTCATACGCATGTCCCGAAACATCAGGTCATTTGGTTCAACCGCTATAAAACATGGAAAATGTTGCACTAAATATAAAAGGTTTGATTGTCCTTTTGCTTGCTAGCTAGATATCAGTCTGTTAGCATTGTCTGAAAATATCGTCATTCGTCATTGTGTCAGACGTGTCTGGGGGTAACGGCTCATTTGCTTCTTTAATGATAATACCGAGGACTCTGTCAGGTTATCTTCACTTTTAGCAACACATTCAGTGATAATCTGGGAGTCTAGCTGTGCTTTTTGTGTACAAGATGTTTAAAAGTACTTGACGCTTGTCAAACTATTGACTACCAATATTTTCATCTAGAATGCACTGACGAAAACCCATGTGAAGGATTAAGTCGACATGCTACGTTTGAGAACTGTGGAATAGCCTTTTTAACGTTATTCAGAGTATGGACGGGGGTCAGTTTGTGCTGGTTAACGTGGTGGTGGCTGTATTGATGCAACACTTGCAGGAAAGCAATAAGGGAGGTTAAAGAAGATCCAGAAATGGACGCTGAGATTATAATGGAGATGATAATGGCTCGGCGTCTCAGCAACGTCTCAGTAGGCAGTTGTTCAGAGTCTGAAGGCAGGGTAACTTATGTTGGACCACCCCCAAATTCACCCAGATAGGTATACATGCCCTGGTTAGCCTGAATTACTTGTGAATAAACATGTATTTATGGCAGAGATGTTCACGGGTCTTTTATCTGGAGTCCGAGTCAAGTCTGAAGTCTTTATCACTGGAGTCTGAGTAAGGTGACCACCCATCCCGCTTTGCGTTGTACCGCACATTGCATATTGAGAAAATTTCCCGCATTTTCATCAGTCTGTTGGTTTTTAATTATAATATTAAGAAAACGTGCATGCGTTATTTTGACTTTTTAAGAAAGCATTAAATTTATTATTTTTGCTGCGTAGTTTTTCACCTACCAGCGCTTCGACAGAAGTAACATCCCAACAGCCTTTTTTTTAAAATCCTATCCAATGGGTGAAAAGAAAGGAGTAAACACGGTCACTAGTAGGTTGTGACGGCTGTCAATCCAAATGTGGAGCGGAGTTGGACTTGGTCAGAACTGTTTCAAAAATAGGGTGACCAGACTGAAATGTCCCCGTTTTACAGCTCGTTCAAACCAACCCACATATACATTGCAAAAAGACAGACGAGCATACTTACAGCAGCCTGCTGGAGAAATTGTGTAGTGATCATGTTCTCCAACAGAGGGGGCTGTGCAGTTACATTTGGTCGCGCAAGCGCCGCTACTTCCTGAGGAACGTAATCTGGATCTGGACCAGAGCAAAGCGCCATTATCGTCAAATATCAAAATAAACATCGTTATCAGTTTCAAGGTTAGTAACATACTAACTATTCATACTGTTTGTATGTTTTATAACAGGGCCTCAACAGGGTGCGAGATTGTTTTGCACAATTTTAAACGTCCACATAAGTTCCGTCACAACGCAGCAATTTCCACATGTGAAAAATCCAGCTAAAACCAGCCTAAGCTGGTTGACTGGTCTTAGCTGGTTTAAGCTGGAAGTAGCTGGTTTTAGCTCGTCTCCCAGCCTGGCTTAGCTGGTCAAGCTGGTCTCCCAGCCTGGGTTAGCAGGTGTTCAGCTGGTTTAAGCTGGTCAAAAGTCAAAACCCCTCTAAAACCAGCTATGACCAGGCTGGGAGACCAGCTTGACCAGCTACTTACATCTTAAACCAGCTAAGACCAGTCAACCAGCTTAGGCTGGTTTTAGCTGGATTTTTCAGGAGGGACACACATATTAACTACGTGGTGAAGGTACACTCATGAATAAATATAAAATAAAATAATACACGTACTTTGTGCTTAAAATGAGTCTAAAATGCAGAATAATAGTTCAAAATAGTTAAAAGTTAAAACAGTTGTAATTACTGTATACAGCTAAACAGCTTGTGAAAATTAAAATATTAAATTCAATAATGTTAAAAAATATTTGCTAAATGCTGTAAAATATTTATCTTCTTATATTTTTGTTTTATTTTTGTAAAGTAATGTGCTTTTGTAAAGTCACACTAATGTTGACTATCTTTATTCGACAGATTTCAAAACTATTCGTAAAAGCAAGATATTGTATCTCTTAATCCTATTCTCACTAATACAATTAAAGTCTGGTGTGATGTGCATAATTATTTAGGTCAGACAAATACTTTATCATGTTTTACCCCATTATGGGGAAATGAGAGTTTTAAACCAGCTAGATCAGACTCAGGATTTAAACAATGGTATTGTAATAACTGGCAGTTATTTAGTAAAGCGTGGGGCTGACCAGAGCTATACTACCCTAATATACTTGGACTATGCTAAATACTAGTACAAGCACTCATGTCCCATACACCACACGATCATTAGTGTCTCTATAAGCAGAATAAAACAGGAGGAGATATTAATGTCTTTTCTCATCTCTATAAGATCTACACAGGCAAGGCCAGATCGGCAAGTCTCTCCTGTACACATCTCTCTCCATGACGGTGAGAGCCACACTTTTTATAACCAGGTGGTAAATGAACTAAACCCACCCAAACTAACTTGAACATAAACACACACAACTTTGCTAAAGCAAAAACCCAACCATCTTGCTTAAATAATGCATAAATCAACTCAAAACAAACAAATACCCATAATGCAACCAGCTGCTGGTGTTGAATGCTGGGTCATTACAGTATGAAGAAAAATTGAGGACTTTTATAAAGGAAATGACTTAATGTCCTTTGCAGAGATTGTGGCACAGTTTGATATTCCCAAAAAAACATTTCTTTAAATTCCTTCAATTTAGGAGCTGTTTCTTCCCACCAAGGTACAAAGCTTACAAAACCCAACAAGACTCCTCTTGAAATGTTACTATCGAAGTCACCCCAATCTAAAGGCTTAATATCAATGTTTTACAAATTATTAGAGTCATACTCTAAAGAATCTTCAGAATCCAAATTGATCTCCTGGAGAGAAGATTTAAAAATGAACATTTCCTGAGATATATGGGAAAAAATATGTATAAAAGCTCAAGCGCAAACTATTAACAGTAATCTTAAATTAATGCAGTACAACTGGATTATGAGAACGTATTTTACTCCAGTCCAGACACATGCATTAAATGCACATCTGATAAAGGCACACTTGTGCACTGCATGTGGGGTTGTCCTATGGTGCACGAGTTTTGGAAAGAGGTAGTCTCACTTATTTTTCAGATGGTATCTGTTAATCTTCCAAAGAATCCAGAATTTTTCCAGAAAATATTGTACACTGTAGCAACATTCGTAAACTTATTGACATGTGTATACTTCAAGCAAAGCGTCTAATAGCTATGTATTGGAAAAAAGTGGAAAGGCCATCTGTTGTACAGTGGATTCATAATATGTCTTTTTGTTTGTCAATGGAAACGATTACATATATTTTAAAAGGTAAATTCTCCTTATTTGAGAATATTTGGAAACCCTTTATATCCTTTATCTCAAACTCAGATTTTAGTAATATAATGAGTGAGGTTGAAAGAGATAAAATATCTTGATTCTCGAACGTATTTCCACCCACATTTTATTACTACCAAACCATTAGTCATTTAACCATTTACTGTTTTTCCTAAATTACCCTTTTATATAATGATCTGCTTCTTGTATGACTATTTTCAACTCTTCTTTGTCTGTATCTGAACTGACCTGTGCCTTTTTTCCCCCTCTTTGTATTATTTTTGTATAATTTAAATTTTTTTTTCCCTTTATAGTTGTTTAGTTTATTGTTATGTTAAAAGAGATCTAACGGTTTTATTGTGTAATATTGTTGTAATATATTGGCATAATTTGTTACATATCATTAAACAAATTGTTCAAAAAAAATGAATCACGCTACAAACATAATGATCTTATATGATGATGCATTGCTGTGTCCATTGTCGCATAATTCACACTTTTGGACACTTTTGCTTTAACGGACATTAGACAACACTGCAAAATCAAGCTGTTATATTCATATATTTATTGTCCAACATTCCCAATTTTTCTGATGCACGTCCTTAATTTTATTTCATATGTTGGTAATAATTCAGTGTTTATAAGCCTTTTAAAGAATTTTAACCCAAACTGACATGAGTTTCTAGAGAGCAAAGTTTTTGTGAATAAAGTGGAAGATTTAAACACAAAGTGTGTAAAATAAACTGTTAAAAGGATTTGATGATCACTAGTGATAGTATTTTATTCTGTGTTGTCATCATTCAGGTTGGATTTCAGCTTTAATGTACTTTTGTTTTAACAAAGCAGCTGATATTGCCATAGAAACTAGTGGACTGACGACTCGCTTTCACCCCAAAATGGAGGAAACGCAGGGCTGCTGCTGGCGCCGGTGTTACAATGGAACTTTCTATTGAGTGTCAGTTCTTGTCAGTGTATATTCTTTGATCACAGTCTGCAATACCAACTACTTGTGCTTCGAAGGGAGTTAGCTGGTAAGTTTGTGTCCATTTATACTCTGATAAATACAACAAACAAACAATGCATTCTATGAGATGATGTCAACCAAAGTGTGAGTCATTAAACTAGGAGTAATTTGATATGAAACTCCACCTAGATGGGCTACAATATCTAGAAGATCTGCCGTCATAGGTGACTTTGAAGTGTGTGTGTGAGAGAGAGAGCACACGTGTTTGTTCTGGGTTAAAACAGCTGAAATGTGTTCTTGATTCATCTAAAAATGGTTAGATCATCTAATCATTTTTAGATGAATAACACTTTTTATTCACTTTTAGATGAATAACACTTTGTAATGCATCTGTTTGTTTGTGGTTTCACACTGACCTGAAAGTCCAAATATACATCTATGCCTTTTCTTCCATATCATATCAGCAGTTGAGTTCTTGAGAAAGAGCTGCTGATTCCTTCATATGAAACACTTAAAAGTCACTGATATTAGAACAAAAGATATATGAAACCATTTTCCACAATCAAAAATCAAACTATGAAGTGATAAACTTTTTTTTGCTATAAACTTGTTTGCTTTAATATGACAGAAATGCAGCACAGAACAAACTCATTCATTTCCATTCACAACAGACTTGTTTGACCCATCAAACTCTGCAACTCTATCATCTGAATTCAGAGTTTCCCACTTGTAAATATGACTTCAATATGCCATTCATGTGGATAAAACACAAATATGATTCTTCCGGCTTCACTTCTTGATCTGGAAGAGGGTCATTTACTTAAAGACGTTCAGTATGTCTGTCTTTGGGCTTTACTTAATGAAGGTTACACCAGAACACAATAATTAATGTAGGCTATAATAAAGCTTGTTCAACAAAACCAGCAATTTGTTTGAATGCACATGATCTAGACTTGTTACTCAAATGTCTTCATGTTCAACAGAATAATGTCATTCAGGTTTGAAACAACACAAGGGTGAGTAAATGATAACAAAATCATTGTTTGAGTAAGTTCATTGAACAAATGAAATGTGTTGAAAGTGTTTTGTAACAAATGGATTTTTCTTACTATGATTAGATGAAGTGTGATCTTGATGTAACTGCTCATTTAAACCGCTCTCCTGTCAGTGCAACACTTCTGGAGGCTGTGAATTTGTGGTTTCACAAACTTAATAGCCTGTTGACCTAATAAAAGCTTCATGGTACACACACACACGCATTATAATATATATATATATATATATATATATATATATATATATATATATATATATATATAAGAATGTTAGAATTACATTAGGTTCCTGTGACGGGTAGGTTTCGGTATGGTGTAGGGAAGGACAATAAATTTTCTCCATGTGTTTTTTAGTCACTTGTGGGGTTCTGGTTTAAAATTTAGAATTGTGGGGTCCACTTTCACAGACACAAACATTTGTAGTTTTTATCCTAGCAAGGACCAAAGGTTACTATCTGGAAACAACAATTTCCATTAGTTTGGCCTTGATTATCATAGAAAATTGTATAGATATAGTTAAATCCTTTAAATTAATCAGCTTACAAACCCATTAGCTTAGTCACTCCTATGATTGGCCGGATCTGAGCAAAATATCATGAGGCAGAAAACATGGCAGTAAAATGACATTTAGAAAATGACCCAGCTCAACAGATCTCAAATCCTAGTCTCTTCTAAAATCAATGTGTCCTCAAAGTTGGTCTGAATACTTCAGCTACAAGAACTTTGCCTGATTGTATTGGTCATGGAATGGACTGTGGAAGGATCTGGTTTCTCCCTGGTTATTTTCTCCATTTCTAATGAGAATTAAGAAGAATTAAGACTATTTGGAATAACGCCTAATTGTAGAATAATTGCACTGTAAAGAATGACTTGGGAAATATTTTCCCTTCTGTATACTGTGAGTAATATTTCACACACTTAAAAAAGTACAACATATGTCCTCAATGAACATGTATTTGTAATAATACACAATGGGCAGTTCCATACAAAAGTGGTTAGACAGCATTTTACATTTGAATACAAAATCTTTATTTTTGGTCAATGTGACGTCAAAGAACATGCTTCTGATTCACAAGTGACTTGGTTCACTCAAAGAATCACAATGCAAAAGTCAACAGCTTTTTTGGTATTTTCCTTGGCATAAAACTGTAAGAACCAACCTGAACATATAAAAAGACATTGCCTTTGGCCGAGACTATTTTTATTTTACGAAAGGACTTTGAATTGTTCGCCAAAAATGAACATTTGTATATTTTACTCACTCTCAGGTTTAAAAACTTGAGAAATGTGCATTGAAAAACTATTCATCCTAAACTTTCAAGCTTAAAAACATTGATAAAGAACTTGTCCTGTGACTCAAGAGGTTTAATCCCAATTTTATGGAATATTGTGAACACTTTTCGCTGCTCTGTCATGAATGCAAATCTAAATGGAAGTAAAGACATTTTGTCATACTTTTTTTGGCACATAAAAGCATTCACATCACTTCATAAATTTAGTATTAAACCACATGAATACTTCAATGTTTATGGATGTTTTTGAAGTTTGAATGTTTAGGATGGAATTTTCAGCAAGGGACAGAAATCTCGGGTATCTTTCAAAATATCTTCAGTGTGTTCAAAAGATGAAACACACTTCAGTAACACTTTATAATAACTGCACACTATGAAGTATTAGTAAAGCATTTTGTTATCATTGAGTTGTATTTTCAAATTCGTAAAAATCATCAAAATATTGGTGAATTAACTAATTTGTATAAAAACATACCCATTTTAGCCTGATCGTGAGTAGTACTTGTTGCTGTTCAAACTATAAAGCGGCGACTACCAGCAAGCGTCAACAATAAAGGAGAAAACCCATGAAATTTAAAATTATTACTGTGATTATGTCATTATATGTAGTTTTAACAGTTTTTCAGGGGAGAATGTGCTGGTTTAAAGCTGAATTTTTGTGGTTTATTGATAAAGATAACGCCTATTTTAAAATTTTATCTGGTGTTGTCAGAGTTGTGAAATCCAGGCGATCAGCGGGCGCTCAGCACTCATGTAACCTGCTGAGAGCAGCCGTACCTCAGCTAGTCCTTCTGACGTTTGCCGCTGACTCTTTAATGCAGACATTGAAGATAATCAATGAACGCGTTTCCTGACTGACGTGGCTGTTTCTTTCTTTTTTTTCAATAAAACGAAAAGAGGCAGAGTGTTTATACCCATAGACTGTAAAAAAATATAACACATGTTATAACACATTTCGTTTTATTGTTGCCCAAACTTTGCGAACTTGATTTTGAGAAACGCCTTCGATTTCTCACGGTGAGATGGAATATATAGAGTGTATTTACTTAATTTCACAATAAATTATATGAATTTAATTTTAAATATTAAGACATTCCAAATAAAACTTTCCAAGTGCCTGACAGGATAGTTCATTAAATAAATAAATTCCTGTGAAATATAACGTAAAAAAAGGAGTGAAGTTAAACTTTTCAGTTAAAAAATGAATTCTGTCAGAGGCTGCCCTTTTTTCCACTTTCCATTTCTGAGGTAAATCTTTTACTTCACAAGAAATTAATGTAATTCATTTGTTAATGGAAAGCTGCTGATTAAAATTTCTTGTGAAAAAGAGTTACCTCAGAAAAAAAAAAAAAAACAGGGACTGGAAAAAGGGCAGTCTTTTTATTAATTACTTTCATTAAATAAATCAACTACATGATAAATAAATTAATTCCTGTGAAGTAAAAAAAGAAGAAAAAACAAACAACCCTGTCTGAGGCTGCCCTTACACAAAAGATATAACAATATTATAAAGAAAACAAAAATAAATAATGCAATATAGTACAGTAATAGGAGTTTATAAAGAAAATGTAGTAATGGTAATAGTGTTTCGATACATGTTTTGAATGATTTTTTCAAATATGAAGATGTGACAGAAATTACTGTGACTGTCATTTTTCGTGGTGCAAGTGACCAGGATGACTCGGGCCTCCTAGGATCCTATCCTGGATCTTAGTCTGAGGAGTGGATCCAAACTCCATGAGGTCTCAATATGGAGAGATGAAGCATTGGTGGTGTTTTATGTTGGAGACCATGTGGAGCTCATCCACCTTAAGGCAAACATAAGGCCAAATGACACTGGAAAGTTTGACTCTTCAAACTACACAAGTGTCAAGGTATATAATATTATGCACAATGCATTATGTAGCAGCTCCTACAGACAGAGGTGTCATACCCATTCAAAGATTTTTGAGCCAAATGAATTTTGAATGCAGCTCTCCTGATTATCGTTTAAACTAACATTCAATTGATCGTTAGCCTTAAAGTGTTAGTTCACCCAAAAACTAAAATTCTGTCATTAATTACTCACCCTCAGGTTTTTGTGGAAACTGAGTGCATTTGCACTTATTCTTCCAAACTGTCTGTAGTTGTCAGGAAAACACTAACGACTCGAATGGCACATTTTTCCGGCTGTCGATGTCAGCTCTGTGTATGAAGGAGCTGAGCCCCACTTTCGCCTCAGAGTGCAGACGAAATGACAAAGGCAGCATGATCGGCAAAATGTCTTTGACATTTATTTTTGTGTAAATGTAATGGGCAATATATCGCGTCACCAAAAATTATCGAGGTCATGTCCTTTTTTTTTTTAATTACCTTCTTTTTAAAAAAGAAGTTTCTTATGCTCACCAAGGTTACATTTATTTGATCAGAAATACAGTGAAATATTACTACTATTTTAAATAATTCAGCATCATTACTCCAGTCTTCAGTGTCACATGACATTCTCATAAGCCATTTTTATGCTTAGGTATTAGCAATTACTATTGGTGCTCAATTATTGATGGTTCTTATTATCTACATTAAAATATTTTTTTCCACTTCATGTTTGAGGAAACAGTGATCCTTTTTTAGGATTCTTTGATGAACAAAGTTCAAATGAACAGCATTTATTTGAAATGTAAATCTTCTGAAATGTTATAAATGTGTTTGTCATTTTTGATCTTTGCTTATTAAAATTGTTACTCACCCTAAACTTTTTGAAATGTAGTTTATCACAGTTTCCACAAAACTATTAAGCAGCACAACTTTCAACATTAATAATAATCATAAATGTTTCTTGAGCAGCAAATCATGTTAGAATGATTTCTGAAAGATCATGTGCTGCTGAAAATTCAGCTTTGCAGAACAGAAATTGCTTTTCAAAATAGAAAACAGTTCATATAAATATAATATTAGATGTTTACTGTTGGACTCAATTTTGTATCAAATCAATGCAGTTGGCGAACATGAACAGACTTTCAAAAACATTACAAAAGATTAATTATTCCTAACATTTGACGGGTACTAGTAGTACAGTACGTTTCTTTGCTAAAACGTATTTTAATGTACCTGTTGAAGGTGAACAGATTATCCATCAGCAGCGGGCCAACAATGAAGAAGACCGTCTGGAGAATCTGCTCCAAGGTCTTCAGCACCAACTGAACTGTGTGGGAGAGGAGACAAGCGGGGGATAAAAAGGACAAATATCGGGTCACTGTTGTACATGCATTAGATCCAATGGCGGGAAGTTACAGTGTTAAGTTAAATACTTGGCGAACATGTTCATGAGTCAAACATAATCAAACATGTGGTAAAACCAACATCAAAGTGCCATTTTCAAAAATAGTTAGCAAATATAATGGCTTGTTTAACGAACCTTGGGTTAACCAATCAGTTGCCCAACCACAGAAACGGGCACAACTCGCTCCTTAGTAGCTAACTAACAGGTGATTATCATGATCAACTCAATCAACATAACGTCATTTCAAGGTTATTGTATAACCGATCACAGACACCACACAATTAGTATTAAAATATATTTGTTTTATACTTACCTTAAGCACATTTTCCCTCACAACTCGTCAGGACACGTGTCTTCTTCACGCAGCATCAGCGTAGACTCGCGCAGGAAGAGAACTCGCTGATAGGCTGTCTTTGACAGATTTATTCGTTTTAAAAAATAAAGTGTTTTTGTTTGATTATTTTTTACATGCAGCTTCAGCCATGAGGAATCCCGTCCTACCGTCACCAACAGAAGCAGAGGCGGAGAAATATATTAAAGATTTTCTTCGCTTGGCTACAGGGAGGGTGTAATTGTTATGTTTGTTAAATGTATGTTATAAAGTGTATTGTTTTGTTTGAGTACATGTTATAGAGTTATGTTAATATGGATTTTTATAATTAATTAAAAGTTGTAATTGATATAATAAATTAGAAATACGTTTTTTATCTAATAAATATTTTTTAAAATCATCAACCAATGCGTGTTTTAATGTAGATTCAGAACAGCATAGTTATTTAATCATGTGTAATGGCTGGATTTTATGTGAGTTAATTTTATTAATGGAAGGAATCATATCTTAAAACGATGTCTGGGCTACATAAATCAGATGTCTTACAGACGTATTTAAAGAAGCAGAGCTATCAGATTATATCAGTGTGATTCGTCTGATGCATTCTATAGCTTTGCAGTTTTAAGCTGAAAAGGCTGTCTTTCTCTAACCTTAAGAACACATTCTGCATGTGATCTGTGCATTTGAGACCTACAGCTTTCTACAGCTTTGCACTGGATTTTCATTAAGCACAACTGAAATGGCAGACCCTAGGTCATCGTTGTGTTTAATTTGCCATCAGATGTGCCCATCCGATATTTGCAAAGACTACTCAACACATATGGACCAGTTCAACATCTGAGTATGAACACCATCAATGAAAGCGGCCAGTCATTTACATACACTTACATAGAATTCAAAAATCAGCATGATGCTTTAAATGCAGCATGGTCTTTGAAAGTTTCAGGAATTCACTAGCCCTCACTGCTGCGGATTTTTCAAGGATATTTCATGAGCTTAACAGTCATGTTGGTCAGATTGAAGGACCAGGGCCGACTGAAAACAGGAGGAAATGAAGTGATACCAGATTCATGGGAAAGAAGACTTGTAGATCACATGACACATGACTTTACAGACCCTCAAAACCTGTGTATGATCGGCGCAGTGATTCTAGGGCATATTTTAAAACGAAATGGTTTTCAAGTGCTCTATTTAATTTTTCTTTAAAAACATCTAATAATGATTCTGAACGCTGCAGCAAGTCTTGCCTTGAACGAGCCCAAAGGGACCCATTTCAGGCGCAACCGCACCCAAGGCCACAGCAAGACGCTTTCATCAAAAATTGATTCATCAAAAAGCGATCCGTGAAAGCAGCGAATCTCACATTATTGCGTTCACGGATCGCTCTCTCCAAAAAGAGGCTCCTCCCCTCGTCCTCAGCCAAAGTCAAAATCAGAACGCGTCATTTCCTGCCGAAAAGAGCCAGCTTCTCCAGTTGTTCAAAGCGAGCCCAGTCGACTCACGACCCAGGCCAGCCTCAGCTGAAAATAGAGTCTGCAGAACCTCTTGCATCCGAAGCAGTCCTGATGCCCCAGGACAGATGGACGAAGAAATAGTTAAGTCCTGTGTGACCACTCCCAGCTTTGGGTGAAAGGCTTTGTTCCTCCCCATGAGTGGCACACAGGCCAACACACTCTCAAGGTTGACCCATGGCTGCTTCAAAGCCTGGGTCCCTTGGAAATCAGTCGCCCTGCTTTTTTTCAGGACGAGGAAACGCTGGGCTTGGTGGTCATACAGTCGCCTTCAAGATGGGCTGGAATGCCCTGTGCAATGGCGGAATATGCTTTGGCTCATGGGCGTCCCCTATGTCACCACCTAGATATGATGGCGGTGATTTTGGCCCTCAAGTTTACGTGTGCTACATGTTGGTGAGTAATTGTAAATACTCAGCCCTAATGTTTGATATCAAGTTTTTTCTGTTTGTTGTTATTAATTATACTAGCTCCCTCATGACAGATATAATGCAGTTACTGAACATCTCCACTGAGGGTTTGGTTCCAGTGTAGTTCCAAAGTGGTATTTGTAGAAGAAGCACAGTAAAAATAACATTTACTATGCTTTTATCACAGAATTGATGTTTTTAATGTGAGATTTCTTGTTGTAAAAGCACAGTAACCACAACCAATGTTCCCTCTAATTTTTTTTCTCGCTGAGCAAAACTTTTCTATGTTGAGCGCACATTTTGGCCACCTAAGCAAAAACATTCTATATATCAGACCTGTACAATGAACGTAACACACACACCACACACACACACAACAAAAGGTTTTATCATGCAACTGTAACTTTTTAATGTGCCATTTCTATTTTATTTGACCCTTGGTGTAACTTAGTGATATATTAAATCATATTTTTGAAAACAAGCAGTTCAGTCACTAAATGAAGCTCATTTTAGGTTACTTGAGATTTTTGTCACATTGCTTTGTTAACTGTAAATAATTCTATTTAAAAAATCATTTAAAAATCTCCTGCAGGACAGTTCAATTCTTTATATAATATAAGCAGTTAAACTGATGGTTTGGACAACCATAATGTATTTTTGTACATTATGGTATGGTTTTGGAGTAACAACTTGGAGACAGGAGTAACAACTGCAGATTATGAGTTACCTGCGGTGAGTCCGACATAATGAATCCACTAACACGACACAGCGAATGCCGGTGGTAAACAAACACTCGTGTTCCAATACTCGTGCATGAGTTCTGGGAGGCGTTCCCTCGAAATGAGCTGTGAAGGAGGGGGGTTGTTCTTACGCATGCACTCATTTCAAAAACTCAGTAACAGTCTTTGGTTTCTCAGTCGATGAAAAGATCCTCTTTAGCACCTTTAAACTACAATCGAATGGATTTTCCCCGATTTTCCCACACATGATTTCTGTCCTCTGCGCTGCAATTATTCTTCTGCGCGGCCGCGGCATCAGGAACATTGAAATAACTGTGTAATATGTTTTGTATTATTATTATTATTATATATTATTTGTGTCATTTTTTGTAATATTATTATTACACGTCATCTAGGTAATAATTATATTACATCATATTAGTGTGTCACTGTAACGAAGCTGGACACAGGCTGAGATCCATTTGCAAGCTTTATTGAAAGCAAGAGCGTGGTCGTACAGGCAGGGTCACAAACAGGAAAAAGCAAAGGACAGGCAAAGTCGTAGTCAGATACAGGCAAGGATCGGGACAGGCAGATATCACTCACAGGTCGGTATACAAGCACAGGTCAGGGGTAGGCAGCACAGGATCGAAAACAGGTAACAGGCAGGAACGGTAACGGAACAGACAGGATAATAAACGCTCGGAATTGAACACAATGTGAAAAGACTTCGCGGTGAGGTGGTGTGTGTGAAAGTCCTTTATAGTCCTGGTGCAGCTGGGTGTGGTGATTAGTGTGGAGTGTGTGAATGTGACTGGCAGAGAGGATGATGGGGAATGTAGTCCGGGAAGTGACAGGAACAGACGGTGATCATAACAGTCACAGTGTTTGTGTGTGTACTTAGCACGAGAAATTTTTGTTCAAATTTTATTATAGTATTATTATACACTGTACCATTACTATTATTGTGTGAAATTAATATTAAATTACTTTTACCGAACATAGTATGTTATAACATCATTACGTTGTTTTATGTTATGTCTTTATTATTATCTTATTTAAGAACAGTTTATTAAGTGGAAAATACATTGTCATGCATGGTTGCGTTTCTAATGTAATACACACCCTTTCATTTGTATTTCAAGCATGTTGTTAGTGCACTTAGTGTAACAAATATTATACAATATTTAATAGGCTTTAATTAGCCAACCACAATTATTACAGGTTATAAGATTTTATTTGCACAAAAGAACTGCAAACTGTTGTACGTCTATCGTCAAAAAATTCCCCACTGTTGCTTGACCCTTGATATTCAATATGTTTTTGATCTGCACTGACATCGTTGTATGCGAATTGAACTGAGCTGGATGATGACATCACTGTTTTCTCTAGTGCTGATAAATTAACAATTAAAAACTATTGATTTTTACAACCGATTGAATCAATAGTGAGTTTACTTAGGCTGGACAATACAACCATTTTCTTTAAGAGCTGCTGTGCTGCCAACAATATACACCAGTTATCATGTAAAGCTGCTTTGACACAATATGCATTGTAAAAAGCGCTATATAAATAAAGGTGACTTGACTTGTTTCAGCAGTTGGTCGAAAGTCACACTATAATGTAGGGCCCTATAAAATCCATTTTATTTTTTCCCAAATTCCGTTTTAATTTTTCTGGATTCCGTTTTTTTCCATTTTATTTATTTTTTGACTCCATTTTAATGGTTAAATTAAATTTTAGTAATCAAAAAGCATGTCTAATTAATTGAAATAATGAATGTTGTCCAATTTACCAACAATTTAATAAAAGTTTAACAAAAAAGTTAAAAAAATTTTTAGGGCCCTATGATAAACGTTTTATTCTTTCCCCTCAATTTTTATTTTTACCAAATTCTGTTTTCTGGATTCCATTTTAATGGTTTAATTCCATTTTAATAATCAAAAAGTTCTAATCTAATTAATTGAATTCTTAAAAAACAACAATATTTATTAATTAAAAAATATATTTTTATGAAATTTTTTTTCAGAAGTTCTGTTGTGTATTTAAATTTTTCTGGCAATCAAATGAACGCATACCATTTAATTTATCTTTTAATCATGAAATTAAACTTTTTTGTCAAAAATGTGCTGCACAACAGAGCTTTACTGTTAAAATTAAAACATGGAGAAACACTGAGATTGTTTAAAAATATATTTTAATAATTTAACAATAAATTCATATATCTAAATTCTACTGTACAACAGTAATATATGTTTCTGTCAAGTTAAATCGAACTTTTATTTTGACGGTTTGCCTACAGCTTTGAGTTTCTCTGTTTATGACGGTAGTTTTCTCAAACGAAGCGGAGATGAGGAAGAAACCGGGGGTAATTTTGCTGACTTCAGCTACTAACGTATCTAATCTGTGACCCAGATGATGCCGGCAGTGGCAAGAACAGTGAAGAGTGCTGAGGTGCGTTAAACAATCCCTTGCTGAAAGAAGAAGCAGTTCATCCTCCATGAGGTCGACTGTGGAGGACTGGAGCTTCATCACTGTCAACATATCTTGAGAGGATCAGAGGGGCAGGACAAAGCTCCTGCAGTAAAGAGAAATGAATTCTGGTTTATGTTATGTTAAATAGCCATAAATTAATCATGTTATAAAACTTAAAACTCAATTTTCTAGCTGGACAATGTACACAGTTTGTTGTTTAGAATGACATTTTTATAATCAAATCCAACATTACTCTTTACAAATATGCATTATTTGAAAGACCTCCGACTCAAGTTTTGATGTTGCTAACTATTTGCTTATTATCTGAAGTGACTTATGTAACCTATGTTAAATGTGGAGCCTAAAGAAAATAAATAATAAAATTGTATAATCTAATAGCTAGTTACACTTTTAATTAAAAAGTTTAAATTAATATGCATTGTAAATAAATTGTGTATAAATTATTCGTATTATAATTAAGCACAGAACACGTGATGTATTACACGAACACGTTGTATATGACGTAAGCAGATGACTCACGGAAGTGCGCGAGACGCGCTGAACACGAGACGAAAGAGCGATACTAAGGGATTTAAAAAGGTTATGTTGTATAATTCATTTAATATGGGTATGAGTAACTTTATAATACTTTATGTTTGATGATGAAAAATGGTTTTAGAATGATGATGCTGATTTAAGCGCGGATGCTAGCGGATTGAGATCCTCTGAATCTAAATCTGAAGCGGGTGTTCATAAAACTGAGAAACTCTGGATATGGTGAGTTTATTGATCGAGTTGAGAAAATCTCATGGATTTGAGATGGCGGGCTAAAAAAAAAAAAAAAAAAAGAAAGGAAAAAAAAAAAAGAGGAATGCTGATCCCTGAACCTAGAAAAAAAAATTGCTGTATCACGAGGATTTCTTTAATTCTTTAACTTTGTTCAATTCAATTTCGTTCTTTAAACTGGTATTATATACCACAATTTGGTTGAAATTATATATTTATATATTTTGAATATAATATTTTACTGTGTTTGATGGTATTTGTTTTGTTTAAAACGGAATAGAAAGTAATAATGCTGAAAGCAAAATAGAATAAGACCCTAAACCCAAAAATTAAAGAGACAGTGAAGCTTAAGAGCTGTCCAAAATACAGCTAAGATAAATAAAAGTCTTACTAAAATCTACATACACAGAGATAGAGTAGATAACTTGCATAAGATTTGTTTCTCTCTTTTTTTCTTTTTGAAACAATTTAAACAGAAAAAGAAAACCAAAGACAGAGAATTCTTTTTTGAGTGTGTGTGTGTGTATATATATATATATATATATATATATATATAATGACTATCTTCCTCACATGGTTTTGTGATTGATTTACTGCCAGTATTCTGTTCTCCACTAAGCTAGAAACTGGTCCATTGCTCCAGCTTACTTTGAGGGCCCTTGTTACTCATACCATCTGTAATTGTTTGATTTGTTTCATAAAGCAATATACAGTCATAATGGAGCATGGCTGTCACCTGGTGGTGTAACACCTAATCAAATGTCACTCGTATTTAATTCTTATTTTTATGTTAATCTAGGGCTGGGTGATATGGCAAAAATCTAATCTCAATATTTTTTCCCTATATGATCGATAACGATATATAAACTGTTAATGCTGCCAGTTTTAAAAGAGTATCCCAACTATGACTGAAGCCACAAAAATTTGAGGGTTCATTAATTACATTTTCAAGTATAGTTTATTAACAAAACAGATTACACATTTGGCCTTAAATTTAAGACAACCACTTACTAAAATAAATTTAAAACTAAAAAGTGTTGCAAAAGAAGGTAAATGAGAGTAAATGTGCTAAATGTAAACATAAAATTTGTTAACGCAATTACATTTTTTTTTTTCTTTTCCAGAAAGACAAGTCTGTCTACATCGTCTAGCTTTAAGGGGTAGATTAAATGTGTAAAATGTAAACAAAATATATTCAATTCCTATTCATCACAATTTGCAACATTTTTTTTTTTTTTTTTTTTTTTTTTTGGGGGGGGGGGTAGATTAAATAAAAAAAAGTAGCTTGCTATGTGCTCTGATGTTCATTCAGCATCTGAGCCTCGGCTCTGGATCTCACAGCCTCAACCTTGTCATCTTTGATGTAAAGCATCTTGAAACGAGGATCAACAAGGGATGCTATGTTCAGAAGGTCATCAGTGGGTGCATTATTATTATATTTCTCAGTCAGATAGCCGATGACAGAAGCTAGTTCTCTCAGGGTTCCCACTCGTGGAAAACCTTGAAAACCTGACAAAATTTCCAGTCCTGGAAAACACATGGAAAATTTATAGTTTATGAAGGCTTGTTTTCTTTTACAGATAAAATGAGCCAAAAAGAGATTTATCTCAGACTGAAAGGTCAAAAATGATTAAATTCCACGAGAAGGATGCAATACTAGAAATTGCAGTTAAGGCATGACCATTGGACAGCAAAATGCTCATTAAGTCAGACAAAAACAGTGGAGAAGAAAAGACACGTAACTGCAAAAGAATTAAGAATTAAGGTGAAGAATTAAGTGTGAAACCATCAGCCCCCTTTAGTCTTCAGCGCCACCATTTTCCAGAACTTCAACCTACCTGGAGTCTCCAGGAGTGCAAGTGTCAGGATCTCAGAGACTTAGATTTAGAGCTGCAACTAACGATTTTTTTCGATTAGTCGACTAATCTACGATTATTTTTATTTTTTTTTAAAATTAATTTAGTGTTCTTTTTTGATTAGCTAATGAATCCTTTGGATAACTTTACAAAAAATTATAAGTACAATCTAATATAATATTTCAACTTTTATTTTTTTCCAAAAAATACTTCAATGTGGTTGAAGTTTTACAGTATACATCATGTTGAGTATGCTATCGGTAAGTGTAACGGCCATCTGAGGCGTGCAAACAGTGACATCCTTTTATGAAAGAAATCTTGTACACAGCTTTGATTCTTCCTGAGAAAAAAACAACAGTCTGCAGAAGTATTTGAAATGTTTTAACTAATCATCTTGTAATGAATGTCATTCAGTTCTACTTTCTGAGTATGAATTATCATATGCAGTAAAAGACAACATACTCAAGTACTGTAAAAGATTTTTCCACTAACTCAACTGATGACTTCTCTTCTGTATGATTTCAGTCTCTTCAGACCTTACTGTACATGATTTATAAACTTCTACAACTTTTGACCTCCTAACTGAACTCCTTTCCACAAAATGATCATAAAAAACAGTATAAATAAAAATGGTAACACTTTACAATAAGGTCTCATTTAATAACATTAATGTATTAACATCAACTAACAATGAGCCATATATTTGCTACAGTATTATTAATCTTTGTTAATGTTAGTTAATAAAAATAGTCATTCATTGTTAGAAATCGCGTTTGAACGCACGCTCGCGTTTACTTTCACGATCGCGCATACTCTGTGGATAGGGAGCGCGGCAGCGACCGTTATCCAACTGAATTAAATGTTTTTATTTAAATACAAAGCAAAACGACAGTGGAGGCGTAATGTAAACGTAGCAGTGGCATATTCTTTCCTAATCATCCTAACACTGTCATGGCAATATCACGAGACTACTTTTTGCCTCAATGAGAAATCTCGTCATTTAATCTCGCGTCACACCCCTAGTGCTCGTGCATCGCAGTTGTGCTGCCATGGTACGCCATCTCGGTTTTGCAAAGGGAACAAAGGACCATTTTATTTGGCCTCTGTTTAAAGTATTCCCATACTTTTGATAATCGTGGTCTAGGCTTTTGTGTTAGAATAGAACTTTCTCCATTCCCAGGAGCAGAAGCCGCCATTACGCGAGATGAATGTAAACAATGTGACGCGTCGACGCATTTCACGCACGTCAACGTATTTTCGAAGTCGACGTAATCGATGACGTCGACACGTCGTTGCAGCACTACTTAGATTGGTAAAGAATCCTAAAAAAATGCCCCCCGTTTAAGAATCACATACAGAATTGTAGGAAAATACAAGAAGACAGATTTTTTTTATAGGCTTTATAGACAGATAGATTGAGAGTGACTTTTAAAGGACCAGCACCACAACCTCTTGTACCACTGTTTGAAGAATTTATCTTCCGGAATCTAGCTGTAAGGTGTTGAAGTTTATTTTTAGTCCATCTCTTATCCTGAAAAGTCCACCTTGCAAAGATAATGATCTTCCAAAACTTCCTGCCAAAAAATAGAAGTGTGCATCAGTAGTTAAGTAATGACAATAAACTGTGGAATCTTGTTTCCGCCACTGAATAATAATAATAAAAAAAAAGTTAGCCTAATTGCAACTTTTATCTCACAAGTCTAAATATTTTTACAATTACGAGTTTACATAATTGTGATATAAGCTCTCAATTGCGAGGAAAAAAAGTCAGAATTACGAGTTATATCACGCTTCTGACCTTTTTTCTCGCAGTTATTTTTTCTGGCATTTGACGGTTTATATCTTGCGATTTATTTCTTAGAATTGTGAGATATAAACTTGCAATTGCGAGAAGTTTTATCATGCAATTCTGACTTTATATCTTGCAATTGTGAGGGAAAAAAAAGTCAGAATAGCGAGATGAAAAGTAAAAGTCGCGATTACTTTTTTTTTTTTTTTTACGGAAACAATCTTCCATAGTCATAATGTATGATTAAGAGCTCATATTAAAAACTGATTTTATAGTTAAGTCATGGCAATAAACCTTTTAAAAACTTAGAGAGCAATATATTACTTTTGGTCGTAATCCTGTCTTTTATTCCCATTGTTGTAAAATTGAAATGTCTTGGAAAATGATCGCTGAAAAAGAGTGGGAACCCTGTCTCCTTTCTTTTTCCATGAGAAAGAAAAAGCACTGACCACTTCGAGTGACGAACGCAGCGCATCCGTCTTTCTGCCAGGAAGCCTGCAATCACACTGTTGAGCCAACGCCGGCTCCGTTCAATGCCGTATGCAGACCTAGCAGTCTGGCCTCGCTAGTTCTGTCGGGGCAGAATGGACGAAAAGAGAAGCCTGGTTCTGGGTAGCATCCTGAAGACTTCAGCCAGGTCCGTCTGCATTTCCCGAAGGAAATCAGGCGGTTGCGGCCCTCCAACATACGCTGTTTCCACCGAGGTGAATAATCAAGATGTCGGGAGCTGGAGCTTTGGCTCTGAGAGACCGCAGCACTGGAAGCAACTGCTCCCAGAGTCTGCCTACTTTGCCCTCCCAGGTTATACTGCAGCGAAGGCCAAGGCTCCTGGCGAGCCCCTGCTCACAGATGTGAGCATACAGCCTTTGAATAATTGAACTTCCAACAATCCAGACACGAGTTACTCTGTCATCCGCCATCTCGAAGAAGAGTGAGGGTGCTGTGATTTGGTGCCAGTATTTAGGATGAGCGCTGTGTTTCATTGTCAAAAGGTGGTGCTGTTGCGTATTCTACAGGCAGCGACCTCTTCAGAGCAGTTCACAATCAGTGAATATCCCACATTATCAAACTGCCTTTTAACAAAGTACAAATATTTATCACAAGCCTTTATGCAACAGACTTTATGCAATGAACTTCACATGAACAAACAGGAAAACAGGTCTCATTGTACCTGTTTGTCGGTGAAAGTGTTAAAGGATTAGTTCACATTAATGAAAATTACCCCAAGATTTACTCACCCTCAAGCCATCCTAGGGGTATATGACTTTCTTTTTTCTGATGAACACAATCAGAGTTTTATTAATAAATATTCTGAAGCATCAAAGCTTTATAATGGCAGTGAACGGGACCAATGAGTATGAAGCTCAAGAAAGATCATAAATGTGTACTCCACACGGCTCCGGGGGTTAATAAAGGCCTTCTGAAGCAAAGCGAAGCATTGTGTAAGAACAAGAAGTAAATATCTGCCAGATCCATATTCAAAAGTTCAAAATGCTTACGCTGCGTCCTACGCCTTCCCTATTCAAATTACGAAAAAAACTTAACTGATGCGACGTCAGGATATTATTAATAAATATATATTTATTTAATAACTCTGATTGTGTTCATAACAAAGAAGAAAGTCTCTACACCTAGGATGGCTTGAGGGTGAGTAAAGCTTGGGCTAATTTAAAGTGAACTAATCCTTTAACGGCTGACGACGATATCTATGGACTTTTAAGGTAATCAGCTAACCCATCTAGTTGTTATATTGTTGGCATTTTATTCGATTTAAATATCTGATATTAGAGAATAATAACAATAATTATAAAAAAAAACTTTATATATCAATCTGCATATAAGTAGACATTATGCTCTCTTTTCTTGCTCCTTTAAGGGGCCGTTACATATTGCATCTAAAAAGCGTCCCTTTCTCCTTTCCACAGCGATTGCGCTCCCGTGGCATCTGTCATTGCTATGCAACACTGAACTGCACTCTCCACGATGAAGAGGAAGTATTAGCTAAGGATTAATGATTCTAGCACTTGCATTTACTACTAGATTATTGATATGATGAAATAAAAAAAACCCTGTGCAGCTATTCAACTGTTCGGCTGAGTTTTCAGTTTTGTTAAAAGCAGAAGCTTCCATTATGAGCGCGCCTGCCGGCTACATCTGAAATAACTGTCTTGTGCATGGAAAAAACGTGATATGTGAACGGGCCCTAAAAGTATCTAGAGTAAAACGGCTATATTAACACAGCACATACAAAAGACCTGAAAGTAAGTGATGCAACCTGACAGTACAGAAGTTTTGTAGCGCATAGCTCCATTTTGACAAAAATTTGTGTTAGAAAGCTAAAAAACTTGATGATATATTTAAATGAATGAATTTACAACATTTAGTACATCATATAGTTTGCAAGGCATGAAAACAGTATCTTGGCACTAGAGTCAGTAACCGAAAAACATGGCAGTTGGCCATCGGGCCATCCTTATTGTTAAACCAAGATTAAGTATTTCTTTATTACTATTACAACAATGTCAGTAAATGTTTAATTCCCAATCATAAAATGATTCAGTTTATACACAAGACTCAGGTTCTTCCTATATATCACAGTTACCAGCTCTGCAGAAAATGT
>JAOTNS010002237.1:0-36621 GCA_028476615.1 Culter alburnus | reverse complement strand
GTATCTCTGTTCCCTCATACTCAAACTGTTGGTTTTCTTCTCTGACGCACCTCAGGCCAGCTCATCTCCACCTCAAGCTTCTCTGCTATCTCCCTGGCATCTGTTTTCGCAGAATGAAATCCATGACTGCGAAATTCCTGAAGATATTCTTTCACTGCCCTGATTTCTTCTCTCACTGTCTCAACTGAAACTTTGGGGCTCTGAAGGATCTTGCTCACTTTGTTTATCTGGAACACACATTGTACACACAATGGTACTTACCACAAAGGCCATTCTTTTATAACGCTTTGTTGTTTATTTCCAGCACTCTCTTTTGGACCCTGCTTTTTACCCTGCATGTTGCTCCCGTTATCGTAAGACTGGCCTCGACAATTGCAAAGATCCAATCCTAGTGTTTCTAGTTGGCCTAAAAATGTCTCACATAAGCCTTTTCCTGTTGTGTCAAGTGCCTGAAGAAATCCAACAAGTGCTCATGGATGGAGACACCCTTTGATAATTCACAATTAACAATTCGTAGCACCACTGAGAGCTGCTCATTGTGACTGAGGTCTGGAGTGCAGTCCATAATTACTGCATAGTATTTGGCTGTTTTCACTCTCTCTACAATTGCATCAGTTGTACATTTTGCCACAAGGGAAATAAGTTCATTTTGGATATTCTTGCTTAAATAGGTGTCACTTAGCTGTTTTGCCTGAATTCTCCTCAGATGCTCTCGCATCACTGGGTCAAACTGAGCCATTAATTGCACTTGTCCAAGAAAATTTCCATTACCAGCCTCAAACAATTTGTCTGAGTGGCCACGAAATGCAAGATGTGCTCTGCCAGATAGTTTACAATTGCAATAAGTCGTCTTAAAATCTCTTTCCAGCGTTTACTTCAAGAGCAATTAGATCTTGGTTTACCTGATCTATAGCTGTGTTGGTTTGTAGTTTCTGTGAAAGATTGCGCCAAGCCATGTTTGTGATGTGTTCTGCTGACCTCTCATGCTGTCTCAAGTGTGCAGAAAGATTTTCCAGTAATTAAACCCATCTGCACTTAGCTGAGTGGCCTTTTCTCGGTTACCAAACAAGCGGCAACAAAAGCACAAAACACAGTCATTTTTTTCACTGTACACGAGCCAGGACCTCTTATTTTTTCTCCATTCTTCATTTGCAGGTAATAATTGCTGTTTGTAAATCTTCTGCCCTCTTGATTTTTAGGATAAATTCTATCCTTGCTCTGAACTGGGCCTCTCTGCACTATTGAGCAGCGCTCTTTGTCAGTGAGATGTTTTGGCCAGAGTGCTGGGTCATCTTCAAGTTCAAGTGTAACACATTGGTCAGAATGACTGCTAGTACTCATTAGTTGTTCATTGGAAATGGAATTGTCGTCTTTTTCGTCATAGACGTAGTCATCATTTATCACTGTCACTGAAAGTGAACGCGGAAGTTTGTTACCTGCAGCTGCAGTTGAAGGATCCTCCTCATCCTGTAAAATTGCCGTGCATGTAACGTTAGCAGCAATATCGCTTGAGCAGCCTGGGCTAGCACTGTCGACGCCGGCGGCAACGGGTAGCTCCTCCACGCTAGCAGCAATGCTAACAGTCGTGATGGTGTTAGCGTTGTTGTCATTGTCAGCGGGGCCGGGCATCACAAAAAGTTTGTTAACTTCGGCAATTTTGCTAAAAACTTTTTGCTTTCCTCCTGTTTCTTCCTTTTTTCAGCACGCTTGGGTAGCTTCGCTTCATTTTTACTGTCAATACTCTCTCTCTGTACACTCTGTCTATCACTGTCAATCACTTCTTCTTCGTCAGTTTTTTGGCGCATTACAGCCTTGTCACTTTCGCAGATGCGCAGTAAGTGAAATAATGGAATAGTCCAATGTAGTGAGGTGGGGGGGGGGCCCTCCTGTCTGCGACACTAATGATTTGATGCCATTTTTCGCAAATGGAGTTTTAGAAATATATATTTTGCACGAAGTAAAAAAAAAAAAAATCTTTAAGCAAGTTAATGGGGCATTTTGGGGGCCCCTAGGTAGCTCGGGGCCCAAGGCAATTGCGACCTTTGCCTAATGGTAAAGTCCGCCCCTGCTGCGATATGATGGAGTTCAACATTGTAATACTACTGTAAATAATGATAGGCTATTAAATGAATAAACTTACACACTTCTTCACCGTTTTACTTGAATCAATTGAGCATGATGAATACAAATTATGTACACATGCATACAGTCTCACACTTACACAAAACAGTTTTGAATTATGTGCTGGTAATGTAAATACTCCAATTTCATTCATGCCATGTAGGCTATAGCTATACTGTAAACGTATACATTCAAGTTCACACAACTACATAATCATGGCGTCATATACATCTCACACTATCAGTGAATGGGCACGGAATAAACTCATAACACAGAATTGAATAAAGGATAACATTACATGAAACGCACTACTACGTTCGGCCGCGGCGGGAGACATGATCACGGATCCGTCAGAGATGCAGCTTGATGAACACGTGAATGTGCACCGTAAATCTTATTATTGTTATTTTATTAATTTGCTACCAACCAAGTCGTGATGAGAAACCGCTATATCACGAACTTTAGTGTGGTTTATAGATTGTTATTAGTAATCAATAACGTTAGTCATAGATGACCAATAGCTTGCTATTGCCTGATTCATGATAATAATCTGTACAATATGTGATCTGAGCAATATCGTTAGCTAAGCTAATCGGTCGCTGCCCTGTTCTCACTGATTTCCTCACACAACAGCTCAATATTGTCTCTT
Source organism: Culter alburnus (assembly GCA_028476615.1). Classification (NCBI taxonomy): domain Eukaryota; kingdom Metazoa; phylum Chordata; class Actinopteri; order Cypriniformes; family Xenocyprididae; genus Culter; species Culter alburnus. The sequence continues at coordinate 33,851 of JAOTNS010002237.1, read as the reverse complement.
TTTGACCGTTATTCTGTCTAATTTTGGCCTGTCCTGCTCTCTTAAACACATAGCAGGCTAATTGTTGGCTGTGGTTGTGATACGAGGCTGACTAACACTTTACAATTTCCTCAGCGTTCGAACTGTCATTGTGGGGCCCATTGTTTTCCTTTGTTTTTTGCTGCTCCCTTGCGTTACGTCACTTCCGATTTGGCATTTTCAGATGCGGAAGTAAAATTCTCTCCACAAAAACGACTCCCGCCTATGCACAGCTACATTAACGTGTTTCAAGGAACCTTTTTCATTAGTTACGCGGGTCGGCCCCCCCAAAATTGGTTTGATGCTGTATCTCGGCCAACTTTAGCACTCGCACACAAAAAACGCGCATGCCTCTGAACCATGATCAGAGTCCATGCCTCAGAGAACAACGACACTTACAGGTCATGAGATCTGAAATGGCCATCCCAAAACCCCAACAACAGTTGTCACGAATGGTGTCTAGATCTTGCGAAGGCATCAGATCCGCAAGACCGATTCATGTCAATGAACCGGAGAACGGATTGACCAAGAACCACCTTGTATTGCCCCGTCGCAAACGACGATAATATCCCACCAAAATTGTACGTACCACATCACCTAATCCTGAAGGTACCTCTTAGTGTTACAACCAGATATATAACTCATTTTGCACAAACGCTTATAACACAAAACATTTCCACAAATTTATGCTTTTTTGCTATTTGTATGCCTTTTATTCCCTGGCATAATTCTGTGTGTCATTTGTCCCTTTCCTTCCATTCACCTGTCTGCCATATGAAATGAAAAAACATCCCTTACTCCTCCTGCATTTTGTCAAATTTTGACCAACATCAGCTCAGATGATCTTTGGAGAGCGCACAGACAGAAATGCACTGATTTTTGATTCGCTATCGAGATATTAATCTCTGAAGATATTCATCTTCGGAGATAAATTCCGAGATTTCATCTCCGAATGGACCTTGCTGTGGTTGATGTCTTATGTTGTATAACATGCTAATATTGGTTACCCTGTTAAAGGGGTGATGACGGAGAAATCATTTTCCTTGAGCTTTTGACATAAAGAGGTCATACTTAAGAATTCCTGTAAGTTTTAAGCTGAAAACTTCTGTTCGTCCAATAAAAGCTTTTATGACCCCAGACCCAGCAAATGACAGGATTTTCAAGGGGGGCTCTATGACGTCCAAGGGCAGCGCCCTGCAGAATAGATCCCGCCTACTTCATCCCACTTTTTTTTAAAACCCCGCCCACCGATGACACGCTGTGCTGCAAAGAAATAGGTAGCCTAAGTAACATAGGCCTACGTGGTGCTAAACCGGCTCAAGCTACCAGCAATGAGGATTACAAAATATTGTGCAGTGCTGGACTCAACAGTAATGCCAACAACACAGTAACCTGTTAATTCTGACCTCATCTGATCTTATGTCCATGTCCCGTCGATGCTCTTGTCTAACATCAACTGCATTGTTTCTCTTAGTAGGATGAAAATAATCTGATATTTACATTGATTTCATTTATATAAAGAAAGATCAAAGAAAGCCCTTTGCAACTCATTGGAGCAGCGTGCGCTGAAGCTGTTCCGCGTTTCAGTGACTGACAGACCCATTTTTCAACCCACATCTCTAGTTATCACCACACTGTTAGTGAAGAAGAGCCAGTTTATCGTACAGAAATGAGTTGCAAGACGATACACATTTCTTTATGCGCTCAACAACATATCTGTGATCGGCTACACAAGGGTAGGCCAAGTTTGGTCCAGAGAGCACCACTGTCCTGCTGAGTTTAGCTCCAACCTTAATCAAAAACACACCTGAACAAGCTAATCAAAATCTTCAGGATTCCTAAGGCATAGGCAGCCTGAAGTTTTTTTCAGGGTTGAGCTAAACTCTGCAGGACAGGGCTCTCTAGGACCGAACTTGCCTAACCCTGTGCTACACAGTGTTTCATCTCTGCAACCTTTCATGACATGATCTAAATATGCCATAGATTAAATGTAATGCAACACTTTCACGATAGTTAACCTTGAGAGCTATAATAGTAAAAATGCGCTAAAAGAGAGAGTAATACTTGGCTATTTCAATGGAAAGATGTTAGCCAATCACAGCAGTCGGTGTTTTACACTGAAGTCTCACAGCAGACACGCCCTTAAAACAGAGCATTCAAACCCGAGGGCTAAAATCAGGGTATGGAAAATGCCTTTTATTATACATTATGACACTTTTGGATGTAAAAGCATACTAACATATAAGTGCACCCCAGGAAACATTATAAAACAACGCGTTCATGACCCCATAAATAAAGGGGTTTTTTTTGTTGTTTTGTTTTGTTTGTTTTTTTTTTTTTCCTCACACTAAAATTTCTCTCAGCAGCTTGGGAATGGCATCCTCAAGTAGCAATGTGTAAAGCCAGATCCTGAGAAGCACCTCTCCTAAGGTGTGTAGTTTGAATCCTGTGCGGGGCCCTTTATACATTGTGTGTAATGAGTAATTTTGATTCCTTTATATCCAAATAAGCATTGTACTAATCTTTATTCTCTTGGATTAGAGGAATACATTTTTGTTCATTTTTTTGTTTTCATTCTCGTTCATTCTCATCTGAACTTCTGTTAATTTTGAGTTCATTCCCACCCATGCTTCTGAACCAGCTGTTTTCAATTATGTTCAATTTTGGTGTTTTTGCTCTTCCTGCTTCCGCATGCGCTAGCACAGCCCCTTCTGGGGTTGGCCCGCTCGCTGCTTGCCCAATATATTTCATTTCCTTAAATCAGTTTAGTGTTTGATTCACTTAGGTTCAATACTATATGTAAAGTTACATCCATTATGAATGAGTTCAATTCAGCTTAAAGCGCTCTGCAGAAACAGTGCTGTCATCTTCGCTAAGTTGGTTCTCATCCTAGTGTCAGTGCAGTCAGTATATCCGTATGATGAATATTAAGTCCCACCAATAGCAAGCCGGTGACCGTGTCACGGGAAACCAACTCCTTCAGGTGAAGAAATAGAGGGGAAAAGAATCTGGGGAGAAGCCAGACATCGGGGGCTCGTTCTCTGCAAGCGAACGGTTGAAATATTCAATGAGTTCTTTCTGCTTTGAAGATCCGATTCGTTTATGCTGGTGTGGAGACCAAGCTGGTCAAAAAACTTTTGGTTGTCCTTCTAGAAAGTATTTTAAAATTAATCTTAAATTGAACATGTTGCTGAATTCATATACTTAATAAAACAGTGTACTTACATGGAGTAGAGAAGGTATTTACACTGTGACTCCCAGGTCTTCGTCCTGAAAGAGTGGCACAGTGAAACCAGAATAAACACAGAGAACAATACCAAGACTAACACACCTCCACTTTGAAAGTCTCTAAAGGAACTGATGTTTGGTGTTCTTTTCTAAATGAGCATTAGATATAATGAACTGTACAGAACATTTACCAGCAGCATCTCTTCTTCCTCCATATAATGAGTGCAGTTATGATAGAACAGCCACAAACATTAACCCAGCACACTGATACTACAGACAGACTGAAGTCCTGGGTCCATTCAGCCACATCTGAAACTGTGAAAATATGGCGAGATAACATCAGGAAATAAAAATAATACAGAAATGAGGATTTCCAAGTAAGTGTAAAAATGTTATTTAATAAAAATTGCAATCTAAGTTTACTGAGAGTTCTCATATACGAATGTCAGTTCTTTTGCACAGTGGGCAATACAAGTATCTTCAATCTAATGTTGCTTTGTTTAACGTTTGTTTCAGATTGTGTCAGTTTTTCTTTACCAAATGTAATGTCCAGTTGTGTCCAGATTGAGGTGTTTCATGTTACAGTTGTATTTGTGTCTTTCATGTGTTTTCTGCACTGATCACCAAACTCTTCTCATCTGGTAAGATCCGTCTCCGTTGGGAAGAATCTCTCCTCCTGTGATCTGATCATCATCACAGGGCTGATCATCTCTGACAGAGTCAGGTTAATGGGACAGGGGAAAAACCAGTGCACAGACTAGTGCTGATCTGAAGCCCTTGAGAGTCTGGGAAGGTCTTCTGCATGAGTCGACTCTGGGTTCTAAAGAGAGGATGAGAAAAGTTACTGTAAACTTGTTGCATCAGTTATTATTTATGGTGTCATATTTCATAAAGCATTAAGAGGCACATGTAATCCTTTTTCTGTCAGCAAAGCTGTTTGTGTCATATTTGTGATTGTGCTTTCTTAATTATACTGAAATTATCAGTATAATTCTCTCACCCTTTCTCATCACATTGTTCTTTCCATATTCATGTACCTCTGCAAAACTTTCTGAAGCTGGTCCCACAAATTATCCCTGGCTTTTTCATCATTTTTTTTCCCAGGCCATAGGTGAACTCCTTCGTATTTTGTCTATCAAAAGCTTCCCACAAATGAGTGGACCTGATTATCATCATTCAACAGTCACTCCAGCAAGTCTCTGATAAACATGACACCTTCAAATATTATCCTCACTGACACACAATATAAAATTAATTGAACTGAAAATGAATATAATGGACTTTGATTACACTCTTACTGTCTTAATCAAAAGCTTTAATAAAATTAAAATGCATCTGTTATTGCATCTATCTGTTATTAAAATATTATGTGTCAATACTGAAGTAAGCTATAGTTCTCACCATCTGTGTGAATTAAGTGTTTCTTAACATAAAAGTTTAGAATCATAGATTCAGCCATCATAGATGTCTTGAAAGACAACACCAGCATCACTTTGCTTTTTATCATAGTACTGTGAATCACTGTTAGAGCGATATACAGCTTTCCATGTGTTTGAGTCATAATACACTATTTGCAGATCACCATCAGCACAACACTGAACTCAGAAAATGGTGTTGTCCAATATGTTGTCAAAGCCATTTGACTAAACATTACAGACTATCTTCCTCTGGAATTATAACTAAAAATACATACAGTACTGTGCAAAAGTCTTAGGCATGTCGTATTTTCACCCCAAAAAAGGATTTAAGCCAGTATTTATCTTTTGCGGTGAGTGTGTTAATAGGAAATATCGTTCACATTCCAAACATTCATTTGCCATTAATTGTAAAATCCAGTGAGATTTTTGAATACACAATAAGTCTGATAACAGCCAGTGCTCCACATGGAGCTCAGAGCTCACATCATCAAATCGGTCTGTGATTACATGAAGAAACATGAAAACTGAGACAAACCAAATCCAGAAGAACTGTGGCCATGTCTCCAAGAGATTTTAAGAAACCTGCCTCCAAAGCTACCTGAAAAAATGATGCCCAAGGTGGTACCTGGCAAGAGAGCTGGAAATGAGAGATTCACATTTCTTTAGTCGATATTCGGGAAAAGAGCACCAAAAGCAAGACATTTTAAATGGAAACCCAGAGACTAATTTGTGGGTGATGAAAAACCTGCATCGACAGGTTTTCGATCTAAGTTTGAATTTTATTAAGTTTTGAATTTTATAGCAAAAAACCGATATGTGTCTAAACCGGCCCCTGTGAAAAAAAAGTGCACTTTAGTTACTTTTATAAAGGTGTACTTATTGCACAAATAATACTTAAAAAAGAACACACTTAAGTGTGAATTAAATGTAATGTTTGCATTCTATTTGTAATTAATTTCAAATGTATCACAGATAATTCATATTAAATGCATAAAGTTGACACTTTGAGTGATTTTTTTGAACAACTTAAGTGGTATTTAACACTTTATGATAACCTCATAATTACGTCTAGTATGTTTAAAATATTAGTTTGAAGTGCATGTCAATGTACTGACAAGCAATTATGTGAACTAAAATATATTTTAATATCAGTTATAAAATAAACTTAAGTGTGAATTAAAGTAATGTTTTCATCGCTTAAGTGCATTCTATTTGTAATTAATTTCAATGTATCAAGATTAAGTTCATATTAAATGCAATAAGTTGAACTTTTGATTGATTTTTTTGAACAACTTAAGTGGTACTTTAATACAACTTTAAGAAACCTTCATAATTGCATCTAGTATCTTTAAAATATAGTTGAAGTGCACTGCTTAATGTATGACCAAGCAATTAATGTGAAAATACATATATTTTAATATCAGTTATAATACACTTAAGTGTAAATTAAATGTAATGTTTTCAGCGCTTAAGTGCATTCTATTTGTAATTAATTTTAAATATATCACAGATTAAGTTCATATTATTAAAAGCATTAGTTGAATTTTGAGTGATTTTTTTAAATACTTAAGTGCAACTTTAATACAATTTTTTATGTACTTTGAAATATGGTAAAAGTGTACTCCGAATGTACTGACAAGCAATTAATGGGAACTAAAATATACTCAATGTAATTTACATGTACACTTATATCATTTAATACATTTGTAATACATATTACATACTTATTTAATTTAATCATTGTATTACATTATTTGTAGTACACATAATAATGAAGTTACAATTAGTATATTTCAAAATTTACAATCAACACAAATGCAACTGAAAACCCTCTACATTTATTGACAAAACAATTTCTAAAACAAATATACAAAAACTTTTTTGTTGATGCTGTTGTGGCAAAAATATCACGCCGACTCTACCGCATAAGAGACAAACACGTCCAATTGTCTTTAAAGCTTTTATTTCTTGCAAGGAAAGGTCAGAGGTCATACAGAAACACAGTAGCTGCAGAGTGTAAGACCAAGAACGAAAGCTTCCCCTCACTTTATATCTCTAACCTCCAAGGCTGAAGCCTCGATCCTTTAACCATATTTGGAACATTCTTAGTGGCTGTAAATTTCCACACATGTTAGCACAGACATGTTTTTAACATACATCTGCATTTTCCCATACCATATCTTGTCTTCTATTCTGACATCGATGTTAACACTATGTTAAACATTACCACTTAAGCCAACATCTACCATGTTCCATAAGCATCAATCTCATAAGAATACAGTTTAAAAAGCATATGAAAAATTAACATTTCCACAACAATTCCTTCTTTATTCATTGATAACTAATGATTACTTCTACTTCATTCACATCACACTCTAAATTTGTGAAGAAAGTTAGAAATTCTTAAGGCTTTTTCTGTGGGGATAGACCTGTGTTTTAGCAAGCTAAATAGGATAGATAAAGAATGGGCTTTACCTGAGTCAAATACCTCGGTTACATTTTACTATCCCATTCTTTGGGATTAACCACTAATCATCCATTCATCTTAAAGTATCGTATACAGTAATTTAAGTTCTTACGTCACATTATGCTCCTCATTTCTGATCTTCATACAACAACAAATTCAGATACATCACCCAAATTAGAAATCCTTCATTTTACAGACATATAGCATGAATTTAGGTTCTATAACATCTTATCACAACAGATCCATTTTGTAGCCCACGATGTCATTGTCCAAACTCAGTGGTGTTGGGAATTCCTTGAGTTGATTTAACCGTACACAAACTTTAGACAGGATAGAAAATATTCTTTGCGATAGTTCAAACCTGTCATGTTCACACAATTCTGTTATGTCACTCGTTGTTTACCCCTTCTATTCCCAGAAATGGGTTCTTCCAACCTAATTTAAAATTTCAGGCATATTTTCACGACACACATTCGTTAGTTACCATCCCCTTTTTGATACATTGTTATTAATTGATCATAGTGGTTGATGACATGTTCTCTAAACAACATTTGCCATCAACACTAAACTAAAATCCATCTTCAATTCTGCAACCAGATTTTCTCCAGCTTTCTCTGTCTCTGAACATGCTCTGTAAAGAGTTTGAAAAATCAAGGTATTTTCAGATGACAGATTACACACAATCTCCTGTGTCTGCTCCAGCAATTCCTAAAGAAACAGAAACTGTTTTCATTAGTTTGGGCACAACCAGAAATTCAAACACAGCACCCCAAGATCCGTCTCTACCCCAACTAAAAAGAGCACTGGTAGATAGTCAAATTCTTCCACCTTGACTTCTCCCTGTATTCTGTCATAAAAGCTCCTAAACTTCTCACTGTAACCACATTGTCACTCTTCACTTGAGACCAGTCTGCAGTCTCAAACTTCTCTGACAAACGGACCACTTTATTCTTATATTAGCTCAAAATTTAGCAGGTACCTCAGCCAATGCCGGGTGTAACTTCTGAAGCGCAATTGTTCACTGTTGAATGATTTTGTCTTTACTCTGTTTTTTCAAATTGGTATCACAATTCTTTCAGTCAGTCTACCCCCTACCGTGAGGGTCAAAACTCATCTGCTTATACAAATAACCAACACTCACATTCCATGGTCACAACTTATCTCACTATTCCAGTCTGTTGTTTTGTCTCTGAAGACAGAGCCATCTACAAACAACACGTCCTCACAGTATCAAAGGGTTTATCTAGCAGGTCAAGTCATGGGTGTACCAGACTTGATCAAGGATTGACAACAACAATGATCATTCTCATCATCCTTTGTTCTATGAAGGTTACGGGGGCTCTCTGGATAATCGGTTACTGCCGTGTGTCACTGTTTCTCTGCCGTCAAGTCTACATTTTTACATTAGCATTGTGATCACACATATCTGACAGTGTTTAATTCAGACCCCAAGTTAAATTAGACAAGGGGTTTTTAAACCCATGGACGGCAATCTTCACTTTCACAATTCCAATTTCCATACTACTTAAACTTATCATCCAGAGAGTAATTCAAATCAAACTCATACAATGACAAGTAGGAGTTAATTACCATTAGTAGAACCGAGCTGGATAAACAATCCCACTTAAAGATCGCTCCCATGTTCTTGTATCATCTTTTCATCAGATTCAATCAAAAATCTGCTTCTCAAAATTTCTCCTTCACTTAACCCATCGTAATGATAAAAACACCATCACACTAGACACACATACTATACAAACTGCTCATTTCAAGTGCTTTTGGTGTTAATCTAAAAGCATATTTTAAACTTCCCTTTTTTCTGTAGATCTTACTTAGTTCTTACATGTCTTTATTCAGTCTCAAAGCATTGTCACTATAGCTTTTCACAAAGTCAGCTGGGTTGTTTTGGTTCCAGTCTCATTGCTTTGTTTTGGTTTAAACTTTAGCAGACTGATACCAGCCAGACAGTCCGTTCCTTGCCTCTACCCCAGTGTACTCTCTCTCTTACGCACACCAATATCATTTCAGCAGCCCTTAGACTGTAACTTACACTGAACAACACGACAATTACCATACATAACCCATTGGAATTGTTGTTAACTTTCAAATAAGGAAAACCTTACCACCCCCTAAAATATGTTATGCCCGTTGCCATTTTGAGGGTATCTTTATTTAAATTGCTGAATGCACTTAACTTTCTCTTGAATCACTGAACAAAATCAGTCTTCATCTTTAACCTCACCATTGCCTTGGAATTTCATTTGCCATTTACTGCCTGCAGGCCTGACCCCCTGCTAGGACACATGTTAGTTCCCAAATCACACCGCCTCATGACTTCAGGGATTCATCCCTGCTGAATCTAAAACTTCTATACCACATTCTTGCCATAGGGCAACCAATATCATATTACTAAACGACTCGGTCTCCCCAGACTTACGGACAATCACCCTCAGGTCTCAGACTTTTGAAAGCTCATCCTCAGCTCTAATCAACACCTGTTTTCCTCCGGGTCTTTTTCCCCTGGCCATAGTTGCTTGTCACAATGAAAACAACGCCTCTTAGGAACGCGGTTTCTGGTGAGTGGTATAGAGGAGCATTTTGGGTCAGACTGCTGGTCTTCTCCAGAAGTCATCCCCCTTCATGATGCTGCTGGCCCACAGACATCCGGCTCAACTCTCATACCCATCTCACATAAACAACCTCCCATCAGGGTAGATGCCCTGCCTTAGGTTGTCCTCGTCTGGCCAAAGAGATCTTACCCGGCATGAGAAATCCCTCGTGCACAATGGTACCCGCTCTTTCCCATTCCAGATCTTTGACCAGTTTTCTTCACCCAGAATCAGGTGTTTTCTGGAGCTTAGGGAAGTTGCATTCAGAGCCACCATAGCCATTTGGACTGGCCTAATAGTTGTTAAAACATGGAGACAGCGTTAATGACAGCAGTATTTAATCACTGAAACCATTAGACTGTGCCTTCTCTCAGCAGCAACGTATCCGTGCTGAGAATTAACGGTGAATTTAATCTCACAATGTCCATTTCAGTGTAGTGTTCGGTCCACAATCTGTACCCGGAGCCATCACCCTGCACATGGTGGGTGACAAAGATCAGACAAAAAAGTTACTGGTTCAAGAAGAAATCATCAGAATAGTCACTTCTGTCCTTCAAGGTCTATATTCAATTTAAAGACCTCTTGACACTCATTGAGTTTCTTTACAAATTAAAAGTTAATTTCCCTCTTCATGGCAATCATTCTTTTCACATCTCTTGTCCATGATTTTCAGCTGAGACACTGTGCTTCACTATAAATAGTTGTTACACTTATGACACAAGCTCAGATAGGCAGCATTTAGATGACTTTGAATGAGAGAGAGACTGAGGATTTCAGGACTGGTACTCTGCTTTTATAACTTTTAACATCAAACTTTATCTACTGTCTTTTGACTCTGGCCTAGCTTAAGACTTTGCCAGAAATGAATTGATTTCCAAATAAACAACTGTTTATATTTGTCTTTTACTCACACATCATGGAAATTAGAGGTTACAAATTTCCAGTCAGGTCGAGTCTTTGTTACAACTGGCAGTCTCATTTTTCTGCCATTTAACTTTTGACCATCAAAACCAAACACTTAGACATTAAAGGTCCAAAATCATTTTAGTTATTTTACATTGTGATAGTGATGCGCTCATCACATAAAAACATACTTGAGACTGTTCAAACCTTTTTTTTCCCCAAAGTGAAACATTCTTTAAGAATTTTTCATTTTCACTTTCACAAATTATTTTTTTCCTGCTATATTTCCCTTCATCATAGCCACTTATCTCACTATCAAATAGTTAGTTTGCAGATGCAAAACATATTATCAATATGGTTTCTACTGTTTTGCAGAACCACAATATTATTTTAATCATATTTCTACTACTTGGTTGGACTGACAGCCTTTAGCTGCTTTCTCCTTCAACCATTCTATATAAATTGTATTCTCTAGACATCTAATGTCATGCATCCATTTAATGGATGAATAAACAAAACTTTTTTTGTAAATTACATTCTATCTCCTTCCCTACATGCCAATTTTCTTCTTCCCTATGCCAATTCTTCTGCATTAACCTTCTTCCCTTCGTCTGCTTCCTCTTGCCTACAGTCTCTAGTCTGCTTACATTTCACACACACACGCGCTCACACAAACACAACATCCCCAAATCGCAGTTCTCTTTAACTCATTCCCTTACGACCTTAAGTCTTATGACCACTCAACGTTCCCTTCTGGAAAACCATAATACTAATTACTTTTCCTTCATTTTTATCGTGTTTTATATTTTTCTTCAGGTTTTTTCTTTATCCTGCACTTCCTCCTCTACCAGTTGCACTAACTGTTTCTGCAGAGCTCTCCGCTCTCTCTTTTTTGCTTCCTGCAACCAGCCGTTCACTGTCTGAGTGCAGTTTATGCACACATTTTCTTTTCCAACAGCCCGCTTCAAGTCTATGTCCCGTAAACACACACGACCATAAATTTTTCTCATTTGAAAATACACAGGAGTGTCATATTCTACTACACCCCCTGTCTCCCCGATTTTGCAAGCTTGCTCTGGGATTTCCCCATCTTGACTCTCCCGACTTCTGTGGATTTCCCTTCGACGCGTGTCTATAATCTGTGGACGTCTCCACAGATCCGATTGTTTGAACTGCTCTTCAGTTCTTGAACTGCTCTTCAGTTCAACCCCAATCGGACAGGTCTGAGCAATCTATACTCGGAGCAATCTGTGCTCTGCAGGCTATTCCAAATTCAGAAAACAAATTTTAGCCTTTGGGACTCTTTCCCCTTCCCAATTATAAATTTAGCCACTGCCCGCCCACACACGATCAGTTTTAGGCCTCCCTTAAACTACTTGGACCATGACCACAGAGTACTGCCAGAGCCATCAAAACGGTTCGTCCCGTTGCCTAATTACTTATTTACCAAATCATAAATTCCCCTTTTTTCACTTTTTCTATTCAAAAACTTATTTTACCCACATAAACTCATATTTAAATCACTTAAATCACAAATTTTTCAATTTTTCCTGTTTCCTAATCTTCCAAATTTTACCAAATCACACAAATCATAATTCCCCATAAAATTTAAATTTATCTCTTACCAGAGAGTCGTGTAGCCACCTGGGTTCGTTTTCTGATTCCAGTGGTGTCCCCCTCTGGACCCTGGCGGTCGGCCCCTCATCCCTTAATCTATTCGGGGTAGGGCTGAGACTACTATTAAGTCCAGGATGATCAGTCACCGTCCGCTCTCGGGTCCAAAAGGCACATCCATGGAATCCACTTCCTGACAACCAAAATTGTTGTGGCAAAATTCAACTCCGACTCTACTGCATAAGAGACAAAACGTCCAATTGTCTTTAAAGGTTTATTTCTTGCAAGAAAGGTCAGACAGGTCATACAGAAACACAAGTAGCTGCAGAGTGTAAGACCAAGAACGAAAGCTTCCCCTCACTTTTATATCTCTAACCTCCAAGGCTGAAGCCTCTATCCTTTTACCATATTTGGAACATCTCTTAGTGGCTGTAACTTTCCACACATTGTTAGCACAGACATGTTTTTAACATACATCTTGCATTTTCCCATACCATATTGTTCTTTCTATTTCTGACATCTATGTTAACACTATGTTAAACATTACCACTTAAGCCAACATCATACCATGTTCCATAAGCATCATATCTCATAAGAATACAGTTAAAAAGCATATGAAAAATTAAAATTTCCACAACAATGCACAAGAAAAACCCAAGAAACACTATACAAACACAAACAATTACAACACTTTAACTCTCATATAGAAAGAGTCTGGAGGTCAGAGAAGCTTATATGCACTATCATTTTCTCCCTCACATAGAAAGGTACCTAAAGCTTAACCTACCCATCACTTTCTGCATTTTTACATTTTCAGACAAAATCATTCGGTGATCTATAAGATGATAAATAAGATACAAACAAAAATGTATACAAACAAAATGTAAAGAAAAGAAAAGATTCAAAACTTTGGTTAACACTTTATAATAACTTTTTATTAGTTAACTATTTTAGTTAACATGAACTATGAATGAAAAATACTTTAAAGCATTTATTAATCCTGGTTAATATTCATTTTAACATTAACTTATGCATGATTAAAATCAAAAGTTACATATGTTAATAGATAATGCACTGTAAAACTAACATGAACAATGACTATACATTTTATTAACTAACTTGAAAAACTATATTTTTATTACCTAATGTTAACAAAAGATGAATAAATACTGTAAAAAAGTTATTGCACATAGTTACATCATGTTGTCTAATATATTAATTGATGTTAACAAATGAGACCTTATTGTAAAGTGTTATCAAACCTAGTTACTTATAAGCTCTGAAACCTTTACTAGCACGAACATTAAACAGGACCAAAAGGTTTCTTCTAAAGAAATGCTTCTTTCTCCAGCATTACAGTGAATGTAATTTTGAAAAGAAAAACAAAACAAAACAAAAAACTTGACGAATTCCAAAGGCACAAAACCAAGAAACCAAAATTGTCTATCACCAACTTTTTTGAAGTTGTAGGAAAAAGTGCTGTTTATGTCAATGTCCCAGAAGCTCTCCATCGGCAGAAAACCTCAAATGTCCATGAAGCTGCGCACCATCTCTACACAGTATGCGTAAATGGACATGTTCCAAAGAGGCAGGAAAGTAAAAAAAAAATAAAAATACCTTGAGGAAAAAGATAAACAGAAGGAAAACAATTGTTTGTAAACAGAGTCAGTCCATTATTATAATTGGCTCAATTGAATGAAAGCAATAGATATAGATATATAGATACAAAGTTTATATACACCTTTGTAGTTTTGAAAATAATCAAAAATGAACAAAGACATTTGATGTTCTTTTCCACCACCCTCCTAGACCCATTTGGTATTCCTAAAGGCAAAAACTTGCTGATAGTGTTTGAAGCCAAGATGTGTACTGTGTAACGATCATCTCCTCCACTTTAATACCAGTTACAGTGTGAAATAAATATGAATGAATATCTGAAGGTATGTTACAAGATACAGTACAACTGATCCATAACATGTCACATTTAATCGCTCAGATCAGTGTTTCAACCGTGGAAAGACGTCAATAAAACAGCTTGTAAACAATGTCATGTAACGTCACATTTACTTCAGAAAAATCATATTCAGCATAAACTCATTAGTCAGCTATACTGCCCTACAAAGGCAAAGTGCAGTAACTACGCAAACACTGAAACTGAGAAAAATGCCTTTAAAGTTTTTACACCAGCCAGTCAAACACGTTGTAGGTAGATTAGTGGTAATGCATTCATGTAATGCCTTCTTAGGAAGAAATTTTTTATAGATAAAAACCATGACCACTGATGTGACCTTTGACCTCCAAAATGTAGATACTGCACTCTGCCTTTTGTATGACCTTAAACAACTAAAACACCATTGCAAAAGCAAAGTGCAGTATCTACAAACTAAATGTGTTCATCCAACTTTATTGTTGTGTTTCTTACTACACGTTGATTGTTTTTAATAACTTTAATATTTTATTTTTTGATGTTTGCATGTTGTGAATGTTAAAATTGCTCTGAGGACTGGAGTAATGATGCTGAAAATTCAGCCTTAATCAGAGGAATAAATAACATTTTACAATAAATCCACATAGAAAACAGCTATTGACTATTTTGATCAAATAAATTCCGTTTTCCTCTTCAAAGACATTAAAGAAGTATTATTTCAAACTTGATCACCAGTGTGTAAAATAATGCATGAACTAATTAGAAAATGATATATTTTAGACACTTTCCTAACACGGGACATAGGCTACTTAAATATGTTTAGTTAGGCCATGTTTAGTATAAGTTTGCGAATGATATTTCGAGTTTATGAATAATTTTCAAATGATTGTGAAATTACTGAAGAAATCCTAATAACAGATACACAACATTCACTCTTATCTGGCATGCTGAAACAACGTTAATGTTTCTGTGTCCATTGTGTGACGAATAACGTCATTACATGGCCAGCCGCCCCTGATTATGAAAATAATTTTAACAATAAAAGGGATCATAAAAATTTGCATGTTGTCTTTTTATTTAGTACTTCCCTGATGAAGCAGTTCATTCTGCAAGGTGTAAGTAAACTTTTGACCGCAACTGCATCACCTAAGATGAATTACCTCAGTCATCAGGACAACACTGTAGTAGAATCCTGGGAGAACATCCTTCACATTTCCCACAAACACCAGGATTCCAGTGACCACACCATCTTCACTGACACTGGCCTTTAAACATAGAGAACATTTTATAAATGTTATTATTCCTACTTTACAGGGAATTAAACATAACTTTATCAATTACACAAATATAGATAAATAACCCAAGACCCAATCAAACTGAGCGGGCGTTCACACAGAATGTTTTGCTTTGAAAATAATGATATAATATCATTATAAATATATAATGATGAGATGGGGATTTGTAAGTGCACAGGTGAGAATTTATTACTTGCAAATAGAAAAGATTCAAAGCATTTAAAAGCTATAAGGATAGCTGATGGCAGTGTTTTAGCTTGTAATGTGTGATCAGGGTGTGCTGGCTGAATTAATGGCAAAACTTGTAACATCACCTCATCAATAGGGTCTTTGATTCCACACAGCTTGCACTGTCTCCATTGACAGATCTGTACTGATCCTACAAAATGAATATATAACTAGATAAGCACAAATATTACAAACACAAACAGTAATTGAACACCTCACTTTTCAAATGCAAAAAGAAAAATAGATTATAAGCAGTATTTCTAGAGGGGGTAATATATTGAACATTATTGGTGGTTATAATAGCGATTAGATGGATTAAATGTAAATGTCTTTGAATGTTACAAGATCAGATCTTAAGTTCTGCAAATTTAACCTTAAGTCAATTTAAAAAGTCAGAGTTCAATTAAAATATTTTCAGCAACCAAATTCTTTGAACACGCCCACACACGCGATCACATTCATATATAAGAAATTATTATAATGCAATCTGATGCAGAAACTTGGGAAAATGAGATCCAGGCAGATGAAAGTTGATGAAAAATAATTTATCATTACAATTAAATTTAGCCCACACGCAAACTTTAATCGATAATGAAAATACTTAATAAAACCAAAAGGTAAAATAACAACCATAAAGAAGCAGTCAATAGTTATAATAAAATTTAGAGTATTGTAAAATTTAGAGTATTGTATCTAATAGATGAAGATCAAAAAGAGCAATAATTAAGACATTTGCAGATAAGAGACAAGTAGGGCCTAGAAGCCAAGGAGAGCAAAGGAGGAAAAAGCTGAATTATCAATGACCCGGTCAGCTTTATACCATGAACATATAGGGAAATTTACATCCCACTCAAATTGATGTTTTGTTCTAAAAGAAAAGGTTAATTTCACCCATTACGTCATCTACTGGTCCAGTGTCAAAAATAGTTGTTTTTATCCCCTATAGGGAATTTTGCAAATGTCAGCAGATATTTGATCAGATTCAAATGAGCAATAATTCTGAAAAAAACACCACTTCTGCAATACTTGGCAGGCCAATGTCTAACCACAAACGTGTCAGCATGACCTGTCACTGGAACACTTTAAAGAACAATTGAACATAGAAATCATACTCTTAAATATAAAATAACCATAAGGGTACAATCACAAGTGAATACTTGAAAATATGATAAGAATTAATATATAAAGTAGGAGTACATGAATATATGAAAGCAAAAGTAAAACTGATAAATCATAAGCCATAAATGATTAAAATAAATATTAATAAAAATGCATGAATATGAATATTGACCATTTCGGATCCATCAAATCATGAATAAATTATAGTAAACATGAATAATTCACCTCCATATTGCGATTAAACTAAACAAGTTACACTCTTAATGGCAATAAGAACTGTTATGTTACTGTGAAAAAATAAAAATGAAGAAAGCATCAAGATACTTACTTGCTTCTTTATTTGTAGTACACGTCTCATCTGTAGTCATCCAAACGTGCTCTCCTTTGTTTTCTTCTTTGATCAGCAAAGTTGCCTCGCGCATCGCGATCACAGAAAGATGGCTGAAAGTGCATTTTTCAAACTCTGGTGAAGTAGTGCGCCGTCATGACGTAGTATTTTGGCGCATGCGCATTAAACAAAAAGTTTATAGGCTATAATACGTGCATGATTTAATTTCTGTTCAAATTGAAGTTTTTTTAGTTCATTGTTGTAGTTCGACTGTACGTTTAGAGAACTTGACTCATTCACCTAACTAAAAGTCAATCATTTTTACAGTTTAGTCTGATTAAAATTATTAATGTATTTTAACTGAATATGAATTCAAATTAATTTTGTTTAGATTTGTTAAACTTTTGCTTGCAACTAATGCAATTAAATATGTTTAATCGACTTAGAACAACATAATGATATTAAAATTATTAGACAAATATATAAAGTACAGCACTATTGCATTAAGTATCACAAATTCAGCACTCCACAAATGACATTTTATGTCAAATATTATGTAGAAAACTGACACTAATTGAGTTTAGAGCAGGAGCTGGTGATAAAAATTTCAACAATAAGTTGTACTGGATTATACTGTATAAGCAAGTGTATTGAAATTCAAAAGAAAAATACATTTCTGGTGTATTAATGCACACAGTATATATTAAAGACTAAGCCATTTAAATACATTTACAAATGTCATTTGGACAACACACTTAAATTATTTTTTCATGTGCTTTAGCATATTAGTCAATACATCAAAATAAGTGTACTTATTTAAAACACTATAAAGTCATAATTAAGTAAAAATGCATTTTTTAAAAAGTGCACTTAAGTGTGTTTAGAAATATTGTCATGAAATTGTACTTTCTTTAAGTAAAATTTAATTAGACATTGTTCTAAAATGCATTTTTAAAATGTGCACTTAAGCGTGTTAGTAAATATTGTCATTAAAGTGTACTTTCTTTAAGTACAACTTAATTAGACATTAATACAAAGTGCATTTTTAAAAAGTGCACTTAAGCATGTTAATAAATATTGTCATTAAAGTGTACTTTCTTTAAGTAAACTTAATTAGAGATTATTAAAAGTGCATTTTTTAAAAAGTGCACTTTAGCATATTTAGAAATATTGTCATTAAAGTGTACTTTGTAAGTAAAATTAATTAGACATTATTACAAAGTGCATTTTTAAAAAGTGCACTTAAGCGTTTAATAAATATTGTCATTAAGTGTACTTTCTTTAAGTACATTAATTAGACATTATTACAAAATGCATTTTTAAAAAGTGCACTTTAAAGTGTACTTTCTTTAAGTACAATCTGATTAGACATTATTACAAAGTGCATTTTTAAAAAGTGCACTTAAGCGTGTTAATAAATATTGTCATTAAAGTGTACTTTCTTTAAGTACAAATTAATTAGACATTATTACAAAGTGCATTTTTAAAAAGTGCACTTAAGTGTGTTAATAAATATTGTCATTAAAGTATATTCTTTTTAAGTACAATTAAGTGGCCTTTAATTTTAATTATATTATATTATCTGCAAGTGCACTTTTTAAAAAGTATACTTTTAAGATTTGAAGTACACAAAAAGTACACTTTCAATACAATTAAGTGCACTTCTTTTTCACAAGGGTTAGATCTTGTTTTGATTATTTTTTCAAAAAGTCTCTTGTATACAAAGTTCGTATTTTCGCTTG
This sequence comes from Culter alburnus, assembly GCA_028476615.1. NCBI lineage: Eukaryota > Metazoa > Chordata > Actinopteri > Cypriniformes > Xenocyprididae > Culter > Culter alburnus. The sequence goes on along the minus strand of JAOTNS010002237.1, from coordinate 14,955 downwards.
TCAATAACAATGCATTGCACTTTATCACCTTTATCACCCACGCCAGATATATGACACTCATAAAGGTTCATAAATCATATTCACCACTTAATTACAACAGATGCATGTGCCTCAGGTACACACAAAGGTTAAAGTCAAAAAGAGCAAGAGAAAACGGGAAAAACAAAAACCGAAAAAAAAAAACCAACAAAAAAAAACGTCATAACCAAGGACAATGCTCATGCTTGCGTATCTGCTGTCATGCTTGGCAGTTGTCAGTGCAGGTAAGTTAAATTAATGCTTTTTTATCTACCTTATTTTGCAATGCGGAAGTAGGCTAAGCTATTTTCTGTGATTGTGTGAGGACTCTGATTCATTAACCTATAAGAAGACAAACTGCATTAAACGGTAAAACTAGGCTGCAACCAACTTTTGCTGCAAACCAACCAGTGTGTTTATAATTATAACAACACATAAGAAATACCAGTTTGCAATATCAAACAGCAGTTTTGTACAGCAAAAAATAACTGGAAGCAGATGACACCAGATAGCCTACATTAGCCTCATTTACAAATGGCCATGCCTGATCTCAAAAATAAGGTGGATATTTTTTATTTCATAAAAAACCCCACTTGTCGATGGTAACAAATGATTTTGAGTGTTTGTGCTTATATAAACCTATAAACTCTGTTGAAAAGCTTAGGTCAGCAGGAATTTTCATGCACAAGCAGGAAGTGTATTACTTTATTGTGATGTTTAGTTGTTTACAGTAGGATGGAAATGTATCATTATATGTATTTCATTGTAATTATTATTTATAGTTTAAAACAACAACAAAGATCAGATGTTTTTTCAACATGTCTGCTTTCGATAGTAAAGTTTGGAGCATGAGTAAATGTAAACAGAATTTATGTTTGGTGACCTATACCTTTACCGTTGCAATTTTCATTCAATTTTCAATTTTTGTCTTTGAATGTTGGACAGTATTTCAGATTTTGAAAAGCTTTTCTGTAACTTAAAAGGACAAATTTTGGGAAGTTAGGTTTCAGGAAGAGCAGCTAGTGTGTCTGTTTGGTGAACAATTGTAAATATGTGTGAAATATCTGTTTTTATGTTAATAGTAAAATTGCACAATGGCCGCCTGTGCTTCTTCTATATATATATATATATATATATATATATTAGTGTTGTAGTATCATGGTCTTGTCATAAACTCAACTTATTCCAGTCTCGGCCTGGACTCAAATTAGCTGGACTCTGCTTCAACATTGCCTGTTAATACTGTTTATTATTCTTTCACCCTTGAAAATGCTGCTACAACTATCCAAATCTTTTATAATCTCTTGATTCATCGTGCCTCTATTTGTTTCTTTGTTTCAATGTTTCACATCAAGTACATGATTCAGTACATGGTTCTTTACAGATGAACCTTACTTCTCGTATATTTTAATGGATGACAAATTATCTGATTAACTTTGCAATTTATAAATGTGATGGAATATTGATCATATGTATATTCAGTTATAATGCCAGAGGAAGATATGTCTCGAATGTTGTCATATGTTATGGTTTAATTTGACACTGTACTAATATTATTTTCTTGTCCTTGTGTATCTACAGGTTCTCACTCACTAATAGTTTTGGCAACATATATAGCTGGACAGACACCATTTCCTGAGTTCAGTGTTGTGCTGATGTTGGATGATCTGCAAATAGCATATTATGACTCTGTCACATGGAAACCTGTCTATCGCACTAACAGTGATTCAAAATACTATGATGAAGAGCAAAGTGATGCTGGTGTTGTATTTAAGGACATGTATAATGGCATGAAATCTCGGTATTTTGATGTTAAGAAACACTTAAATCACACAGATGGTGAGAACTATAGCCTACAAATCAGTATTAACACATAAATCATTTAATAACAAATGTAGCTTCTATGTCTTTTTATTATTTTATTGAAGCTTTTAATGTAAGATGGTAATCATAAAATCCAGTATTTTTATTTTTAGTTCACTACATTTTATATAATGTCAGTGAGGACTAATAAAACATACATTTTTTTCTTTTATTTGAAGCTATATATGTTCATCAGAGACTTGTTGGATGTGAACTGTTGAATGATGATAAACCAGGTCCACTTCATTTCTGGGATGCTTTTGATGAACAATGTATGGAGGAGTTCACATATGACCCGGAAATAAATGATATCCAGATGAAAAAGCCATGGATGATACCAAGGGACCAAGTGAAACAGCTCCATATAAAGTTTCTATATGAAAAAGTTTATCATTTTATTTGCATTAAAGTTTTGCGAAGGTACCTGCATATGGAAAAGAACAATGTGATGAGAAAAGGTGAGAGAATAACAGTATAATTAAGATAGAAAAGAGCATAATCAACAGATATGACCCAAACAGCTGTGCTGACAGAAAATACATGTGCCTCTGATTGTTTTATGAATCATGACAACCATAAATAAATAACTGATGCAACAGTTTAACAACAGTAAGTCTTCTCGTCCTTCTCTGTAGTGAAACCCAGAGTCAGACTCATGAAGAAGACACTCCCAGACTCTCAAGGGCTTCAGATCAGCTGTCTGGCCACTGGTTTTTACCCCGTCACATTAACCTGACTCTGTTCAGAGATGATCAGCCTGTGGATGATGATCAAATCACAGGAGGAGAGATTCTTCCCAACGGAGACAGAACTTACCAGATGAGGAAGAGTTTGGTGATCAATGATGAAGAGCTACGTGAAGGACACAAATACAACTGTACAATTAAACACCTCAATCTGGACAACAAACTGGACATTACATTTGGTAAAGAAAAACTGACAATCAAATGAACAAACAAAACTACTGAATAACAAAGTAGACATTAGATTCAAGATACTTTATTGCCATTGAATAAAAGACAATGACATATAGTGTATAGAAACTCAGTAAAAGCAACAATACTAGATTGCAATTTTATATTAAATAACATTTTTACTAACTTTAATCTGTGTAAATTATTTCAATATCTGTCTGTAACTTACCATTTTTTTCCTGTTGTTTATCTCACTGTATCCCACCCAGTTACAGATGTGTCTGAATCTGACACAGGATCATCCAGTCTGTATGTAGTTATCAGTGTGCTGGTGTTGATGTGTGTGGCTGTTCTCATCATAACTGCACTCATCAAATGGAGGAAGAAGAGACGAGCTGCTGGTAAATGTTCTGTACAATCAGTTCATTATATTTAATACTCATTTAGAAAAAAACACCAAGCATCAGTTCCTTTAGAGACTTAGAGTTCACAGTATGAAGCTTTATGTTTCTGTAGTGTTCCTCTGTGTTTATTCTGTTTAAATGTGTCACGTTTTTTTCAGGACGAGTCTCAGAGATGTCACAGTGTAAATACTCCCCTACTCCATGTAAGTACAGTATGAAGTAATATGAATTCAGCAACATGTTCATTTTAAGATTCATTTGAAAAACTTTCTAGAAAGGAAATTATTTTCTTTATTTCAGCTTCAAGATGAGGTTGAGACAATGTGTGCAAAACTAAAAAAAAACAAAACCTCAGCATTTGCTTTGTCGATGCTATTTGGGCAATGATATGATAAAGACTTTCACAATGATATTTGATTAAAAATGACCAGCTTCGTCTCCACACCAGCATCAAGAATCCAATCATGAAGCAGAAGGAACTGGATTAAATATTTTGAATGCTACAGATTTCCACAATCTGACTTGTGATGCAGCCTGAATCATAATCATATCACGTTTGTTCGTTAGACGAGAACTGGCCTCCCGACTGAGGCTGGCTTCTCCCAAGGTTTTTTCTCCATGTCTATCACCTGAAAGAGTTCAATCGAATTGAATTATTTTCCTGTTTATTACTGTAATGCTGCTTTGAAACAATCTGTATTGTATTAAGCGCTATATAAAATAAAGGTGACTTGACTTGTAATATAGATGACAAACACTGTACAGTATGCAACATACAAATGAACCTGCGTGGCCTGAAATTGTAATATTCTTTAAGAATATTATCTCCTGCTTTATTACTGCTTTTCTTGTTAGTCCAAGATGATGGATGCTTTTTTATTTTTCTGTTCTCTTTATACATTGCATTTTAGAAAAATTTATATACTTCTTCAGAGAATTGTATTGCATTTTTGTGTGCGTGATTAAAATCCCAGAGCTGTTTTTAAATCATATTTCTGGTGTGCTGCTTATTCTTTGTGATATATATTTTTCTTACTCCTTTCCATTCTGTTGACTTAATTGTTGTTCCTAATGTGTCTGTCAATGCAATAACTGTATTACCTCCACAAACAAAGAATGGAAAGGTAGATCAGCTATGCAGGTCAGTGTTACTTCCGAGTTCTTCCTGCCTGTTTCTGGACACATTTTGTGGTGAAATGACAAAGAGGAGCAGAAGAACAGAAAGCCCTAGGCCGACTGTTGAAAAAATAAACAACAACAACAAAAGTGGAATACATGATTCTGCATCTGTTGGCTTCAAGAAGGAAGATCTGGCTGCTGGTATTGGCAAGGTTTGACCTCCACAAGACATGGAGTATCCAGATCAGGAACGACAACAATCTGACAACACACGGCAAAATGCACAAACATTAAATAGTGGTTCTGATGAGCCCCAGTTGGCACTGATCAGCTCATCAGCAGCAACACACATTCACAGAGAGACAGAGTCTAGTGAACCCCCGAACCGTGACAAGTACAATAAGCACATCACTATTAGTATGTCATTAGTGGCACTTTTTTCCCACATTTAAATATAAAATATAGCACTTTAAGTACTTTATGCTAAAAGTATACTTACTGTTAAATTGTGAATTTTAGTAACATTTAACCTGCATGTTTTGTTTTCATGAAAATCCATTAAAATTGAACTTAGTGACAGTATATATAAAAATCCACTAATATTTTATGTAAAGAGTTCATAGCACACTTTTAAGTAATGCACTTATAAGACACTTCTGTATTTTTGTTTACTTTATCTGACTAAAAAATCAATTTAAGTGTTAATGCTAAATAGTGCACGTATATTAAGTGTTAAGAACCACAGTTGGGAAAATGCACTTATAACTAGTAATATATTTTTAATAAAATAATTTAAATTTAGGATTAAGTCTACTAAGTTTGAACTAATTTTTTAAAGCATTCAAAGCACACTTTTATGAAATAGGCAAAAGTATAGAAAAAGAGATAATGTGCGCACATCCCAACTCAACTAAGGGCAGGTGCTCAATCGTCAAAGTAGCTCTTGTATAAACAAACAAAAGACAGCACACTGCCAGTGCTGCTCTCGAAATTTATTAGAAGGACAACGTTTCGACCAAAGAGGTCTTCGTCAGGTCAAGCAAACAGTAGAACAGTAGGTTCTACTGTTTGCTTGACCTGACGAAGACCTCTTTGGTCGAAACGTTGTCCTTCTAATAAATTTTGATAGGCAAAAGTATAAACATTAAACAATTATGCTTAAGCCTCCTAAATAATGACTACAAATTTTAGCCATGATTTTTGCTAGAATAGATGATATGATTGATACAGACTTACCCTATTTCAAACAATATTAGACTTGTTCTTGATATTTTAGATTACTCAGATTTGATCTCTGATGACAGTTTCTTTCTTTTTCTTGATTTTCTTTATAAAACTTTTGATTTCATTGAGTTTCCTTTTATTCTCAAGTCCCTTCTAGATATATTTTGTGGTGAAAATGACAAAGAAGAGCAGAAGAACAGAAAAGGGACCACCTGTTTGAAAACAAAGTGGAACTAGAACAACCAATATTATAAAGGTTTTGTGTATGAAAACACTGCACATTTTTCTCTGTGAATGGCTATTTAAATCATGTTTCATGTTTATATATTGACTTATAAGCATCTTTTATACTTTATATTTTTTGATTAAAGAATTTAATTCCCTGCAGAAAAATCCAGCATTGCTGGTCACCAGCATAAGGCATGTTTTGCATACTGGAACCAGCATGGGATGCTGTAGGTCCCTGTGGGAGGTAGGAGTGATGGTAGACCAGCAACACCAGCTCAGGTTTGCTTGAGAGCAGCATAGCTATGCTGGTCCATCAGCACTTTACCAGCTTCAACCAGCATATAACAGCCTGTACCAACATGGAATTCATGCTGGGTTATGCTTGATTTTTTATAAATCATGGTTTATAAAAATGCAGCCTTCCGTTTAAGAAGCACCATGTGAACTTTTATTTTGTTTTGGTGTTACGACGTCATAAGGCTGCGCCGCTCTCATCTGACTCGACAAAGGTTTGTGTTTCTGAACGATTATGTATTTAAGGTGTTTAAATCGATTAATATATATATTTTACAAGTAACATAAAATAAATCATTTAAGTGGTATGTTTAGTGTTGGTCCGTGTGCGTAGTGAAATTATTATTTGAATAACCGTGGGTTTTACCATTAGCAGGAGTGTGTGTGGGGGAAAAGATGGCACGGGCTGCACTGACTTTGAGGAGTAGTCAAACACAGTGGACCTTTTTGACACGAAGTTCCATATTTTTTCTTGTTAATGATTGCATTTATTAAATGTAGATTCCAAAATGAAAATACTGTATTACTCACCCCCATATCGCTCCAAATATGTATGGCTTTCTTTTTTTCCGTGAAACACAGGTATATTTTCCATTTGTATTGGCATGGTCTAAAAATTGTTACACTGATACTGTTAGTTTGTCCCGTAAAGGGCTCATAAATGATGAGTGTTATTTATCTGTAAGTAAAGTGTATTCATACTTGAGTAACATTGGGTTTTTCATACTTAACATGACAAAATGTCTAAAATACAGGAAAAACTCCGGTGAAACAACTAAGATCACGTGACATATCAAGATGGAGTATATTAAAGAGGAAACTGAAGACATGACAATCACAGAACCATTCAGAGTGAAACATGAAGAAACTAAGGAACAACAGGTTGGTTCTTAAATGTGAACTCTTGTTATTTGTTGCTTATTAAATTGTTGACATCTAAACAAATGAATGATAATTTTGAAATATGTTAGTCCTGTAAATTGGTATGATATGAAGAATCCAATCAAATGAATGGCACAATTAAAGGGGATTATCTAAAAAAAATCCAGATGTATAAGAGCTATATGTTTACAAGATGTTGAACTCATGATACCAATGTAAGTAGTCTGCATCAATACTGGTAAAAAGTTTACAGTTCTCAGTACCAGTTTGTGTATAGCATAAAGAACTATTAGCCTAAATGTTCAGTGATTCAACTATTTAATTTAAAAAAACTGAGACAATACTACAGCTTAGTGGTTTAGCATTTAAATAAGAATTAATTATTTCATATAGCAATGTTGATCATGCACAAAATTATTATGAATTTATTTTGAATAATTTTGTAACCCACTGGACTCCATGGAAGTTCAGTGAACTTCAATGAGCCTTTGTGGGCTGTGGCTCCTCAGCTGAGCAGACAATCATGGAACACATTTTGGTTGTGTCCCTTATCTGACACATACATTTCTTGTTTTAAATTTGTATTACCTAGCTGATAAGTTGAGTCAGGAGTGTTTGATAAGGGAATCAAGCAAAATGTGTGTTGTTGGATGAACTCGAGGGCCAGGGTTGGGAATTTCCTTTAATATGATAAGTACCGAATTAACTTTATACAAATACAGTCATGAAAAAGAAAGTACACCTTTAGAATTTATGGTTTTATGCATCAGAACATTATAAAAATCTTCTGGTCTTTAGCAGGTCTTAAAATTAGGTAAATACAACTTTAGATCAACAACAACAACAACACATGACATATTACACAGTGTTATTATTTATTTAACAAAAATAAAGCCAAGATGGAAAACCCATGGGTGACAAGTACATCCCATGATTCAATTGCTTATAGATCCACTTTTAGCAGCAATAACTTGAAGTAGTTATAATTATTGAGGTTTGTGGGCATTTGACTATGCAAAGCTCTCGACGCATCTTTTCAGTCAGATCTAGACTTGACTATTTTTTCTTTTCAGCCATTGGTGTAGATTTACTGGTGATCTTCAGTTCATTGTCCAGTTGCATTACCCAATTTTGGCCAAGCTTTAGCTGTCGGCTGTGTGACCTCACATTTGACTCTAGAATACTTTGGTATACAGAGGAGTTCATGGTCGACTCAATGACTGCAAGCTGCCCATGGCCTGTGGATGCAAAACAAGCCCAAAATCATCACCCCTCCATCAGCGTGATGGACAGTTGAAAGGACGTGTTTGTGCTGATTTGCGGTTTAGTTTTTGCCTAACTTGGCTCTGTGCATTATGGCCAGACATCTCCACTTTGGTCTTGCCTGTAAAAGGAAGTCTGTGTGGTTTGTTCAGATGCAACTTTGCAAACCAAGCTGTGCTCTTCTCTTTTTAGAGAGAAGAAGCTTTCTCCTGGTAACCATTCCAAACATGCCATAGTTGTCCCATCTTTTTCTAATTGTACTGTCATGAACTTTAACATGTTAACTGAGGCCTGTAGAGTTGAGTTGTAGCTCCTGTTTCTCTGAGCATTGCACGGTCTGATCTTGGGGTGAAATTGCTGGGACGTCCACTCCTGGGAAAATTGGCAACTGTCTTGAATGTTTCCACTAGTGAATAATCTTTCTCACTGTATGTAATGATGGACTTCAAATTGTTTGGAAATGGCCGTATAACCCTCCCAGAGATGGCAGCAACAATTGCTTCTCTAAGATCATTGCTGATGTCTTTCCTCCATGGTATTGTTAACACACACCTGAAGGCTCAAGACGAGCAAACTGCCAAAACTTCTGTTTTGTAGAGGGGATCACACTTGCTGATGATTAATTAATCAAAGACATCTGATTAGCAGCGCCTGACTGCTACTTAGCCTCTTAATTCCAATGGAAGCAGTAATGGTGTACATAGTTTGTCACACATGGCTTTAATTTCATTAATTTTTGCCTAGTTTTTGTTAAATCAATAATGACACACTGTTGTTGTTCATGAGGTTGTATTTACCTAATTTTAAGACCTGCCAAGAACCAGATTAATTTTTCATTATTTCCTGATATATAGTGTTGGGGATAAACAGTTTAGGACCCTTGAAACCAGATATGTTGAATAAAGACCTGGAGTCAAAGTTTAAAAAAAATTAATAAATTGAAGAAAAATTTAATGAAGAATAGTTTGCAGTTTCATCAGCAGAAGCCAACTTCAAGTCTCACAAGGAGTTCCTAAGGCCGCCCTACATACACATTTCCACACCAATTATACTCTAACAGAGTCTACTAACGTACTTTACTAAGGTAAAAAGGATTCTGATTGGTTAAGAGAAGATAGACAAGATTAGAAGTTTTCCACACATGGTCAGATAGTAAGAAGTAGGGGTGTGACGAGATCTCGTGTCACGAGATCTCGCGAGACTAAAGTGTGACGAGATTTCTCGTCGAGGCTAAAAGTAGTCTCGTGATGTTGCCATGACAGAGTGTTAGGATGATTAGGAAAGAATATGCCACCGCTACGTTTACATTACGCCTCCCTGTCCTTTTGCTTTGTGTTTAAATAAAAAAAAACGTTTAATTAAGTTGGATAACGGTCGCCGCCGCTCATATTTAAAGAGTACGCGCGATCGCTGAAAGTGAAAGTAAACGCGCGCGCGGCGCGCATTCAAACGTGATTTCAATACCCCGCGTTTTGAAGCGGCTCCCTGATGAATGCAAATCTCTCAATATGAAAGCTATTTAGGCTGGGCAGCGTAGTTGTAACATCTCTTAGCTCTGTATCAAAGAAAAAGTTGGTCTTATTTGCACTTTGAATATTGAGAGGGTGGCGATTATGGTTTCAACTTGCAAAGTGTTACCATAGAAATGAATAACAGTTTTTTAATCTTATTAAGCACAAACAGTAAGGGTTCATTTGTTAACATTAGTTAATGCACTATGAACTATCATGAACTAACAATGAATGGCTATTTTATCAACTAACATAAACAAAGATTAATAAATACTGTAGCAAAGATTGCTCATTGTTAGTTGATGTTGGTTTATATCTTAATGTTAATAAATGAGACCTTATTGTAAAGTGTTACCATTTTTATTTATACTGTTTTATTTCTATGATCAGTTTGTGGAAAGGAGTTCGGTTAGGAGGTCAAAAGTTGTAGAAGCTCATAAATCATGTACAGTAAGGTCTGAAGAAGAGGAAATACAGGAGAGAAGTCGGTCAGTTGAGTTAGTGGCAAAACCTTTTACAGTACTTGAGTATTGTTGTCTTTACTGCATATGATAATTCATACTCAGAAAGTAGAACTGAATGACATTCATTATAAGATGATTAGTTAAAACATTTCCAATACCCTGCAGAATATTTTTTCTAGTCATGTATTTCGCCATTGAGGTTTCTTAAAATATGTGTAAAAATCTTCTCGTCTCGTCTCGTCTCGTGAACTCAATCTCGAGTCTCGTCTCGTCTCGTGAGATACCCATCTCGTCACACCCCTAGTAAGAAGCGTATCTCCAGGCATCAGGAATCTGACGAGGGACCCCTAGATTTAGGGACTGGATGTCCCTTAGGTCGTGAGGGGCGTTCTCTCTGTCTCCAGCTTGAACTGCCAATTGTCCGGACCTGCACAGATTATTAGACACATACACAGATACACAGCTTCAGCTTCTCCAAGGTTGAAGTCAACCTAGGCTCCAACTGTAAACAGGAAGTTTTCTCAAAACATAAGTGTTTCTGTAGAGAATTGTAATAAATTCATCTTTATTCTTAGAGAAGTACATAGAGACGGATAACACTGTGAAATGAGAAAAGTCACGTAGTCCAGCTACTAGGGTGACCTTTGTGACCTAGCTGTCCAGGGTGTTAGAGAAACATGGATCTATGGCTGGACATATGGTGAGAGTGTCTCCAAATGGACAGACAAAGACAAGAACTTCTGAAAAGAACATTCACAGCCACATAATCATTCTATGGAGTATATGAAAACAAATCACTCAAATCAGTTAATAATAAAAGAGGTTACATATTGATATTGATTATCACTTATTATAATCACTATGTCAATCATTCAAAAAAGGATATATGTATATATAGTGAAGAGGCAAGGGAATTTTGATTATCTCCTTCACTCCCCTGTTTTAGACTAGTGTGGGGTCCAATACCGCCACGTCTGGTCTGTTCAGTGAGGTCACTACGGAAGGCGGAGTCGGTGACGCATGCTCCCCTGACGGGTCACACTTGTCTCTTCACCCCCTCACGGACAAGCCGGAAACTAAAAATTCCGGTCCCATGGCAGGGGCTCTCCCACCTTCCACTCACAACATGGCATTTATCTTTTCTTTGGCCAGCTGGTTGTTCAAGTGGTTGGTCAGCTTCAGCAATTTCGCCTCCTCCTCCGCAGGGTTAACTTCGGCAGGCAGACCTGAAAAAGTATGAGAAACAGAAACGGACACACAATCATATACACAAACACAGCACCACCAATCCCATACATGCCCCAAGGCATAGAGTATATACTTCGCAATACCCAGGGCCATATCCTCCGAGGCTGTCACAAATTCTCCCAGGCTTTCTACAAACTCTCCAACCGATTCTGTAACATCAGTAAACGCTGAACCTACAGTGAAAAGCTACCATAAAAGCTACTGCAAGACTCGAAGGCCCGTCCGGTTCCGTGACAAATGGAGACCCATTGGATCTCAACCACACCGAATTCAAATATTCATAACCTGCAAATACATCAGTCGTTTTCATTGTTTAAGGAATGAATCAATATAGTTATCCCTGGCTTGTTTAGCTTTCAATTCCAGATAATACTCAGTCTTGTTCATTTCAGCAAAGCATAGAGCAAGTTTGGCACAATTACCATGTTTGCATTTCTTTGCGGGGTACCATGAAGGTCCCATTGGATGCACCAACTTATGGTTAGCACAGTTACCTGTATCTGGTTTTGAATGGATCTCTCTTATCTCCTCAACTGATGGAATAGGTCTCAGGAATTGAAGAAATTGTTTCTTTTCTTTCTTTTGTTTATAGCCAGTCTGGTTGTTGTTTAACTTTCCAATCAGAATCAAAACCCTGACTAACCATTTTTTTTTTTTTTAATAATCTCTGTCTTTGAAGTGAGAGCTTCAGAGCAGAGCTGCTTACAGCATTTTGCTCTTCCATCTCATTATCTGTATCAGGACTGATCAAGTTTACGGATCAAGTTACTCAATTTGTCAGCCATATTTTAGTCTAAGTTAATACTCACCTGAAAGAGATGGAGGCAGCAATCTTTGAAAAACACAGCTTTGGCTTCTGCTTGATGAAACTGCAAAGTATACTCCAAAATCACAGTTACATACTGGTCCAATCCAATTAGGGTCACAGTTTTTACTTTTCTCAGAATCGTTCTAGATGCATCCCAGGCAAACAAGAAACCCTATATCTATTTATTTTTTTATTTTGTAATTAACTAATAGTTTTAGTCCCTAACTGTCTGAATCACTAAGTTTGGGGTACCCCTATCTGATGTGGAAGAGACAGAGTTAGGTTCACGGTGCCACTGGATCTACCCTATCCAGTGCCTTACACTCCCTGTAGGGGTACCTCTGTACACCACGCCGTGTCTATATCACTTTGTGTCCCTGTATTGGAGTGCGTTCGATGCGCTGCCTGCCGTTATGTGGCTTCAGCGACTTCTTATACTATCAAATTCAATGATCATCAATATCATAAAGCTAGTATAATTAGTGTACCTCCCCGGCCTCCAAATCCGGTTCCACGGTACTCCTCACTCACGTCTGAGTGAAGCTCTGCCGCTCTCCTGCCCCAATCTCTTCCACTCAGACAGCCCTAACCAAATAATAAAACCGCTTCCTACCTTGTTTGTTCTTTAGCCCGGGATGTCACCACAGAATGATTGCTCGCAATTTCTCCACCATAAGCTGTTGGGGATAAACAGTTTAGGATATGTTGAATAAAGACCCAGAGTCAAAGTTAAAAAAAAAAAAATAATAAATTGAAGAAAAATTTAATGAAGAATAGTTTGCAGTTTCATCAGCAGAAGCCAACTTCAAGTCTCACAAGGAGTTCGTAAGGCCGCCCTGCATACATACACATTTCCACACCAATTATACTCTAACAGAGTCTACTAACTACGTCATTACTAAGGTAAAAAGGATTCTGATTGGTTAAGAGAAGATAGACAAGATTAGAAGTTTTCCACATGGTCAGATAGTAAGAAGCGTATCTCCAGGCATCAGGAATCTGACGAGGGACCCCTAGATTTAGGGACTGGATGTCCCTTTAGGGTCGTGAGGTGGCGTCTCTCTGTCTCCAGCTTGAACTGCCAATTGTCCGGACCTGCACAGATTATTAGCACACATACACAGATACACAGCTTCACAGCTTCTCCAAGGTTGAAGTCAACCCAGGCTCCAACTGTAAACAGGAAAGTTTTCTTCAAAACATAAGATAACATGTTCTAGTTCTGTAGAGAATTACGTGTAATATTCATCTTTATTCTTTAGAGAAGTACATAGAGACAGGATAACACTGTGAAATGAGAAAAAGTCACGTAGTCCAGCTACTAGGGTGACCTTTGTGACCTAGCTGTCCAGGGTGTTAGAGAAACATGGATCTATGGCTGGACATATGGTGAGAGTGTCTCCAAATGGACAGACAAAGACACCGATATCAGCAGAACTTCTGAAAAGAACATTTCAACAGCCACATAATCATTCTATGGATGTATATGAAACAAATCACTCAAATCAGTTAATAATAAAAGAGGTTACATATTGAATATTTATTATCACTCTTATTATAATCACTCATGTCAATCATTCAAAAAGGATATGTATATATAGTGAAGAGGCAAGGAATTTGATTATCTCCCTTCAATAGGCAACAGAATTCAATTTCTTCTCACGTGCTGTTGTTTTGCTCTTATTATTTGGTGTTAAAGTTTTTTTGTTTTTTTTTCACCTTTCAGACCTGATGCTGCTTAAAGAGGAGAGTCCAGATCTGAATGAAATGGAGGAGGAAGATCAGTATGAGAAACATGATTTCATAAATGAAGATAATCTTTGCTCACAGACTGAGAAGTCTTCCTCACAAAAAAGAGGCGAGGAGGCAGGATCTAAAAGATCTTTTACTTGCCATCAGTGTGGAAACTTTTTCACTAGCAGGAAACCTTAAAATCCACATGAGAGTTCATACTGGAGAGAAGCCTTTCACATGTGATCAGTGTGGAAAGAGTTACACACGAAGCAATACCTTAAAGGATCACATGATGGTTCACACTGGAGAAAGACCTTTCGAATGTGATCAGTGTGGAAAAAGTTACACGCGAAGCAAGACCTTAATGATTCACATGAGGATTCACACTGGAGAAAGGCCTTACACATGCAATCAGTGTGGAAAATGTTTCATACGTAAAGACAACCTGAAATTACACATGAAAATTCACACAAGAGAGAACCATTTTATATGCCATCAATGTGGAAAGAGTTTCAAAGACATAGAACACCTTAACAAGCATTGATAATTCACACCGAAGAGAAGCCTTTCAAATGTCACCAATGTGGAAAGAGGTTCAAAATAAGTAAAAACATTAAGGCGCACATGAGAAGTCACAGTGAGGAGAAGCCTTTCAAGTGCCATCAGTGTGGAAAGGGATTTGTAATAAATAAGGACCTCATAAGACACATGAGAAGTCACACTGAGGAGAGACCTTTCAAGTGCCATCAATGTGGAAAGGGTTTAAAACATGAAGAATCGCTTGCTTACCACATGAAGATTCACACTGGAGAGAAGCCTTTCAGCTGCCCTCACTGTGAAAAGTGTTTCATACATAGAGGACAGCTTACTGTTCACATGAGAGTTCACTCAAGAGGGAACAATTGGAAATGTACATTTTGTGGAGAGTGTTTTACAGAAAAGAAACTTCTTCAGATACATAGAAGTACTCACAGCCACAAA
>JAOTNS010002236.1:0-29374 GCA_028476615.1 Culter alburnus | reverse complement strand
AGTCGGTACGTTCATGTACCAAGTTACCAGTCGGTCGTTCATGTACCAGTGTACGGTACAGTCGGTACATGTACCAATGTACCATGTACCAATGTACCAGTCGGTACGTTCATGTACCAATGTACCAGTCGGTACTTCATGTACCGTCGGTACGTTCATGTACAGTCGGTACGTTCATGTACCAGTGTAATGTACAATGTACCAGTCGGTACGTTCATGTACCAAGTACCAGTCGGTACGTTCATGTACCATGTACCAGTCGGTACGTTCATGTACCAGTCGTTCAACCAATGTACAGTTCATGTACCAATGTACCAGTCGGTACGTCATGTACCAGTCGGTATGTACCAGTCGTCATGTACAATGTACCAGTGGTACGTTCATGTACCATGTACAGTCGGTACGTTCATGTACCAATGTACCAGTCGGTACGTTCATGTACCAGTCGGTACGTTCATGTACCAATGTACCAGTCGGTACATTCATGTAACAACCGGTACGTCATATGTTCGGTTCATGTACCAGTCGGTACGTACCAGGTATGTAACAATGTACAGTCGTCGTTCATGTACCAGCGGTACGTTAATGTAGTCGGTAGTTCATGTAACAGTAATGTACAGTCGGTTCATGTAACAATGTACCAGTCGGGACGTTCATGTACCAGTCGGTACGGTAATGTAACCATGTACAGTCGGTACGTTCATGTAACAATGTACCAGTCGGTACGTTCATGTAACAATGTACCAGTCGGTACGTTCATGTAACAATGTACGTTCATGTACCAGTCGGTATGTTCATGTACCTATGTACCAGTCGGTAATGTACCAGTCGGGAATGTACCAGTGGGACGTTCATGTAACATATACCAGTCGCTACGTTCATGTACCAGTCGGTACGTTCATGTAACAATGTACCAGTCGTGACGTTCATGTACCAATCAGTACGTTCATGTACCAGTCGGTACGTTCATGTACCAATGTACCAGTCGGTACGTTCATGTACCAGTCAGTACGTTCATGTACCAATATACCAGTTGGTACGTTCATGTAACATGAGAGCGCACGTCACTCCTCTCTTCGTCAGTCTGCACTGGCTGCCAGTAGCTGCTCGCATCCAATTCAAGGCTCTGATGTTTGCCTACAGAACGACCGCTGGCTCTGCACCGCTATACATTAACTCGCTACTTCAGACTTACATGCCCTCCAGAAGCTTGCGTTCTGCAAGTGAACGGCGTCTTGTGGTGCCATTACATAGGGGCACAAAATCACTCTCACGGACCTTCTTCGGGTCTGTTCCTGGTTGGTGGAATGACCTGCCACGCTCTATCCGATCAGCTGAGTCTGTAGCCATTTTCAAAAAAATGCTAAAGACGTATCTTTTTCGTCAGCACTTGACCCAGTGATAGTAGCACTTGCCTTGACTAATATTCTTCTATCTATTTGTGTATTTATTTAAAAAAAAAAAAAATAAATAAATAAATAAAAACATTCTTGCAATGAGCACTTTACTGACATAACTGTGACTTCACACAGCACTTGCAAATTGTTGTTCTCATGTTGATTTGATTGATTCTACTACTCTCATTTGTAAAAGCGTCTGCTAAATGACTAAATGTAAATGTAATGTAACAATGTACCAGTCGGTACATTCATGTAACAGAGTACCAGTCGGTGCGTTCATGTAACAATGTACCAGTCGGTACGTTCATGTAACTGTAGTGAACAACAGACGTGATGGCACCAGAGCTTCACAACAGACATTCTTTTGTCCCACTTTGATTAATCAAAAGAATGTGATCGGACCCTCAACGTCAAGTAAACGACTATTGTAATCAGGACTGCCAAAGGTGGAAGACAGGAAAGATGACATCAACGGCCCATTGATGATAGGCTAATCTCATCACGAGTTGCCTTTGTTCACTTAGTTCAAGGTGCGAATGACCATGGACTCCTAGGGCTGCCAAACCGGTTCTGGCTAGAGCACAGCAAGAACAAAGAAATGCTCAGAAAGAAAGACATTTTCTAAACATATTGGCTTGAAATCACCAAAAATGGACAGGAATACTGTAAGGAACATGTCCTATGTGTCCTTGTACTCATCCAGGAAACTGTGTACACACAGTAGAAACCACACCTGGAATAAAAGCCAATGCAACTACACCCACTGAGACAGAAGTGTGATACCTCAACCAATTCACATCAAGTTTGGACTCTACGAGTTCAGAAAACTGCCACAAGGACTTTGAGAAAGGTTTGAAAAAAGAATAAAGCATTTCCAAGGTCCTAAAGACATTGTCTTATTTAACTGTGTATTTTGGAACAATACAACAGTTTCACAGGATGAAAGGTGGGCGTGTTAAGGGACGGACACCTGGAATGTGACCCAATTATATCACCACATCAGGAAAGGTGGGGATTAGTAATCCCTCCCCAACGAGAAGGAATAAAAGTTTTCCTAAGTGAACAGACCCTTGTTCTGAGTTTCTGACCTGACGAGGGAAGAACAACAGCACGACCAAGGTGACTCTTGTGAGTAAACCTTTCACCGCACGGATCAAGCAGCCAAAGTGCTTCTGCAGAGGACTTTGACTCCTGACCTGCATAACCCAAGTACCTCCAACCTACAGAAGATCTACGGACTGACCACCATCTGACCTACAGTTCTCTGGATTACACAAAGACCTCCAGCACTCAGTGCAGCTCTGCAGCTGTTGGAAAGCAATCCAGTCTCCCACTGCACACGGAAGGATACCAGTGGACAACGTTTCCCATTCCCGGACTGATCACCCGACCAAGTGAAACGTAAATATAAGCTAACCAAACCTTTTCCAAAAGCCTTGGCATTAGTTTGTTGCTAAATGAGATTGCTATTTGTGTAGAGACTGTTTTCTAAGGTCAGCGTTGTAAGGCTGGAAGCTTACACTGCTATTTGAACCAATAATCGGAAACAAAAAGCAGTTGAAGGATGACGTGTATAATTCAGTTATTTATCTGATTCCAATATAATTAATCTGACTCCATTAAAGTTGTTATTTTTTACCTCTTATTCATTAAAGGTAAAAGTCTTTCTTTGAATTGATAGGAAAACGTAGGATTTAACCTGAACGTTTAGATGATGAAAGTTACAATCAATTTAGCTTTCAACATTATCAGTTACAAAAGGAAAGATTCTTAAACCTTTAAAGCAGGCAAAGTTATTTATTAAGTTACATGTTTAAATATACAGACAGTAGAATGGAACAACATACTGTATAGAAAACTTAGTTGTAACAAATAATGCACTGCTGTGCAGAAGAGGCCGTAAAAGCCTTCCTTGTATTCAGAGGTTACGCACCGGTGTGCGGGAGTGGCAGGGTTACAGCCTTTCTCCCAGAACAACAGTTACCTTTCCTTCTTATACCCTGAGCAAAGCATTGTTATACATGAGTGGAATACCAACACCAAAACCAGCTGACAGGAAACCACAAGATATGGCAAATGGGTGGTGAGCAAGAGGGGGAGAAGTACATTAGCATACTCTCCTCAATACATGTTTAAGCAATACCTAGATTGTACATTAGGATACTTCAATGTCTCCAATAATTACACTACCATTCAGTTCAGTTTATAAGCTGTCAGATGAGACCAAACATGACATAGTTAGTAGAAAACTAGTAGATAAATAGCATGTAGTTGAAAGCATATATGCCATGTGAAGCAAATGGTACAGATGAGGTGTGTTGAGGTGTAAACGACTCTGTCTCTCCAAACAGAACCATCCTGTGCCTGGAGTGTCCCAACAGTCCTCAATCAGCATATGATGAATCCCTCGCACTAGATAGGCATTAGAATACTGTGATGATAAAGGCCATTGTGCCATGTTTAATTCACATGTATACCTTTTAAAGGGATTTCTGAAGTACTAGGGCAATAAAGAGTTCTACCCATATTTGCTCAGCCCTACAGTGTACACAGATAGATACATTAGACACGTTATCTGTATTCAGAGTAAATGCTTATTTACTTATTTTTAATACCAGCATCCAGAAAGACCACAATTGACCCCTCATAGTGCTAATTACCCATTCATTGCTTCGTCCAATCCGTTGCTCATCTACTTGGCATTCAGTTCTGTTAACATCCATTTGTGTTGTAGTTTGTAGTTTCTGTTTGATTATTGATTCAATTTTCTTAGTAGTTTAGTCATTTTTCCTTAGTAGTTTAGTCATTTTCCTTTGTAGTATTTATTGAGTGTGATATTTTACTCTTGTATATCTTTTCTTTGTTAATAAATTCATTTTATTGCAAACTGTGTCATTGTGTTGATAATCAGAGGCTCTACAAGCTCGCCCGAATCTCACTAAATCCTTCAGATTGGTCAGATGATAAACTTCCTCCAATTTATAAATATTAATTCAGTTAACAATCTTTCATGATTGTTCTTATTGTCAAGGTGAGAATCCTGACTGGTGCCCCGAAATATTGGAAGGAATCATCTGACTCAATATTAATATTAATACAAAATATAATATTAATATTAATATTAATATAATATTAAGACCAAAAATCACTACATTTGTGGTGCCTCGGTGAGGCTAATCCAAAATCACTACATAACAATGTACCATAATGTATGTACCCATGGTACGGTCCATGTACCAGTCGGTACGTGGTAGTCGGTACGTTCATGTAACATGTACAGTCGGTACGTTCATGTATGTAATGTACCAGTCCAACGTTCATGTACGGTACGTTCATGTAACATGTACCAGTCGGGACGTTCATGTACCAGTCGGTACGTTCATGTAACAATGTACCAGTCGGTACGTTCATGTAACATTCGGTACGTCATGTACAGTCGGTATCATGTAACAATGTACCAGTCGGTAGTTCATGTACCGTACGTCATGACAGTCGTACATTCATGTACCAGTCGGTACGTCATGTATCGGTACGTTCATGTAACAATGTACAGCATGTGTACCAGTCGCTACATTGTACCAGTCGGTATGTTCATGTACGGTACATGTTGTACAGTCCAATGTTCATGTACCAGTCGGTACGGTTACCAACCAATGTACCAAGTTCATGTACCAATTGGTACCTTCATGTAACAATGTACCAGTCGATAAGTTCATGTACCATTGTACCAGTCGGTACGTTCCTCTCATCTTCGTACGCGTGTGTGCTCTCCCCCGTCTCACCACCTTCGTACGCGGGTGTGCTCTCCCCTGTCTCACCACTTTCATACGCGGGTGTGCTCTCCTCCGTCTCACCACTTTATACGCGGGTGTGCTCTCCTCCGTCTCACAAAAAAATTTTCATTGACAACCATTTTTTCCATGACTAAGACGAGACGATGAGAGATGACACGAATGTCATTTAATGATAATGTGACTAAACTACATGTGCAACATTGAAATGTAGCTAAAAGACTAAACACTTTACCAAAATCACTCTTTTGAAATCACTTTATGTTTTTGTTGAATCAAGGAGACAAAACATTACAGATTGTCTTTACGAGCGGTCACGCTTACGGTTGCCAGATTTCCCGAATTTAAACCCCCTTTCAGAGCTTTTCTGTTAAAAGAACACGTTTTACTTAATCTTTGCTATCTGGCAACCCCGCACATGAGCCCTCTCTACACTGAGGAAGAGGCGCGGATGATCTGAAAACACAAGTAAGCTGGCTTTCAGGTTCAGCGCTCTTCATTTGAGATTTTCTACTTAAATTAAAGTGTCTGTATTGCGCTGCTCGTTTACTGACTAAATCTTGGACCAAAGTGTAGGCTGATAGCAGTGGTTCTGAAACTGACGAATGCGAAAAGTGCCAAGTTCATTTCATTCTACTCCACCTTAAAATTGAACATGTATTTCTAGCAGGTAAAATGTCGTATATACTGACATTCAATCAAATTACCTCATCTTTCGCGGTCAAAACTGACTGCACCCACACAAGCCAGCATCGTGCAACATTATAGTGCAGTTCTCGACAATATAACCTTTGTAAAAGTGGGGATTTAGTACTTACTAGCATGATAAAATTGTCTATTCCTTTTAAATAGACAGCAATATGAAAAAAATCCTTGAAAAATATGCTTTATTGGGGTCCACAACATTGATAATCTATAAGCATTTCACAGATTCTATGTAGCATAATTATATAAAACACTGTTAATATATGATACAAATAAATGAGATAAATGCATTAATTTACATTCAAACTGATGGAAATGATCAACAGAAAAAGATTTAGAGTTTAGAATTTGCAGTTAGCATCATAAACTCATTCAAGATCCAGTCCAAGACACTGTCTACACTGGAGAGAAAAAAACGTTTTTCTTACTATTTTAGTTTTGTTTCCAGTCCCAATATCTATAAATTCTTAAATCAAGATGCATTTACTAAATATGTAAAATGACACGAGATATTATGTCTTATTTTCTGGGGAGGGGTCAAAATTAAGTGAATTTTTGCTAAAAAAAAAAAAAAAAAAAAAAAATATTATCTGCCATTTTGGGGTAAGAAAAATAATCTTAATCTGTATTGTACAAAGCACTATATAAATAAAGACGACATGAATACCTTTTGCTTGCAGTTTAATTGTTTTACTATTCATACCACAATAGTAAATAAGTCTTTATAGACATTTTAAAATCGTCTATTCCTATTAAATGGACAGCAATATATTAATCATGTCTGGAAACTTGAAACTAAAAGAACTTGAAAAATAAAATGTTTTTATTGGGGTCAACAAACGTTAAATATTTATGTACACTAATTACATAAAACAATACTGTTACTACATAAAAACTAGCTAGATCAATGCATCTATTTCCATTCGATCAACAGAAAAAAAAAATCAGGCTTTAAAGATTTCTTATCCTGTGGCTCCCTCGAGTGGGCACAGCTTTTATCTCTTATTTGCAATGCCTAACAGTTTAGAATTTGCAGTTAGCATCATAAACTCATTCAAGATCCAATCCAAGACACGGTCTACACTGGGGAGAAAAAATGTTTTTCTTACTCACTATTTTTGTTTTGTTTCCAGTCCCAATATCTATAAATTCTTAAATCAAGATGCATTTACTAGATAAGTAAAATGGCATAAGATGTTACTTGTTTTCTATTGTAACGATCAGCCCAATAGGTCGATTTACATGGATTAAAATGGGGTCAGATTAAACTGTGTGAGAGGTTATGAGCGTTTTAAAAGATGAGACAGACAACAGAAATTAATAAATAAAGTTTATTTACAATATTCACAAGGAACTTAAAACAACACAATAAAACTAGAATAACTTAGGCTGTTTAAAAGCGTGGAGTCCATTTACACCATACCCTAAAACAGTCCTTAAGAGTCCTAGTAGAGTGCTGATAAAGTCCCAATATGAAAGTGTCCACCGGTGTATATACAAAGTCCTGAAAGTGATAATCCAATGGAAAAGTGATGTAGTTGCTGGAAAGGTAAGTCCATAAAATTAAACTCCACAGTCCAGCTGATTTGTGATCACGTTTGTAATATTGGGGGTGATTGTTTGTCATGCTGCCTCCTTTATACTGGCTTACTTCCTTATTCCTGTCATGTGATCAGTCACTTGACAGGCAGACCCAGACTCATTTAAAGACATACACACATTAAAATAAGTAAGAGGAATAAAATGGCTAAGACAACATGTAACCCAATTAAAACTCAAATATACATAAAACCATCATGTTATATATATTGAGCGGATAAAACACGTGTCTTATGTGACAGTGTCACACTGTGATGGGAAAATTAAAATTAAGTGAGTTTTTGCTAGAAACAAGTAAAATGATCTGCCACTTGGGGTAAGAAAAATAATCTTAATTCAAACGGAAACACGATTTTTTCTTCTCTTCTTTTTTTTTTTACCCCATTGGCAGACAATTCTGATGATTTTCTAGTCAATGCATCTAGCGCCTAAGTGGCCGTTTAAAGCTTGGGCATCGCTCTGACACGAAAATTTGACAAATTCCAAGATGGAATCAAACTTCCACCCCCTCCGAGGCTCTGGGGCAAGCCGGGGAAGGCTCATCATCCCGGGCCATGGTCTGATTCGTCCACGATCTGGAGGTTTGTCGGTAGCACAGAATCATATAGGAAATCAGGTCATTCGACCCATTTGGGTGCTTATATCTCGGGAACCTTATCGCTGTAAAGCTGTTTTGAAACAATCTGTATTGTATAAAGCACAGGTGACTTGATTTGACCAACTTATGCTTGCAGTTTAAATGTTGGTTTTATTATTCATACCACAATAGTAAATAAGTCTCTTTATTGAAATTGTACTATCTATATAAAGATAAAATTGTCTATTCCTTTTAAATGGACAGCAATATGATAAAAAATCCTTGACTTTATTGAGATCTACAAAAGTCTAACATTTGATAATCTATAAGCATTTCACAGATTCTATGTACCATAATTACACAGAACAACACTATCAATACATGATACAAATAAGATAAATGCATTGGTTTCCATTCAAAGTGATGGATTTGATCAACAGAAAAACATCAGGCTTGAAAGATTTCTTATCCTGTGGCTCCCTCTAGTGGGCACAGCTTTTATCTCTTATTTGCAATGCCTAACAGTTTAGAATTTGCAGTTAGCATCATAAACTCATTCAAGATCCAATCCAAGACACTGTCTACACTGGGGAGAAAAAATGTTTTTCTTACTATTTTTATTTTGTTTCCAGTCCAAATATCTATAAATTCTTAAATCAAGATGCATTTACTAAATATGTGAAATGACATGAGATTGTCTTATTATTCTGGGGAGGGGTCGAAATTAAGTGAGCTTTTATTATCTGCCATTTTAGGGTAAGAAAAATAATCTTAATCTGTATTGTACAAAGCACTATATAAATAAAGATGACATGAATACCTTTTGCTTGCAGTTTAAATGTTTTACTATTCATACCACAATAGTAAATAAGTCTTTATAGATATTTTAAAATCGTCTATTCCTATTAAATGGACAGCAATATATTAATCATGTCTGGCAACTTGAAAGCTTTTTGGACACTACGAGAACAGACACCTGTCCGTCTGTCCTGCACTTTTTTCACTCCTCCCCTCCCTGTAGCTGCCTACTCTCAGGCGAGGCTAGGCGCATCTCAACAAGCCTAATGATTCTCTCTAATGAATGTTAAATTACAACTGTTTAATACTAAAGCTGGCTTTGGCCACGCCTTACTGACCCGGAGCGAAACGAGAACAAACACGATTTGCCACGTGACTCAGTAAACAAACTTCCTAGCAACTACATAGCACTAAAATCAAACTAGAAACAACACAAAAAACTTACAGTACACAGATCCTCTTGGAGCTTGAATGATTCACCACCTCTCATTTTCGTGTTCTCTCCTCCGTCTCACCACCTTCATATGCGGGTGTGCTCTCCTCCATCTCACCACTGTGCCGCATCACCCCTTGGGTGGTTTCTGCCACGACCACGTAACACTATCTTGGTCACGAGCCACTTCCTCTATTCATATTACTCAACTCCTGTAAAAGGTTTACCTTTATAGATTCAGGAGGAGTCAGGTAGGCGTATAATATTTTCTTCTTAGATTATATTATCTCAGGGTCTACTTCTGATCACTACCGTACCTCCTAGGCCTACAGTTCAGATATCAACCAAGCCTACCTGGGTGGGGTGGGTTAGCCTCCCGTTCATTGCACCACAGCTGGCTCTTCACCCTCAGAGGACAGCTATGCCTGCTAATGCACTCCCACGGCCCACTCTGTTGCGACTGGTTGGCAACCTTGACTGACTTTGTAAAGTCCGTCGGGATATCTTTATAAAAATCTATCTTTTTCAGACAGTCAACTTCTGATACCCCAAATGGATTCTCACTCTACAACAATAAACAGACTGAGACAATACTATCAGAGTTTGAGGGCAGTCCCCATTCTCATTTTATTATTTCTTGCAAAGGCAAAAGCTAAATACACCACTCTATGCCAGCTAAACTGGAAGTTCCATGGGCCAGATAAATAATTACATTTTTAAAGCTTACCCTCTTCTCTATTCAGTATATGTTCTTCTCTAAGAAAATCAGGTGTCTTCTTTGATCTTCTGAGGGCTGTGGTCTGGCGTTGACTTCCGCTTGCTGCTTGCTTGTATGCTCTTTCTTTCTTCAGCAAAACTACACCACTACTACTACTACTCCTTCTATTCCTCTGAGAGCTATAAAGGCCTCTGTATTTATATTCTCTTTTGATGCACTTTATCTTTTCATTTACGCACATGTGGTTTCTACTTGCGTCGATTGCTAGGTTACTTGTCTATCACCTTTTTTACTTGCGTCAATACATTTTGTATTCCCAGCAATGGCTTAAGCAATACACACATTTCTTTATTATACATTTTTATCAGATTTCTATCTTACTAGACATTTATTTCCTAACTGTCTTTATTATTATCAGTTACACACAACAATGCTTCTATCCCCCAGAACCCATGCTCACCTACACACATAATGCAACATTTGTCATCTTCACAGGATGTGGTATACAATTCACTTAAAGGTACAATATGTAAAATTTTTGCAGTAAAATATCCAAAAACCACTAGGCTAGTTATATATTTGTCCAGCTGATTACTAACAATATCTCTAATGTTTTCAACTACTTGTAAATCATGAGAAAATTCCCATTCTAAACAGTGACACAGGGCAGTGCAGTCGCCTGTCAATGACGTCAGTTACCCTTTGTTACTGCCTTTACTGACGTAGAAACCACATAACAACAGTGCCGTGGACAAATGCGGAAGTAGTGTCTAGCGTTCAGCAAACCACTAGCTTGCTTCAAGCAGTTCGTTATTTACTTCTTGCACGTTTTATGGTGGATTGTGTTACTTATTTATGGAACATAATTACTGTTTACCATCTGACGCTGGTTCTGTCGACAAGGACAGCTCCCGTAAACTCATGACCGTCCGTTGAGATGGAGACCACATGTCCCAAGTTTCCGCTCTAAAACTTGGTGTCATCAAACTACGCCTTTGTTTTGAATAGGCTTCTAGCGACCTCTAGCGGAAAAAAATATCACAAATTGTACCTTTAAGCCCACAGCATGTGTTTTTGTATGTCTCATCTATGAAAACTTCATAGACCCCAGAGATTCTCCAAGTTCAGCAATTTTCTTCTTTTTATTATATCTTTTAAAATTTATCAAATTGTTTGGAAGAGAACACTCCATTTCTCTTGACACCACCTCACATTTTCGTACACGGGTGGAGTGTGCTCTCCTCCCTCACCACCTCTCATTTTCGTACACGGGTGGAGGGGTAAACCACCTCTCATTTCCGTACACGGGTGGAGTGTGCTCTCTCCGTCACCACCTCTCATTTTCGTACACTCTCCTCCGCCTCACATTTCGTACACACCTCACCACCTCTCATTTTCGTACACGGGTGGAGTGTGCTCTCCTCCGGTACACTCTCCAGGGGGTGGAGTGTGCTCTCCTCCGTCATTTTCGTCGGGTGGAGTCGTGTGTCACCACCTCTCATTTCCGTGGAGTGTGCTCTCCTCCGTTTTCGGGTGGAGTGTGCTCTCCTCCTCACCACCTCACATTTCGTACGGGTGGAGTGTGCTCTCCTCCGCCTCATTTCCGTAAGGGTGGAGTGTGCTCTCCTCCGCTCATTTTCGTAAACGGGTGGAGTGTGCTCTCCTCCGCCTCACACGACCGTGGTGGAGTGTGCTCTCCTCCGCCTCACCACCTCACATTTTCGTCGGGTGGAGTGTGCTCTCCTCCGTCTCACCACCTCTCATTTCACGGTACACGGGTGGTGTGTGCTCTCCTCCGTCTCACCACCTTCATACGCGGTGTGCTCTCCTCCGCAACGCGGGTGGAGTGTGCTCCCAGATAGCAAAATAACATTGAATCAATGTTGATCAACGTTGAATTTTAAATTGATTTTTCATCAGGTTTGCACCCTGAAATAATGTTATTTCAATGATGAAAAATAGATCAACATGGTTGTAAAATCAATGTTTTTTCAACCTTAATTAAATTAATCTCGTTAAAACCAGAGCGGTCGAGCGGCGGGCTCAGCACCCCAGAGGCTACCATATGCTTGTCGTCCCACCCCCGGTGGCCACTCTGGCGTGCCGTCAGGTCCAGCACGAACGCTGGGGAGAGAGATGGGTGACTCGCTCCCCACAGGAGGTAAAAACCTCCTCAAACACGGGTGAGTGGAGACCGTGTACGAAAAGACTGCCAGAGAATAAATCTGAGTGTTTGGCGTGGTGAGGCAGGCGAGAGGGCACGCGTACGTGAGAGAGCACACTCCACCCGTGTACTTGTGAGGTGGTTGTACAGCACACACCACCCGTGTACGAAAATGAGAGGTGGTGAGGCGGAGGAAAGCACACTCCACCCGTGTACGAAAATGAGAGGTGGGTTTTACTCCACCCGCGTACAAAAATGAGAGGTGGTGAGGCGGAGGAAGCACACTGTACGAAAATGAGAGGTGGTGTACCTGTACTACCCGCGTACAAAAATGAGAGGTGGTGAGGCGGAGGGAGCCCAGATAGCAAGGTGACAATGATTCAATGTTTTTCAATGTTGAAATTTCATCAGAATCATCATTTTGGTTGAGATTGAAATTCAAATTATTATTTATTGAATTTCAATGCTTTTCAGTGTTGAAAAAGACAACATTGAATCAACGTTGATTTTTGGTCAGCTTCATCACTGGTGGAACTTAGACTATGTCAATCCATCTGTCCCCTCATTCAACACTTTATTCACATTAGCATTCATGCTCCCCATGACCCTTCCCTCTAGTCCCACAAAAAAAATAAATAAATACATTTTAAAAATCCTGCCAACTTAAGTGTAGATAAACTCCAACCAGTTGGAAGTCAGTGAGATGAAAAAGCTGGACATTATTATTATAATAACGTTACACTCTTTCAACTTAAACACTAAATTCACAACTACTCAAACATCTCACCTGAACTTTAAGGATCCCGCGTCAGACGTTTTTCTGACGTCACTACGCACGAGCGTCTTGAACTTTCTGCTCAAATCGATCGATTTTCTCGGACTGAAAGGTAGGTTGAATTTGGAAATTTGTTTTACTCTATATATTAGATAATGCAGCGTTTGAATGTGTGTTTTATAGTTCATTAACATTGTTTGTGGACATGAATCCTAACAGAATCGTAATTAATCGAATTTAAAATGAATTCCTCCTTTACCGTGTAGCAGTGCGAGATATTTGAAAGCTGTGGGCGGGAAGTGCGCGTGGTGCGGGAGAAAACGCTCGAGGCTGTGGAGATTCCTGCGTTATAATATTAAGTTTTTAAATTTATATTTTTCTGTTCTATTATTTGTCTTTGACATGTTAGCTCTGATTTGATGTATATGTTTGCCCAAAATTATGATCCAAATCTGTAAGTAAAGACATTGTGAGCTAACGTTACATTTGCCTAACTTGGTGTTTTGCTTCGCCCAGGGAAAAATGTTAGGATTTTTTTTCAGTAGTAGTAGAAATAGATTATAATAATAGTATTTGCACAACTAATTAATTGACCTGGCAAACAACTATTGACCACTAATAATGCTGTAAAAATGTTTCTCCCCTTAGGACCTAAAGCTTTTCAATGTTGTTTGATGACTGAGGACACTTTACAATACATGGCAAGTAATTTCTATAAAAAAACTGATATAGTTAATAGATAATGAATTACTAATGTCCAAACCAGATGTTCATTAACTCACCTTTATGCCATCCCAAATGCATGTTGTTAGATTTTGCTGTATTTGGCCGTGCAGTCGTTTGGGTGGCTCGCCAATGTATTAGATTTCTCTAATACATAAAATAAGTAACCTTGACCAGAGTTCTTGTGGGGAGAAGAATTTATTGAAGGTAGTAGTTTAGCACAGTTCTTCAGCATCGATGTTAGCGTCTCAGCCTTCAAAATATCTTAACCCAAAGTTCTGTCTGTGGGACAGAACTTTATACATGACATCAAAAGGGCTACAAACAATAGAACACTGTTAGGACCTCCCACAGGAGATCGATCTACCCTGTGATCTACTCTGAGCAATGCTGTTTCTTTGTCATTCACACCCATCAGTTGCTGTGGGCCATATGTCTGTAGGGCCATTTGGTTCACACTTTTACAAACACAGAGTTGATTGCATCTGGACAGTCACAATGTAAATCATCTAACTAAAGATAATGAAAATACACATAATCTTTCAGAGACGACCGTACCATCGAGGGGAGATGGGTCGGCCGGGGACCGGGACAACTGCGACACGGGCGGGGTTCCCCACACACAGGTTTCGCTCCGTCACGAGGGCGGCTCGGCCGTTTTGCACCAAAGCATCAATCAAAATAAAAATGCAAATACAATATGGCTTTGTGCACTTATCAAATTGTAAAAGGCCGCGAGTTAATCAAGTATATAATCTGTTGTACTGCATGTTTCAAAGCAAAGAAGGGCACATGAGCAACTCTGTTTACACCTGGTATAATGATGTGTTCTGGTTGATCAGATCACAAGTGGACGATGCTAAATACAGGTGTAAACGGGGTCTAAAACATTTTGAGCTTGACCACTTCCAGAGGTAGTCGAAAACGATCAAATGTGTTTGAACAGCCAAAAGACTGCCTACTGACCTAACGCATTAACATTATGGGATGCGCGCTTGCCAGACAGATATATACTGTCGACTGAAGACCGAAGTTTGTTTTGAAGATGAAAAATGTACCTAGCACAATGTTTTCCCACCATTCCTGATTTCTAACACACAATGAATGCAGTGAATGCAGTGATCCATATCTGCATGTGCTGTGAGTTTAAAGGATTAGTTCACCTTCAAATGAAAATGATTTTCCCCTGGATTTACTCACCCTCAAGCCATCCTAGGTGTATATGCCTTTCTTCTTTCAGATGAACATAATCTGAGAAATATTAATAAATATCCTGATGCATCCGAGGTTTATAATGGCAGTGAGCGAAGATCTGAAGTGTCTCCATTCACATCCATCCATCGTAAACGTGTACTCCACACGGCTCCAGGGGGCCTTCTGAAGTGAAGTGATGCGTTTGTGTAAAAAAAAAAAAAAAAAAATCCATATTTAACAAGTTATGAAGTAAAATATCTAGCTTCCACCAGACCACTTTCCATATTCAAGTTACAAAGAAAGTGTAAACTGGCGTCACGTCAATTAAGCTTTTTCCGTAAGTTGAATAGGGAAGGCGGTTTTGGGCAAAAGCTAGATATTTTACTTTATAACTTGTTAAATGTGGATTTAACAAGTTATAAAGTAACTTGAAAGTGAACTAATCCTTTAAACATGCATTAGGAATGCACTTTAATGTTTTTAATGCATAAATAAGTTCACATTTAGCAGTATGAAACAGACAAAAATGTAACTCCTTGGGGAAATCATATTTTTAAGCTTTATTACACTTCCTTGTGCTTAACGTAAATGCAAAGTGTATGTACATGGAATTAATTTTTAGTTTTATCTCCATCAAAATACTTCTATGTTATGCATATTTTTTTCTCTCTTACAGCTGAGAAAATTGATCAAGAAACCCTCCTTCTTTTAGATATCACACTGACCTCTCTGATCCCCATTATTGGACTTTGTTTAAAATTCAAGAAGTACCTCAAGAATTTGCTTGATGTAAGTAAAAGGTATTAGGTGTAGAAGGCATGGGGTACATCTGCTTTAAATGCAAAAGGTCTTTGGGACCTGATATCAGAGCTTTGTTTGCACATTTAAGGGTAGTACATCATGTATTTTCTACATCTAGTTACTTTCAGTGTGCTCAAGCTGGATGTCATCGCACATTCAGTCTTATTAGATCATTTAGAAGACACCTACTGGAGCATGTTAATGAAATTGGAGATGAAATGGAGGAAACCCCTTTAGTTGAGCCTGATGATGATTCATCAAATTCAGTTTTAGATGCTATGTTGAGCAGTGTGATGAGGACTGGGATGAAATTGCTGAGGAACAATGTGATGAGTTAGAGGAAGAAAATCTACAAGACAGAGTAGCTTTGTTTTTAACGAAATTAAGATCAAATTCCTCTCAAACATTGGGTGCTGTTAATTTTGTGGTAGATCACACATCTAGCCTTATCAGTGATGTTGTTGGATCTCGACAGAGAAAATCTGTCTCCTTTTTAAGAGAGATAGGCCACAGTGAGAGTCCTGGGGGCCAGCAGCTTTTAGAGCATTTTGCATGTGCAGCTCAACCATTTCAGGGATTTGAGTCAGAGTACAAGCAAATGCAGTATTTTACTCAGTCTGGATGCTTTGTGCAGCCAGAGGAAGTACCTCTCCCTGGCTTTTCATACACTCAACAGAGAGACCCATCGACGGGGACTGTTAGACAAGTGGCAGTCCGAGACACTTTTCAGCGTGTTCCCTCTAAAGCCTTTACTGAAGCAGGTATTAGAAAGTCCAGGAATGATGGAGAAAATCTTTGAGTGGCAAAATCAAGAAAGCACTGCTCTTGAAGATTTTAGAGATGGCACAATCTTTAAAACAAATGAACTCTTTTCCAAAGAGTTGTCCATTCCTCTTGTGCTTTACAATGATGATTGTGAGATGGTCAATCCACTTGGATTGAAAACATCAGTTCACAAGCTAGGTTTTGTTTATTTTACTCTTAAATGCTTGTGACCTGAGTATCTTTCTACAAGACAGACGATGTAAAAACCTATGGTATAAATGCTGTCTTAGATACAGTTGTGTGTGACATTGAGGATCTGGAATTGGAAGGAATTCAGGTTGAGACAAAACATTTCAAGGGCACCATCAAAGCAGGAGTCGCACAGGTTTGTGGGGATAACCTGGGTCTTAATGGCATCCTAGGCTACACAACGTTTCTCAGGGAAAACCGTGTGTCGATGGTGTCGGGTACACAAAGAGGTTTTGAGAGGACAGACAGTTGAGGATCTGTCAGTAATGCACAACAGGGTTAACTACCATTCTGATCTACTTCAGAATAACCCAACTGAAACTGGCATCAAAAGAAAAGTGTTCACTCAATAAACTGCAGTTCTACCATGTAACTTACAATGTTACTCCAGATGTCATGCATGACATTTTGGAAGGGGTTGGAGGTTATGAAACCAAGCTTGTTCTCAGTTCTTTGATTGAACAAAAACTCTTGACGCTTGATCAGCTGAATAATAGATTGACAAGCTTTGACTATGGTTTTTCTGATGGTCACAACAAGCCATCTGCTATCAAACCTCAGGATCTTAAAAACCCTGATGGGGCCATCAGACAGACAGCAGCACAGATGTGGTGCCTTCTAAGGCTGTTGCCTCTTATGATAGGAGATTTGATTCCAGAAGGTGAGAAACACTGGGAGCTACTACTTTCATTACTTAGCTGTATGGAATTGATTTTCTCTCCAGCCTTGACTGCAGAGGCAGTAATATTTTTGCAGCATCTGATTGAGGAACACCATAGGCTGTTTTTGGAGCTTTATCCAGATAGGCATTTGAAGCCAAAACACCACTTTATGCTTCATTATCCTGGGGCCATCAGGAAACTTGGACCTTTGGTTCAGTTTGGTGCATGCGTTTTGAGGCAAAGCAGGGTTTTTTCAAAAGACTAAGTCACGTAGCCTGCAATTTTCACAATATTTGTAAAACGCAGGCCAGATGATGTTGTGCTACATCTTGCTCTGGGAAGATGTTCTCGCATGACTTTGAAGTTGGTCCAGGATACACCACATTCCTGGGATCTATAGAGGATTTTGAGAAAGTAAAATGTGGATTTGAGGGAATTCCATTGTTCTCAGATGTCTATTTGCCATGTGGATTAAATGCAAGGGAACTACATACAGGTCAGGAATGACTCTTTTTGTGTCTCACTCTGCTGATGGTGAGCCCCAGTTTGCAACCATTCAGAACATTGTGGTCATTGACTCCAAAGTCAAATTCATTGTGAAAAAATGGGATACAGTTGGATTTGACAGACATTTTTTTGCCTTCTCGGTGTCTCCTTCTTCTGCACTTGATGTGGTGGACATTCATTCTGTCGATGATCACCACCCTCTACATGTTGTGATGTCCTTAAAAGAGAATGAGAATGATCATTGCATTTCTCTGAGATACAGGCTATTTTAGGTGGGGGGAACAAAAATAACATTAGTTTAAAGGGATGGTACATTCCAAGATTTTTCTCCAAATTTTCCTCAATTTCATTTCGACTGAAGAAAGAAAGACATGAATATTTGGATGACATGGGGGTGAGTAAATTATCAGGACATTTTAATTCTGGAGTAACGCAGTCCTTTAAATTATGCTTTCTACACCTCCTACCAAATACTACCTTCTTGCAGGGGTAAACAATATTCTATTCATACAAAATATCAATGTATGTCAAAGTCATCATGGGCACATCACAATACATGGAGAGGGTTTCTCAATTGATGACATCATAAAAAATCTTGTACATTGACTGAAAATAATGGTTTAGTCAAATTGGCAGAATTGTCGTTGCTGAAACAATATATTGTGCAGACCTAACGTATTGTAAAAATGCATACATGTACGTTACCAATCGATTTTTCTATTCGATTTTAAGGAATCAATCAAAGAGCATGCAACTACGCCTACTATACCAAGGGAGCAGCAGCATGTTCCAGAGCACAGAATATCTGTGGAGCAAGTTGCAGCATTTGTAAGTTTTTCTTTTTTTTTTTTTTTTTTTATTGATTTTTTTTTTTTGGACAAGTCTATTACTAGAAAACCTTTTTTTTTTTTTTCTGGTTTTGGATGAATTACAGAAACCTACATTTTGTATCGATTTCGTACAGATATTAAGTCAATTTATGGGTGGGACATATGAATATAATAAGTCATAAAGCTTTATGACTGATTATTATGCATATACCGACCCAAGGGGGAATTAAACATATATTGTGAATTAATTACAACGAATTATAATCAATTACATATATGCTTAGTTCTGGTTTAATAATTATTTAGAGAAACTATTAGTTTGTCCAGCAAACGGTAAGCTCCTCACAGAATATCATCACAAGGAAAGTTTTTTTTCTCTGGCCACGAGAAAAACTTCCTCTACTAGCATCCAAACGTAAAGCAAGGATATAGGATCGAAACGTTAAAGTGACCTGGTTTTTGTTGAAGGAGCAAAAGAACAATCGAGCATGAATAATGTGTTTAATATATGCAAACTACTAATACAGAGGTTATGCGTCTAAATATATATAGCTACAAGAATATACACATATATACAAGAGCGGAGGTAAAGACAGGAAAAGAGAGATGGTCAAAGAATGGCAAATTACAAGTTAACCCTGTGAAAGCCAGCACAGAAATCAGTTTAAACGAATTTCAGGAAATTAATACTTGCATATTGGTTCAAGTCGATGTGCAGTAGAGTTTCAGTGCGCTTGGCTTGGTTGGTCCTTTCCGAGAGGGTTTCTCCGGCGGGGTTTTCAAACGAGGCTTAACTGACGCGTAAGATGACAGAGAAGAAAGAAGAGAGAGAGAGTCCAAGGAGATGGTCGTCCCGGAAAGAGCTGAGCGCGTGATGACAGCGCTGTCACCTGAGGCCGTTCAGGGGCAGTCGAGAGACAATCGGGAGACAAAAGAAAAGCGCGTGTCATTTGCTTTTATGGAAAATCAAGCGAACACACCTCCTGAGTTGGAACGGCCAATAGATGCGTAGCACTGTTTGGCGGGCAAAGTTTCTTTGTCTTGTCTCCCAGCTGAATTTGCATGATTTATGGCTATCAGATCGGATTTCGAGATGGAGTACTTTCTTCACAGTATCATTAAATAAATAGAACAATGCATTTGACAGCTATGTGACCTATCTCAGTGAATGAGCAGTAGCAAGAGCTTTAAAACGAGATCAAACTCGACAGATCAGAAAGGCATATAACAGAAGTTATGGTTTACAGACAAATTCCATCATTAAAACTAACACTAACTCAACTACAGTTATTTAAACTAAGTCTAAACACTAGGAAACATGCAATGCACTTGACACATGACGGGTACATGTTGGCATAGTTATATTTTACACATACAGTCTCCAATGCATGTTTGTGTGTTTTGTGTGTGTCTGTGTGTGTGTGGTGTGTGTTGGAATGTGATCTGGCACTTAGGACATCAAAGGGGCCCCTCATATGGACTAAGAGCTAGGAAATTGGGCCCTCTGTTTTACCTCGGAGGGTAACAAAGATGTCAGAGTGTCTGTTTTTCTCTGGACCGGCCGGAGCCGAGGTCAGATTACAACACAGTCCAGCATGCGAGAAGCATCCTGAAGATTCCAGATTTTATTGACTGTCCTGATAAGTGTGCATATGCTACAATTTAATTGAAATGTTAATTAAGAAGCAATTTGTAGTAGTTTTTTCTTTTAAGCAAAAAAAAAAAAAAAAAAATATATATATATATATTATATATATATAGTATATATATATATACACACACACACACACACAGACACAGTGGGTACGGAAAGTATTGATGGAGTATTTTATCCATCCAATAGAAAACAATTAGCTAGAAGTGTTTTGAGGCCTCTTGGCCTATTTAACTGTAAGGGTCAAACAAGTTTACTTGGCCACTGAGCATATTTCATTGGTAATTATCCACCAGACAACAGGTGGCTGTGAAATGAACAAGACCATTATTAAAGAGTGTCACGTGAAGGCTTCTTGCCTCCTGGGAGCATTGACTGTTTTGATACAATGTTTCATTTGGCCAATGGGAAAAGGGTTGACCATCAATTGGCAGAAGGCCATGAGAAATGAAGTCAAAAGATGTACAGTAGCTGGAAGCTGGTCACCCTTACTAAGAAAATTCTCTTACATAAGCAACACCTGCAATTATATTAGTGAAGTGTCTATGACAGAAAGGTCGGGGAGTACATGGGAAGGAGGTGTGGGAGAAGAGCCCCCATAGATCATATCATGGAAAATAACTGTTAGGGTGAATATTACCAGCCAATGATATTACTTTGGTGTATTTTAAGAGATATGAAAAAGCCAATGATATTAATTTGGTGTGTTTTTAAGAGATAAGAAAAATGTATAAAAACTGTGCCCCGGCTACGGGAGCCTCAGATGCGGAGCTGGCATCTCACTTTGTTGCTTGACAATAAAGTTAAATACTTCTGAGATCTGGAACTTCGACTCTGCAAGTTTTTCTTCGAGACCAGATCTGAAGGGACAAAGACATCGAATTTGCCACGACAGTATTCAGACCCCCTTAAATTTTTCACTCTTTGTTATATTGCAGCCATTTGCTAAAATCATTTAAGTTCATTTTTTTCCTCATTAATGTACACACAGCACCCCATATTGACAGAAAAACAGAATTGTTGACATTTTTGCAGATTTATTAAAAAAGAAAAACTGAAATATCACATGGTCCTAAGTATTCAGACCCTTTGCTCAGTATTTAGTAGAAGCACCCTTTTGATCTAATACAGCCATGAGTCTTTTTGGGAAAGATGCAACAAGTTTTTCACACCTGGATTTGGGGATTCTCTGCCATTCCTCCTTGCAGATCCTCTCCAGTTCTGTCAGGTTGGATGGTAAACGTTGGTGGACAGCCATTTTTAGGTCTCTCTAGAGATGCTCAATTGGGTTTAAGTCAGGGCTCTGGCTGGGCCATTCAAGAACAGTCACGAAGTTGTTGTGAAGCCACTCCTTCGTTATTTTAGCTGTGTGCTTAGGGTCATTGTCTTGTTGAAAGGTAAACCTTCGGCCCAGTCTGAGGTCCTGAGCACTCTGGAGAAGGTTTTCATCCAGGATATTCCTGTACTTGGCCGCATTCATCTTTCCCTCGATTGCAACCAGCCGTCCTGTGCCTGCAGCTGAAAAACACCCCCACAGCATGATGCTGCCACCACCATGCTTCACTGTTGGGACTGTATTGGACAGGTGATGAGCAGTGCCTGGTTTTCTCCACACATACCACTTAGAATTAAGGCCAAAAAGTTCTATCTTGGTCTCATCAGACCAGAGAATCTTATTTCTCACCATCTTGGCAAACTCCATGCGGGCTTTCATGTGTCTTGCACTGAGGAGAGGCTTCCGTCGGGCCACTCTGCCATAAAGCCCCGACTGGTGGAGGGCTGCAGTGATGGTTGACTTTCTACAACTTTCTCCCATCTCCCGACTGCATCTCTGGAGCTCAGCCACAGTGATCTTTGGGTTCTTCTTTACCTCTCTCACCAAGGTTCTTCTCCCCCGATAGCTCAGTTTTGGCCGGACGGCCAGCTCTAGGAAGGGTTCTGGTCATCCCAAACGTCTTCCATTTAAGGATTATGGAGGCCACTGTGCTCTTAGGAACCTTAAGTGCAGCAGAAATTTTTTTGTAACCTTGGCCAGATCTGTGCCTTGCCACAATTCTGTCTCTGAGCTCTTCAGGCAGTTCCTTTGACCTCATGATTCTCATTTGCTCTGACATGCACTGTGAGCTGTAAGGTCTTATACAGACAGGTGTGTGGCTTTCCTAATCAAGTCCAATCAGTATAATCAAACACAGCTGGACTCAAATGAAGGTGTAGAACCATCTCAAGGATGATCAGAAGAAATGGACAGCACCCGAGTTAAATATATGAGTGTCACAGCAAAGGGTCTGAATACTTAGGACCATGTGATATTTCAGTTTTTCTTTTTTTTAATAAATCTGAATTAAAAATTGGATGTGCCTAAACTTCCTTCAGTTAAACAAAGACAAAACTGAAGTCATTGCCTTTGGAAACAAAGATGAAGTTCTCAAAGTGAACATGTACCTTCACTCTAGAGGTCAAACAATTAAAAATCAAGTCAGGAATCTTGGTGTGATTTTGGAGTCAGACCTGAGTTTCAGTAGCCATGTAAAGACAGTAACTAAATCAGCATATTATCATCTCAGAAATATTGCAAGAATTAGATGCTTTGTCTCCAGTCAAGACTTAGAGAAACTTGTTCATGCTTTCATCACCAGCAGGGTGGATTATTGTAATGGGCTCCTCACTGGTCTTCCCAAAAAGACCATAAGACTGCTGCAGCTCGTACAAAATGCTGCTGCCAGGATTCTGAGCAGAACCAGAAAACATGAACACATCATACCAGTCCTCAGGTCCTTGCACTGGCTTCCAGTTGCATTTAGAATTGATTTTAAAGTACTGTTACTTGTTTATAAATCACTCAATGGCCTAGGACAGGGGTATTCAACTAAAAATTTTACATTCCAGTAAGAGAAAATTTCTTGAAGCAAAGGTCCGGAAGA
The DNA here is from genome assembly GCA_028476615.1 of Culter alburnus. Lineage (NCBI taxonomy): Eukaryota > Metazoa > Chordata > Actinopteri > Cypriniformes > Xenocyprididae > Culter > Culter alburnus. Next base: position 6,108 of record JAOTNS010002236.1, on the reverse strand, counting down.
TCATAATGTCTAACTAGTTAGTGTGATATAAATTATATACATTATAAGTAGCCTAGTAGTTGTATATCTGCATGTAATTGATTCCTGACTGTCAAATCAAATTAATTCAGTACAATTCAAAAACATTTTGACAATATTTATTGTCACGTAAAATAGAACTGAACATATATGTAACTGTAGATATGTTCTCTCATTAGCTAAATAAAATAGAGCTACATTTCAAAATAAGAGAAAATAAATAAACAAAAAATTGTGCATGTTCAAACTTAAGCATGTTCTGACTATGAGTAAAGTTGACAATGAGTAAAGTTGGCCACATATTCAGAGATTTGAATTTCCCAGATCAATAACTTGTGAGCCAAATTACACAAATAACACCTCTTTTCAATAATTTCACACTCCACTGCTGGTTATACTATAACACTTATTTTGGAAAAATATATTTTTGCATTTATTTTTTTGTATTTTTTATTATGAAAAATAATGAATAACTTCACCGTAATACACTGCACTATTGACATTTTTCCAAAATAAGTGTTGTAGTATCTACTATCAAGACATCAGTGATGTGTGATCTGAATTTGGTGACAGTACAGTGTGTTACAATGAAGTTATTACATGTATTTTTCATAATAAAGTTCATAATTTCTTAGTAAAGTTATTGAATATATTTCATTATAAAAAAATTATTCAAAAATATATTTTTCCAAAATAAAGAGTTGTAGTATAACCAGCAGTGATGTGTGAACTGAATTTGGTGACAATGCAGTGTGTAACATTGAAGTTATTGACTGTTTTTGTAGTAACGCTTTTCAGGTTTTGCACTTTGCAGACGGTCCCTTCGGATCTGTCTCTCAGCCGTCCGTTTTGTCCACTGCGGAGGAAAGCTTGTTTTGAGGAAAATTAAGTTGTAGCTGCTTGTCTACATTAAAAAGAGGTGTTATTTGTGTAGTAACATCGTTTATCTCGAGTTATTTATCCGGAAAATTTGAATCTGTGAAAATGCGGCCAACTTTACAGTTTCTCTACCTATCTCCGTCTCACTCGTATTTTTCTCAACTTTCTCCGTCTCAATCGCCTGTTTCTCTCCTTTTCTCCATCTCTGTGACTCTTCTGTTTCTCCCCCTTTGTTTTGTACATGTATCGCTATCTTTCTTTTTCTTTCTACCGTCTTTTCATGTGTAATTACCGCCTGGGATGCGCGGACTTGATTGGCTGAATAGTATCACGTGGGATAGCTTAACTCGCGTGCAATTGGTCTGTGCATTTCATCATCATAAACCTTTACCGTAAAGACTACAAAAGCTGCGCCGGTAAAATAGCACCCCATCAGGTTTTAAATCATAACCTTCTGTTTTGGTTCGGGTCCGTACGGGACAGCTTCTGGGTCCTCTGGCCTAGGACCTTAATACATTGCAGATATGCTAGAATATAAACCTAACAGATCACTCAGATCATCAGGATCAAGTCACTTAGAAATACCAAGGGTTCACTCAAAGCAAGGAGAGTCTGCTTTTAGCTATTACGCCAGCCACAGCTGGAACCAGCTTCCAGAAGAGATCAGGTGTGCTCCAACAGTAGCCACATTCAAATCCAGACTCAAAACACATCTTTTTATCTATGCATTTGCTGATTGAGCACTGTGCTATGTCTGAAATGTTTGCATTTTATTTTATATGTATTATCTTTTTATTCTTTTAATTCCTTTTCCTGTTTTTATTTCATTTTTAATGTATTTTATATCTTTATGTATCATCTTGTTATCTCTGACTTTTAATGCATTTTAAATATTGCTGTCTGGTTGAAAGAGCTGGGAGAATTAGGAAGAAAGCATTTGTGATTAGGTTAACAGGTAGCAGTCCTGTCGTGTGAGGAAGATCCATTTAGATCTGCTCTGATGGATAGATCCGTTTAGATCCACTCTGACGGACAACAACAAACAACAAAAACTCCTAAGACTTCCTAGCTCATCCATCCAGATAGCAAATTCTCTGTTTTTACTGTTATTTCAATTCCTTATGTTCTATTTTATTATTCCTCTTTATGTAAAGCACTTTGAATTACCATTGTGTATGAAATGTGCTATACAAATAAAATTGCCTTACTTGCCTTTTAGTCCAAGTACAGTTACAAAAGTCACCATGGCTTCATCAGTAGCTGAACAGTTTCCATGCCTAAGGATTGCCAGGGTAAAGGCTATGTGAGTATAGTGTCTAACACAGGGATGTGATTTTGCTGTATTTATATGGATTTCTGTATTTCTGATCTCAGAAGTATGAGAAAAGTATTATTGCCGTTTTTTTTTTATTTTTTTTATTTTTTTTTAAACCTGTGCTTGAAGGTTACACTATCATATGTACACTTTGGACAAGTGGAAGAAAGAAATGCGCTCGAAATTGTGACCATTTTAGTCACATATGCTCCCTAAATTTAATGTGTGCACCCTTAAAATATATTTGGGAGCATTTATGAGTGCGCATATAATTGTTGGGGTGCGACCCGTTTTCATTTCTCTACAAAATGTTCACTAATTACAGCACAGTATGTGTCTGCTGTGAGCTGATACAGTGGCCGGTCACCGTTCTATCATTCAACCAATTAAACTTCATTTTTATGTTCTTAAGTTTAAAGCAGACTTTAATGTTTGTTAATATTAGCCATCAATCACTCCCTTTCACTGCACTTCATTGTCACATGACAGGGAGCTAGAACGCAAAATACAAAGAGCTGAAGAGAGAAGATGAAAGAACCGTTACACGACTCAACATTAGCACTTGTTTTATATTTAAAACATATGATACAGTTCAGCAATATTTCACGACCTAGAGTAAGCCTAGTTTTCCTGAATATCCTGAATAAAACATCACAATTGAAAATGTAACACTGATTTCATAACAGTTCAATGAACTGTAAAAAGTAGTTAAAATTAAATCACTTACATTTTAGACACAATAGTGCCTGTTTTTGTTCTGTTTCAGCAGCAAAAATAGTTCCAAACAAAGTTCACAGCAGAACAAACACGCATTTCATGACAACACAAAAAACAACTGCGTCATTATTGAATGAATCATCCGTTTGAACGAATCGTTTCAATGAATGACTCAATGACACTCATTAACACGGTCACCTGCCGTTAATTCATAATTATGTTAATCATTTATGGCTTATGATTTATCAATTTTAATTTTGATTCCATATATTTATGCACTCATATTTTCAAGTATTTACTTGTTATTGTACCCTTAAGGTTATTCTTATTTTATCTTTAAGAGTATGTATGCTTGTTATATTCAATTGTTCTTCAAGTGTTCCAGTGTTCCAGTGTGACAGGTCACGTCGACACGTTTGTGGTTAGATATTGGACACCTGCCAAGTACTGAAGAAGTGATGTGTTTCAGAATTAGTTGCTCATTTGGACTTAATATGTCTTATTATTTCTGCTGACATTTGATCATGTAAGATTTGCAAAATTCCCTTAAGTGGGTCAAAACAACCCCTACAACTATTTTTGACACTGGACCAGTCTATGACATAATGGGTAAAACCATTTAACCTTTTCTTATTAGAACAAAAACATCAGTTTGAGTAGGATGTAAATTTCCCTATATGCTTATGGTATAAAACTGGCTGAGTCGTTGATAATTTAGCTTTTCTCTCCTTTGCTCTTTTCAGCTTCTGCTTCTCTCTTACCTGCAGATGTCTTAATTATTATTCTTTTTGATCTTCATCCATTAGATACAATACTCTGGATTTTACAAAACTCTAAAATTTTAATATTAACTATTAATTAGCCTACTTCTTTCTGATTGTTATTTTTCCTTTTGGTTTTATTAAATATTTTCATTATCGATTAAAGTTTGCGTGTGAGGCTAAATTTAATTGAAAGGAATAAATAATTTTTCTTCAACGTCATCAACAGCCTGGATCTCATTTTCTCAAGTTTTTGCATCAATAAGATTAAAGGAAAAAGCCCTTTATAAAAAAAAAAAAAAAAAAAAATAAATAAAAAATGCCCTCAGGGTAAATACCACAAATATGCAAATTTAAATGTCAAAGCTGAGTGAACACTGATGAGAATATTGCTTCAGTAAATTATATTTACAACACAAAAATCATATTTTTTCCAGATAAGCAACTTTTTTTTTTAATTCGGACAAGCGAATGACAAGGCTTTTTAGTTGTGGTGCTCCTAAATGTTTGCTGGTGCTCTTTCTGAAGTTGGGAGCACCAGTGCTACCAAGTAAAAAAGTTAATTTTGAGCCCTGTAATGAGTTTAAAGCATATACATACCTATATTATATGTATATGTGTTTCCCAGAACTGCAAATTTTTGAAGTCTCCTAGAGCTCACGACGTCTGATATTGAATATATTACTTTTTTGTTGGACACTTTCAACAGAAAGGCAAGCTAATTAGACAATTAAAATTCACTGCCTTAACACAAAATAGCTCACAGGTCTTACAATGGATGGCATTCTGGCCAACTATGGCTTGTTTCTTTGCTGACAAATTAGAAGTATTTTGTTGTGGCCGACATATATATCGGCTGATATTTGGGATTTTTTAAATATCGGCATTACGTTTTTCTGTTTGGCCAATGTGTCGGAAGCGGGACACATTGCGATGACAAAAGAAGTCTGTCTGATGCATGTAGAAACAACAAAAACACTTTTTAAAATAGCACAAACAGAATGAGAGAAAGCATCCTGTGTAAACTGCATTTGTTGCATTTTTGCTTATTACTTGATGTCACAAACAGGAAATGGCATATTTCACTTACAGCAGATGGTCCTAATTAAGTCTAAACCACAAAAAAAAACATGGTGCAAAGATCATAAAATGTCCTCAAAAACTGATATGGTTTAGGTTTAGGTTTATGGGCGTATTACAAAAACTGTGCAAAATCACTTTCATTGTCAATAATAATAATTACATGTTGCCAACTTGCCAAGTATCTGTGAATAACGTTGGCCACTGATATATCATACATTATTATATTCATGTTTTTGTACTGTAAAATCTGGATGTACTGAAGCATCTAAAAAAGACAAGATTGAGTTGCTGTTAGAATATTTCTAAAAACACAAAATGTCTCAAGGCAGCTAATTAAAATAAGCATGACCGAGTGAACTTATCAGCAAAGAACTTCCTCTTGCCCATTTGACTCCTCCGTCAAACAAAGGTTGTTTCTAAAGAACTGACTCGTCACGTAAGGTCATCGAGACCTTGCGATGTCATTCCTTTGCAGTCAACTCCCAAGTGCCAGCCAAGTGTCTCTTGTCATCCTCCTCAGACCCCTGAGGAACAACGCTTAGCAACCTAATAGGTGTTCTTGTCCTGGAGAGATGCTGGCCAGGCTGTGCTCCACAAACTCTCTAAAATAGCAGTAGCATCCTTCTCACTAAAAGAAAAGGCCTGGGTAGTAGTGGAACAAAGAAATCCAAACAGAAGTTAGATGACAAGCTGATCTTTTTTTTTTTTTTTTAAATGTAGTTAGTGGAATGGAGAATCAAGATAATGTTATAGGGGGAAATAAGAAGCTAAATATTAGGAATTCACACATGCAGATACCAATTTTTTGAGTACGATTTTTTTTCTTTTAAAAGAAATTAATATTTTTATTCAGCATGGACACATTAAAATGATCAAACACTAAAATTGTAAATTGTAACAAAACTAATCTATTAAAAAATAAATGCCGTTCTTTTGGACTTTCTACTCAATGCTGAAAAATGCATAAAGGTTTACACAAAAAAAAAATATTAAGCATCACAACTGTTTTCAACATTGATAATAATAAGACATTTTTCAGCACCATATCAGCAAATTAGAATGATATCTGAAGATTGGAGAAATGGCAGCTGAAAATTCAGCTTTGTCATCACAGTGAATTAAATTTTGAAATATATAAAATAGAAGACATTATACATTAACATTGTACATTAAAAATTAATAATATTTCACAATATTACTGTTTTCACTGAATTTTTTTAATGCATTCTTGGTGAGCATAAAAAAAAATCTTACAGACCTCAAACATTTGAACAGTATTGTATCAGTAACAGATCACTGTTTTTGAATTGTTTTTTTTTAAATACACTATACACA
>JAOTNS010002235.1:0-62815 GCA_028476615.1 Culter alburnus | reverse complement strand
AACCGCTTTCTTCCATCTTAAAAATATATCTAAACTACGACATATGCTCTCAATGAAGAATGCAAAACAGTTAGTTAATGCGTTCATGACCTCAAGGTTAGACTACTGTAACGCTCTACTGGGTGGTTGTTCCTCCCGCTTGATAAATAAACTACAGCTCGTACAAAATGCAGCAGCTAGAGTCCTTACTAGAACTAGGAATATGACCATATTAGCCCAGTTCTGTCGTCACTGCATTGGCTTCCTGTTAAACATCGTATAGATTTTTAAAATCTTGCTAATTACTTACAAAGCACTAAATGGTTTAGCCCCCCAGTACCTAAGCGAGCTCTTAATGCATTATAGTCCTTCATGTTTATTGCGATCTCAGAATTCAGGCCAGCTGATAATACCTAGAATATCGAAATCAACTGCAGGTGGTAGATCCTTCTCCTATTTGGCACCTAAACTGTGAACAACCTTCCTAGATTGTTCGGGATGCAGACACACTCTGTCAGTTTAAATCTAGACTAAAAACGCATCTCTTTAACCTGGCATACACATAACACATATATATTTTATTTTCAAATCCGTTAAAGGATTATAGGCTGCATAAATTAGTTCAGCCGGAACCGGGAACACTTCCTATAACACCAGATGTACTTGTTACATCAGAAAAAGAATGGCATCTATGCTAATATTAGTCTTTCTGTTTATCCGAGGTTTACCATAGCCAACCAGATTCGGGGCCGTTTCCAGATGAGACCGAGGACCGGTGCCTTGACACGACCACAACGCCCTGTATCAGCAGAGATCGAGTCGACTAGATCATCCATTTGAAGACATCATCGACACGACAGCCAGTGCCACAGTTTCCTCAAAATTATAATCACGATTATTAATCATGTTTATTCTATCAAAGAGTAATGTAACTATGGCTATTTTGCAAGTTCTTTACCAACCTAAACTTCACCCAAAAGGCCTGTAGGTGGCACAAAGACTTAAATTTAACCAACTATGACAACTTCGTTAGATGGTAAATCAATACAAACATGGTTTGGTGAGCGCTTTGTAATATGTATTCACATTAGATTTTAAAGCAACACAATTCGTTTGCAATAAGACAAACCAGATTCAAATTGCCCGGCAAATTCGTAAAGCAAAGAAAATCATTTCTAGCTGATCAACATTATGAAAACTGGTAAAACCTTTAGGAACTTCAAAAGATAAAACAGCGAAATTCTAATATTACTTCCAATATTTCCAAATTATGTTCATTTTCATAGAGGGGCCAATATCATGACAATTATTTAAAATCAATCGGAGAAAGATATCGTTATCGTGATAAATACGATTAATCGTGCAGCCCTAATTTAATTTAATTTGACTTGACATTTGATATTCAACAGTATCCTTGACATTTATTCAACAGTGCTTTTGATCTGCCTGCATTGACACTATCTTTAAAAGGAAAAATTATATACCAATTATCAATGTAAAGCTGCTTTGACACAATCTGCATTGTAAAAAGCGCTATATAAATGAAGGTGACTTGACTTGACTTGACTAATAAACATGTTGTTGGTTTAGATGTAATGATAAGTTTAACTCTTCCTGTCCTATAGTTGTAAAGCACTGCAACTGTTCTTGAGGGGCAATAATTGACGCTGTCAAAGGTTGTACATTTACAGTTGTATTTCTGATGCTGTCGATTTCTCAGTGAATAATTCATAAAGTCATTATACTAATAATGTAATGGAATATTTTGTTCTGGTGATGTCTGTTTATTTGTTCATCTCCACTGTACTAAACAAGAACCTTGGATTGTTTTGGTTGTTTTCTATGAGTTTGTGGAGATGCTCGGCCCTGGCTGCTTTTAGAGCATTTTATAGTGGTGTAGGGACCCCTAAAATGTCTAGTTGAATATGATTAATGTTGAGAAATAACATGATTTAAAATGTATTTTGTTTTGGTTTTTATTTCAAAATATGATGTAACTGTCTTTTTGTTCATGTCCAGTAAGAAAGTACATTTAATGCAAGTGTTTTGTTGCTGGCCAATGACTGTTGAACCTTAATGTTACATCATGACGTCTACCCAAGTTCCCCGATCAGATTACAGAATCTTTGTTGTTAGTAGACAAAGCGGAAGTGGATGACACATTTACTTCTGACTTGCAAGTAAGACCTGAAGTTCATTCAGCATCCACTGTGTCCAGCCACCAGGTCACAGTGACTGTCAGGAACGTGTCTACAAGAAGTAAGGGATAAAGCGAGGAACTTCTCTTGCTCATGTATTTCCAGTGACTGTGGTACCACAACTTTCCTCCAAACCACCACCAGAACAAAGTAGCTTGTCACCTGCATCCTTTGATTTTGGAGATTCTCCAATGCCGGAAGAGGCAAAACAGAGTTTGTGTGAGGAAATGATGCGGAGAAAAGAAGTGTTTTCCCTTCATGAGTGGGATGTAGGCTGTTCAAAAAGTTCCACGCATGAGATAAGGCTGAATGATTCATGCCCTTTCAGAGAAAGATCTCGACATCTCGCTCCAGCTGATTGGGAGGATGTGCGGGAGCATCTACAAGAACTTCAGAGTGCTGGCATTATCTCAGAGTGATGAGTGATATTTGAGCGTATGCCTCAGGGTATCTGTGGAGCACCTGCTATTTTCAAGAGGGTCATGGAGAGAACTGTAGGAGAAATGAACTTCTTGGAGGTGCTTGTGTACTTAGATGACCTAATTGTATTTGGGCGGACTCTTGAAGAGCACCAAGATCGGCTCTTGAAGGTTCTGGACAGACTGAGGGAAGAGGGGCTAAAGATCTCTCTTGATAAGTGTCAATTTGGCAGAACCACTGTGAACTATGTAGGCCATATAGTCTCACAGAATGGAATATCTACTGACCCTTCAAATATAGAGGCCGTTGCATCCTGGCCCAAACCACGAACAGTGACGGAGCTCAGAGCGTTTTTAGGATTTTGTGGATATTACCGTCGCTTTGTGAAGGATTTTTCAAAATTGTGCCGGCCTCTAAATGAACTGCTGCAGGGGTATCCATCCACTAAAAAGAAGGACATCAAGTCCCCTGTTAATGATACAAAGTCGTGCTACAAATCCTCTGAACCTTTTGGCTCCGGATGGACAGCTCTGTGTGATGCTGCTTTTCAGACACTCAAAAATTGTCTGACTCAAGCTCCAGTGCTCGCCTTTGCTGATGCACAAAAGCCTTACGTCTTGCATGTTGACGCAAGCATGGATGGACTTGGAGGGGTTTTGTATCAGGAGCATGATGAAGGGCTCCGCCCGGTCACTTTCATCAGTCGAAGCCTTTCCCCTTCAGAGAGAAATTATCCTGCACACAAACTGGAATTTTTAGCTCTGAAGTGGGCTGTTGTGGATAGACTGCACGACTATCTCTATGGTGTCCAGTTCGAGGTTAGAACTGATAACAACCCTCTAACCTATATAATGTAGTCAGCGAAACTTGATACGACTGGTCACCTTTGGTTGTCAGCCCTTACCACCTACAATTTCAGTCTGAAATACAGGCCAGGCCGAAAGAACATCGACACTGATGCATTGTCCAGATGTCCACATACCCACCTAAGTGCAGATGATGAGTGGCAAGAAATTCCGGCTACGGGTGTCCGAGCTCTCTGCAAGGCAATGTCTGTGGAGAAAAGAGCAAGTTGTGTCTCTTATCCAAGTGTTGTACAACAGATAGGGGCCCATATGTCTGCTGTTCCTAAGGCTTATTGTCAAATTACTGCATTAGTTGCAAACCACTTACCTGAGCTTAGTTCAAGTGAGATTCAAGCTGCCCAAAAATGATGCATGCTTGAGAGAAGTGTGGGAAGCTGTGTCATAAGAAACCTGCAGGTAGTGTCCATCACAAAAACTCTGAGAGTTTGCTGGAATGAGAATGGGACAAGTTGTCAGTAGATAATGGGTTGCTGTACAGAACCATTAAAACGAGCGACCAACGAGTGAAGCGACAGCTTGTGCTTCCTAAACAGTACCACAGTATGGTGTTGAAATCTTTGCACCATGAGATAGGACATCTAGGCTTCGATAAGTCTTACAGTCTAGTCCGTGACCGATTTTATTGGCCATGCATGAAGTGTGATGTAGAGGTCTACTGTAAAACAAGTCCTATGGATCTTGTATGCATTGATTTTCTTACCATCGAAGCAGATTCTCGCAATGTGTATAATGTATTGGTTGTGGTCACTGACCATTACACGCGTTATGCTCAAGCTTTTCCCACTAGGGACCAAAAAAGCTCCTACTGTGGCAAAGACTCTTTGGGAAAAGTATTTCATCCATTATGGCCTTCCAACTCGAATACACTCAGACCAGGGCAGGGATTTTGAGAGCCGGTTGGTGTCTGTCATGTTGACAATGCTAGGAGTAAAGAAGTCAAGAACCTCACCTTATCATCCGCAAGGTGATCCTCAGCCAGAGAGGTTCAACAGGACCTTGTTGGACATGCTGGGTACCCTTGAGAGAGCCTAGTCAGAAATGCAAGTGGAGTCAGCACATAGCGCATCTTGTGCATGCATATAATTGTACCGTCAACGAGGCCACTGGTTTCTCTCCCTATTTTCTTATGTTCGGCAGGGATGCCCAATTACCTGTTGACATATGTTTTGGTGTCTCCCCTGACAACACCTCGCCTGAGTCGTATTTGAAGTATGTGACCAAAATGAAACAGGAATTACAGGCAGCTTATCAGTTAGCACAGTCTACTGCTGAAAAGATGAATCAGAGTAACAAAGAGAGGTATGACCAGAAAGTCCGTTACCATAGTCTGAATGCTGGAGACAGAGTTCTGATTCAAAACCTTGGCCTAAAGGGAAAACAAAAGCTTGCAGACAGGTAGAGTGCTAATCCCTATGTAGTGGAGAGTCAATTCTCTGGTATTCCTGTGTATCGCTTGAGGCCTGTTGATGGTAAGGGGCCAGTCAAAGTCCTGCATCGTAATCATATCCTGCCTGTAGAACAGACAGTCAGGCTACAACAGAGATGGGCACTCGAGTTAGAGACTCGGACTCGAGTTGCACGCGAGTCGCATTTTAACAGACTTCGGACTCGGACTCGGACTCGGACTCGACCTGAAATGACTTCAGACTTGACTTGACTCGGCACAAAAGACTCGGAATATTTTTAAAAACGACTCAAGTCTTTTACCCTTAACTACTGATATAATAAATAAAGAATTTGTGTTGTGTTTAAATAGTTTTATAATTTCTGCGTCACATATATTTCCTTACGTGTCGTGGTAGATTGGACTCCTGTCATAGAATTTGATTACGTATGTCCGTGCACATAAACTCCGAAATGTCATAATAAGAGTCCCATGCAACATGACGGGAGCCACCGTGCCATATGTTCTTTCGTTTGAGTTTATCACGTCAGATCGGCTAGATGCACAGAATGTGGGAAAACAATTAAAAGACACCGGAACAACATCATCAAATTTTATGAGACATCGCATCCACAAAGGTTAGTCCCATAAACTCACACAGCTAGCTATTATACTGTGGTGTAGCTGCATGGCTCATTTGAATTGCAGCCTGTTAAAATATGAGCAAAAAAATCTAGACTTTAGCACTATGTTTTATCAATCTTTTCGTATTATTTGCAGCTTTTCTATTTCTTAATGTGTGTCCATAAGAGAGAGAGATAGAAAGAGATGTTAATCCATTTATTACTTAAAGCTCATATTTTAACGTATCATAATCAGCATGTGTAGAGTTTTCAATTGACATTCTTAAACATTCCGAAGTTTGATATTTTCTGACTGTCGTTAATAACAACAAAGCTGTATAACAAACCGTGACTCACTGGCGCCATCTTGTGTCTGTTTAGCAACTGTATTGAAAATGATTACTCGTGTTGCAGGACGACTGTTTTGTACATTGCAATGGATTATAAAGCAACAAACTGGATGTACATTATCCATTACATCATAGGACCTTAATTTCAAATAAAACAGATTATATAAAGATCATATAATTTTGTCTATATAAATACAACTATGATAAAATAGAGGATTTGATAATGAGAATTTTTTTTTTTTTAATGACTCGAGACTCGACTCGGACTCGTGACAAAAGACTCCAGACTTGACTCAGACTCCAGTGATAAAGACTTCAGACTTGACTTGGACTCCAGCTTAAAGACTTCAGACTTGACTCAGACTCCAGATAAAAGACTCGTGAACATCTCTGGGCTACAACCCCAAGTAGACATCAGACCTACTCCATCACATAGAGCTTTGAGGCGTAGGGAGAGCTAAGGAGAAGCAGAAAACCGCTGAATCGGCAAACTCACCTCTTGTAGTTGATTCCTTTCCCAGAGATTATAATTCTTCTGATTCAGAGTCTGAGTTTGGCTTTTATGGTGAGGATGTGGTAGACATTCCTTCTCCAAGGGTAGAGGAGATTCAGAGTGAAATTCCTGTCCAAAATGTAGAACGCTCAGAACCTTGTGATTCTTATGGTGACTCAGAAGCAATGATAGCTCCATATCAAAGTGAAGCTTCTGATGTTGAAAATGTTGATGTGACTGATGATGTATTGACTGTAGGTCATGATAATGTTTCGCAGACCATTGATGCTACTATGATCTACGTTCTACAGGAGGTACCATATCTGGCTGAACTTTAGTACCTTTACCTTTACCCTAGTAGGGAGAGAAAGCTTAACACCCAATTCACATTGGGAGTGCCACATACTTAAACTGTTTCGTCCAAGCAATGCAGAGTCACCGTAGCTACAAATGCTTTGTATCCTTCTAGTGGCTATAACAGTTCACATGCTTGGTGGTGCAATGCAGATGCATTATGTCATTTGTGTAACAATAAGCCCACACTTATGCCAATTAGTCTTAGCCCTGTGTTTAAACCAATAGTCACTCCTTCGATGGATTGTATATTTCGACTGCGTCACTGACTCATATATGTTTGACTGCGTGACTTGTAATATTGATAGCTTGTATGTTGTGAAACACAGGTTTTTGAAATGTACAATTCAGGTTGAGAGAAGTATTGTTTCATTTTCTTTACTGATTTAAGTAATTCTGGAAAAACAGAGTGTTTAACTCTTAAAGGTTTTAAATTGGTTATCTTAAAAGTAAACTGAGTACAGTGTTCTAAAGTACTAATGGAAACGGTTAGGAATCCTGCTTTAGAAAGCATAAAAGAGGGAAAAAAACATTCTGAGACTGAGAAGGTGATTTATATATTTTATTTTCGAGAAAATAAGTAATTTACATATCATTAGGTAAAAGTTTCTCTGTTTCCTTACAAAGGATAATATTTATGTTTAGTTATTGTTTTTTTTAAAGGAGGAATTTATCTTAATCTTAATGTAAATAAATAAATAAATCTCGGTTATTCCTTTTCTCCTTAAAAGTTGCATTGTGGTATTTTATTAAGTTTGGCAAGTTAACTCATTTAACAAGGTACTGATTTCTGGGATACTGTATAAAGAATTTTGTCTAATAAATTTTAGTAAAGTATTTTTCTCTAATTGGCATAGGGAAAAGGTTAATTTATGACTATCATCATTTAAAGAGCAATATACAGGCCAAATTCACTATTCAACTGCTGGGAATCCAGGATTTTCTTATTTGAAAAACCCCTAGGGTTAAGAATTGGGTTACAGCAGGAAGTGCTGTCTTTCCACACAATCCTAAAGACCTCTGAACGAGTTTGTCTCCATTGCGCTCTAGATTACGAGTTTCTCTCTTGATAGTGTGGGTAATACTGTTGTACCATGGTGCAGTACTTTTCTCTTTAACCTTTTTAATCTGATCGGTGCAACAGTTTCTAATGTACATGAGAAAATGGTGCCCATACTGCTAGCCATTAAATGAGAATAATGAAATTTAGCATGAAATTTAGCATCTGTTTATATGTATATTTTTTAATAATGAAAAAGTAAGACAGAATAAAGCAGAAACTCACACAGGAACAGTCTGACTTGCGCCAACACACTCCACTGCTCTCTACTTCAAAAGAATACGCTCTGAAACATTTCCCTACATGAGTGCGAACTGAATGTAATGATTTCAGACACTTGACTGCATGATAATTGCAATTAGATAAAAGTTCACTATAGTTTCAGTTTATTTTGAATGCAGTTTGGAGTGCTTTATTAACACACTTATGTAGGACTTGTTGTTGAAATATGTTTAGTATGTTAGTCAACACATCAAAATAAGCATACTTCTTTAAAGCACAACAAAAGTTTAATAAAACATGAAAATTTAGAATGAAGTAAAATGTTTAATTTTACATTACAAAGTGCACTTTTTAAAAGTGTACTTAAGTGTGTTAAGAAACATGCAAGTATAACATTTTAAAAATATACATTTAATAACATGTAATATTTGAAGAACACTACAAGTGCACATTCATACAGTTAAAGGCAAGACTTTCGTTCATCTTCGGGACATAAATGAAGATATTTTTAATGAAATATGAGAGTTTTCTGTTCCTCCATTGAAAGTCTGTTCTCCCAAAACTCTGACGCATTAAAAGTTTCATAAAGAGATGGCAAAATAAATCTATAGGAATGAATCAGTTTAATCCAAGACTTCTAAAGAGAAATGATAGCTTTGGATTAATTTTTTTTTCTTTTATTCACACAAAATAAATCAGTGAACATTGTTTACAGACTCAAAATATGATGACAGAAGCTCACACATGAGAACCAATGAAGTGTTGTGTTGATGATTATTCAAATGGATGATATTGGAAATACATTTTATATAAATGCGGCAAAGTAAATCACTTGCTCACATATTTTGTCTTTCAGCAATTCAGAGTGATCATACAGGACAAAAACAACTACAATCGTGACATCTTTAACACAGCTGCTGTACTACGAAGATCTGCATATAAATCCAATGGATCTTCATGATGATCCATTTTATTTGCGTATTGAAATCAGACTGACTATCTCTCTCATCACTAGTGTTTGTGTGGGTCTGCCAGCTCTGGTTTGGGCTTTTCGTCTTCTGCACCTTCAAAGAAAGATCAGAGGCCGAATCTCAGCCTTCGTCCTCCTCCTCCTCATCAGTAGCCTGATACAACTGCCTCTAAACCTATATTCAGTGAAACAACTCTGGAAATTACACCTGAACCCTAAGCTTCTCCAGTTCTGGTCACTGTTAAGTTTTTGTGGTTTTCACCTCCATCAGCTGGTGGCTCTAGAGGTGGTTCTATCACATATTTTATCACGTTCCTGCTACATTATAATCATCATCCTTGTGCTCATCTATTCCTTACCAATCATCTTCATGGACCTATTTTCGCTCAGTTTTATAATTTTTAATATTTGCACATTTTTTATATTGCTCTGCTTATTTGCTGCACTACTGTGTGTACTCACGTCACTTCTGTTCTACTCCTGTCAGCAAAAAAACATGTTTAGTGTTTATCATTGCCATTGTTAACTTTATGCTGTTTTTAGCAATGTTGATCCCTGAACATTTCTTCGGGAATATAGCTAGACCATATTGGACTTTTATGCCTCCCCCCTTCATGGGTTTGAGAGCGATGTTAGACCCTCTCCTGTGTGTTCTGGTCTGCAGAGGAAATCTCAATGATGCTCAGACACCACAAACACACACAGAACCCAACGCTGATCAGACATCAGTCTGAACTTCACTTTCATCAGTCCTTGGGTCTGAATTTGCTATTTCAATCATTGTACTTTATTTTGAGGTTAATTCAAAACAAAACAAAGATGTGTACTGATCTGTACAGTATATTAGTAACAAAACTTGCATGCATACATGTGCTTCTCATGACTCTTCAGAGCAGCAGAAGTTCAAATGTCTTGACGGCAGATTTGCTTGTTTTGAAGGTCTGTGTTGTCCTGTAGACTCACACTTGTTGTCTCTGTTGTTGGGTCTATTGATGCAGCAGCATGTTTGAAATACAGCAGAATGCATGTGTATGGGCTGGTATTGTACTATGCTCGTCTCCTGACTTTTTGTGGGGATTTTATGATGCCTTTTATTTTATTTTATTTTCATGTCATAAATGATCAGAGCATCATGTCTCTGTATTTATTGGCAGTAGCAAGTCTTCATTAGCAGCATATAGTTAAAATAATAAAAATACCTCAAAAGGGGTAGACAAAGAATAAAATATAAGTCTATGAACTGTCACAAATATATACCTTTGCAGCTTTGTTTGTGTCACACTTTCAGTTCAGTTTGGACTTTGTTTGTGTTTGCATCATTTCCCTGCCTGTGTTAGTCACTATGGTTACTAGTTTGATTTGCCATCACATTCAGCTGTGTCGTCATTAATCAACTTGTCTGAATGTGAATTTAAGTTCTTGTGTTCTCAGTTTAAGTTGTCTGGTCTCATCTATGTTTCACTGAAGTACCCTGTGTTTGAATTGCCTGTGTGTTGAATTAATTAAAGACTTTTGGAATCTTCATCTCTCTCTCCATTTATATACAGTATACAGTATAATTTTCACACAAGACATACGATAGCCCAAAGGAAGTCAGCAATTATGGGTTGTTTGAAAAACGCATTCTCTGGAATTTGATTTACTCCTCATCCGATCACACACAATCTCAGTCAGAGTGAAATCAAAACATTAAGGATGCTAAATTGCGAGTGGATCTCGAGCAGTTGGCCATGGCGAGGCAACATACTGATCGCGAAAAAGAGAAACAGGAAGTGTTTATAACTTCTGCATACATTGACTGATTTGATGAAACTTCAACTGCATGTTTGTTGTAGCAGGCTGATCACATGGATGTGACTATCATGAGTCAAAGTCATAGTGCCACCAACTGGCAGCAGGAAGAGTGTCACTTTCAAAATGCTTTGAAATCGCCCTCATATTTACCCGATTGACTTCATTCTAAGGTGGGTCTATAGCGCCACCTTTTGACAAAAGTTTTAACCACAGTCACCAAACTCGGTACATATATTGTTCTCATCAAGCTGGACAACTTTCTAATTCACAGTCATTAGCTCCGACCAACAGGGCGTCAGCTATTTTGGTTTGAATGTGATTTTTTTTAAAAATCAGGCTCTGAATTTTTAACTACTTCTCATTGGGGATTCTTACGATTCTCACCAAACTTTCTGAACCTGATGCAAAGACATTGACAATGCTACATTGCGAACGGATATTGGATATCTCAAACAGTGTTGCCATGGGTTGGGCCCATCGTCACTGCTTGCAGCTATATTTTTGGTTTGATTTT
Organism: Culter alburnus; assembly: GCA_028476615.1. Classification (NCBI taxonomy): domain Eukaryota; kingdom Metazoa; phylum Chordata; class Actinopteri; order Cypriniformes; family Xenocyprididae; genus Culter; species Culter alburnus. The sequence continues at coordinate 51,588 of JAOTNS010002235.1, read as the reverse complement.
CCCCATCACCATAGGCAGTCCATCTTTTCATCTCTTGTGCCTCGAACAGGGAGATCGCTCCCTCGAGGAACATTTCCACCTTGCTTAGCAGTCGATTGCCTTTGCTCATTCCTCCTCACGGGAATCAATACCTCTACAAAGTCCCAGTTGTCCGGGGAGGGACCTTTACCGCGTTTGTGGAGTGGGTATTGGTATCATGTGGATTGCCAGGAAATTATTATCAGTGTATAAATAGGAAAAATAGAACTTGAAAATAGAAAATGCTGAGCAATTTCCAGAAGTTGCAAAGCTCATAAAACCAGCTAAACATACAACTCAGAATCATCAGGCTGAAAAGATTCATGTATTCTAGTCTGTATTATATGTCAGTTCATCTTTAATGACTTCAAGGGGAAAAAATCAATAAACAACCATGTCTTTCCTATATATATTCAGGAATTTTTTTACAGCGCTGTGCTCATGGCATAAGAAAGTTTTCAGTCTCGCTTTATTTACTCTCTCATTCTATTTCTGTTTTTGCTCTTTCTTCTTTTTTTTTCTACTGCTGGTTTCTGGTTGTTGGTTTATCTGCTGGTTTGATCTTCGCTCTCATATGTGAGCTCTGACTGTGGTTTCAGTAAAGATTAATGACCAGCCAACATCATTTCACTAATCATATCATCAGCACATGGGAAAGTGTGAACAAGTGTTAGTCAGGTGAATTCACTATCATTCTGATTAGATTATAAGAGCTGACAGATGCAATTAAACACACCTGAAGCAGCTAATCAAGATCTAGCTGCAAGTTGGGCTATAAAAGTTGGGTTTTGTGTCATCAATGGCTACCTCCAAAGAAAGACGTGCATCATCACTTTGCATCAAAATAGCTTCAAGAATGGTTTCTCACAATGATCCAGGTGTCATCCCAGAGGAAAGAAATCAAAAATTAGATCTCTTTCACATATCAAATATTTCTCTTTGACATAAATGAGGCTACTTAACATCAAATGGAGACTTTAGCTTGAGTCTCACACTCTAACTCTAAAGACCATTGGAGACCACTGTGAGACTGTGAGTTTTAGAAGAGATCTCAACAACATCACACGCTGTGCTCATATTTTCCTCTGCTAGAGAAACTGGATCGCCCACCTTTGTCTCTTTTAAAGTTTAGAAGAGACCTCAACAACTTTACAAATTGTGCACAAGTCAAGTACTTGAAAGGCAATAAAGTAGAAAACAATCCATAAATTCAGAGTTTAAGCCTATATTAAGAGTGAAGTTATGCAAAAATAAGGTTAACACACAATAAAAGAATAGAGCTGTACATTTTATGTGCTTTGTTCTTGGAAATAGTAATATACCCGATAGTCTCGTGTAGCCAGACCTGCAGACTGACGGCAGAAGGTCTAGACTCTATCGTAGCTTTCATTGTCCAAGGACCGCCCAAGAGGACATTTGACTGACATGTAACGCAACCAATCAAAGTTCGTTTTGTTCCGTGTCATGTTTAGGGATGTGAAAATGTGAAGTCGATGTCCTTACAATAACAGATGGGCATGCATCTAATAAATTATTCATTCAAGAACATTGTGCAAGTTTACTGCAACAATGGACCCGTGAATGTCACATTCATTTGAAAATTGATTTATGTTTAGTTGATTCTATTAAGCATTCATTTTCAGAGTTGTAAACATGACGGCTTTCTTCTTCCACAAAGAGGTTTGGCTTCACAGCATTTGTTTTGCAGGTGGACCGTTAAAGAACCTGACACACGTCTCCCCGGACTTCCTGTATAATTCAACCAACCAGATGACTGTCACAGACACGTCAGGTTCCAACGTCACCCAATCACAACGCACGCTGTCTCCTGAGTACTGATCACCGCCACCTGCACCTCATCACCTCACTCATCAGCAGCACTATATAACACACATGCACACAGCACTCTATGTCCGGTCTCGTTCGCATATACTCCATGTGATGCTTACCTTAAGGACTCCTCTTCGTATACTCACCTGTCTCCAGCGTCTCTCCTTCCCTTCGTGTGCCTCGTCTGCTGTGTGGGTGTGTTCCAGCCAGCTCCAACTTACTCCAGCGATCTCCAAGCTCCAACGTATCTCTACCTGCAACGGAATGGACAGTAACTATTCCTCATACTACCAGTTCTATATCATCTACAACCAGTTCACTCACCTGTCTGTTATCTCCTGCTCTACTGTGGTCAATAAAACTACCAATACCTGTTACATCTGTGTCTGCCTCCTGTGTACCGTAACAGAAGACCGGACCAACACCGCAGACCCAGTATGAGCCAGCCGGATCCTTTTCAAGAACTGGTGGATGCGCTTCGGCGAACACTAACCATCAATCCACCACCGCCATCTCCAGTCACTGTCCCTTCACCTGCACCAGCGAACACCACCACCAATGCCAGCAGTTCTCCTTCACTACCGCCGTACGCCAGTCCCATGGCCAAACCGGCGCCCTTCTCAGGATCGGCGGAGGATTGCAGCGGATTCCTGCTGCAATGCACACTGGTCCTGGAGATGCAGCCGCACCTGTACCCGAGTGACACATCCAAAGATTGCATTCATCATTTCTCAGCTCAGCGGCAAAGCATTGAAATGGGCCGATTCCATCTGGTCCCAGCGGGGCGCTGTAACCCAATCCTACTCGGCGTTTATTTCCCACTTCCGGGAAGTGTTCGGGAAACCGATCACAGATTCTTCAGCTGGTGAGAAACTCTATAATTTGAAACAAGGATCAATGTCTATTTACGATTATGCTTTGCACTTCAGAACGCTTGCAGCACTCAGCGGATGGAATGAACAAGCCCTGATAACAACTTATCGTCAAGGACTAGAACCTTGGGTACGGCTGCATCTCGCTGCATGCGAGGATTCCATCGGCCTCGAAAAATTCATCCAGCTCTCCATTCGCTGCGCCACTCACATGCAAGCGTGCATCCAAGAGCACCAGGACCAGTCACTTTCCAACATGCTCCTCTGTCGATCCGAACCCGTCAGCACTCCAGAACCAGCCCAAGAACCCATGGAAGTGGAAAACTCTCGTCTATCCTCAGAAGAGCGCCGCCGTCGGCTGACCCTGCATCTCTGTCTGTACTGTGGAGGTCCTGGGCATGTGATTGCAGCATGCCCCACACGACCACCTCGACCCCTGGTGAGTGCCATTATTCCTGCTACTCATAAAATGAAACCACTCACCACTGTCGTCAATCTTACTGCCGCTACTGTCTCCCTTTCAGTGGTCGCGCTCCTCGACTCAGGGTCAGCCGGCAACTTCGTCTCCGGCGCCATCTGCCGGCAGCTGTGTCTCAAGACCTCTCCGTCTCCGACCATCTACAAGATCAACTCAATAACCGGCAAACCCCTGAGTCGTAAGCGCGCCCGCACCGTGGCTGGACCAGTAACACTCCAAGTTGGTTTACTGCATCAAGAGGAGATACATCTGCTGGTTCTGGAGGATTCCACCGCTGATGTGGTTCTAGGGCGCCCCTGGTTGGAGCAGCACAATCCAACCATTTCCTGAAAAACGGGCGAAATCCTGAAGTGGGGCGACACATGCTTCTCTCGCTGTCTGGCTGAACTTCCTGTTCCACCATCTCCTTCGCCTGACCTCTCTCTCTGCGCCACGTCCATCGAAAGTCCAGTCGAACAACGCTCCATCGACATCCCCAAGTGTTACGCCCCCTTCAGCGACGTCTTCTGCCCGCAACGGGCTTCCAAGCTGCCTCCACACCGGCCATGGGACTGTGCCATCGACCTGCTTCCGGGTGAACCAGTGCCAAAGGGTAAGATTTACCCACTTTCCATCCCAGAGGAGAAGGCCATGGAAGATTACATCAAGGAAGCCCTCGCCCAAGGTTACATCAGGCCGTCTACTTCCCCTGCTGCTTCCAGCTTCTTCTTCGTGGCTAAAAAGGACGGAGGCTTGCGGCCATGCATCGACTATCGCTCACTCAACAAGATAACCGTCAAGTTTAGATATCCCCTTCCTCTCGTCCCAGCGGCCCTGGAACATCTCCGTGGTGCCACTGTGTTTACGAAGCTGGACCTCCGCAGCGCGTACAACCTCATCCGGATACGTGAGGGGGACGAGTGGAAGACCGCCTTCATCACCCCTACTGGCCACTATGAATACCTGGTAATGCCGTATGGTCTGGTCAACGCCCCCTCCGTATTCCAGGATTTCATACATGAGGTGCTCCAGGAGTTTCTCCATCGCTTCGTCCTAGTGTACATCGACGACATACTCATATACTCCCGGAGCCAGGCCGAACATCGCCAACACGTTGCGGAGGTCCTCACCCGTCTTCGACAATGCAACCTGTTCCTCAAGGCAGAGAAGTGCTCCTTCCATCAACCCTCCGTCTCATTCCTTGGTTAGAACATAGACCACAGTGGCATCCGGATGGACGAGAGGAAGGTGGAGTCCATCACCAACTGGCCAGAACCCACCACCATCAAAGAGTTACAGCGCTTTCTCGGATTCTCCAACTTCTACAGATGGTTCATCAAAGGTTACAGTTCCATCACCCATCCACTTACCAGCCTGCTCCGTAATAAGCCCAAGTCTCTGTCCTGGAACCCGGCAGCCACCAACGCCTTCAACCACCTTAACCCTCTGGAGTCTGAGGCTGATTTGGGGCCTGGAGAAGTTTTGACATGCCCTGACATTTGTGCTTTTTTCAGTTGTTCATAAACATATTAATGGAAAAAGTGTCATTACACTGTATTCAGCACAAACTAGGCTACAATAATATGTGAGGAACATGTATGTACATGTTTGTGTTTTTGAAGGAATAACATTTATGCGTGGTTATTGAAAAAACAAAAAACTTAAGTCACTGAAATAAGGCCAAAAAAAGTATAGTAAATCTGTGTTTACAATACTTTAGGGTATTGGAGGTTGTAGACTAGAGTTTTTGCTTCAAAATTATGTAAAAATTATGCTACTCCTTCATATAAAAATATATTGATTTAGTTTTTGTAAGACACTTTTTGCCAAGAAACAGTATGCGTGGAGGCGTGAATCACCACTGAATAATGGGCCATTCTCACCTGAGAAGACAAAAGAATTGGATAGTAATGAGCTGAAATGACTTGCATATTAATGAGGCATTTCAGTCAGGTAGGCTGTGAAAAAAACCTTCTGTGATGTCTCAAGCTCATCATGATATATGAAACATACAGAAAAATATTATTACAATATAAAGTAATGGTTTTATATTATACTTTAAAATATAATGTATTTCTGTGATGCAAAGAGTCTGAATATAGGCTTTTAGTTTAAAAGCATGCACATTTGGAGAAATATTGGATTCTCATATGCTTATGTCAATTTTCTATACAGAGGAGTTATATTTATTTAATATTCATTGTCATTACTATGAGCGCTGGTGTTTTCAATTCATCCTTGAAGTCGGAGGGCGCTCTCTGTGCATTTTAGTCCACAAATTCATCTAAAAGAAGAAGGCTATTCCATGAATGGAGTTTCCAATTCATACTGCAGCCGGAGGGCGCTAAAGAAACAAAAACTCATCTAAAATTCATCTATAGAAGAAAAGAAAACAGGAACTAACTGCATGTCTTCTAGAGCTCGCTAACCATGACTTTTACATCCAGATAAACACTTTTCAAGACAATAAATACACGATTGAGACGATGAATGCATGTATTGCCTCTGAATTTGCGTCTGAATAGCGCTGGCTCCGTGGGCGTGGCCGCATTAGCGGATAATGAGCTGAATCACGGACTTCTGACATGGCTCTCTTTTCATACAGATTACATAAACACAGAAGGTTTGTTTTCGATTTGACTTACATGATTTAAAACCTGACATCTTAACGTTTTTTTAGACATAAGTTTAATTTTTCTGTGATTAGTATTCACTAAGTTACAGTTCATTTTCTGAGAACTATCAGATTGGACTTCGTTCAGAGGGAGAGGAGAAATCACGCATCATGTTAGTTTTCTTTATTTTACAAAAGGCACAACATTGTGTTTTTACTCTGAGTGTATACAAATAAAAGAAGATATTCTATAGTTTCAATTGATATATTACTTATGTCTCTATGACAAAAATGACGGAGTATTTTAAGTCTGTTTTGCTGCAATGTGAAAAAAAACCTGCAAAACGCGCCGGCGCGTTTTCAGACCTCAGAGTGTTAAAGAAGCCTTCACCACCGCTCCCTTACTCGTCCATCCAGATCCAGAGAAACAGTTCGTCGTTGAAGTGGACGCCTCGACCACTGGAGTGGGAGCAGTGTTGTCGCAGCAGCAGGGGACGCCAAGTAGACTCCATCCATGCGCCTTCTTCTCCCGCAAGCTCAGCCCGGCGGAAGTCAACTACTCCATCAGTGACAGGGAACTTCTTGCTGTTAAGCTTGCCTTGGAAGAGTGGAGGCATTGGCTGGAGAGAGCCAAACATGCGTTCCTGGTGCTGACAGACCATAAGAACCTTGAATATCTTCGGTCAGCAAAGAGACTAAATCCAAGACAAGCTCGCTGGGCCATGTTCTTCTCCCGATTCAATTACACCATCTCCTACCGTCCAGGTACCAAAAACGTCAAAGCGGATGCTCTCTCTCGTCTCCATGCTCCTGAGGAAAAGACTGAAGAACCTGAACCTATCATTCCGAGCTCTCTCATCGTGAGTCCTATTACCTGGTCAGAAGAGACCATCCCCTCCTCCAATGCCTCCACGAACCCTCCGCCGGGCTGTCCACCCGGCTTGCTGTACATCCTCGGACACGACGCACTCCCACCATTCACTCAGCTCACACGTCACTTGGCACTGGTCACCCGGGGGTCAATGAAACCCTCTCGTTGCTAAAAGAACGCTTCTGGTGGCCAGGGATGGCTTCGGATGTCAGAAGGTACGTGCAGGGCTGTCGGGAGTGCGCCATCTCCAAAAGTCCTCGTCATCTGCCAGCTGGGAAACTCCTTCCGCTGCCCGTTCCAGATCACCCATGGTCACACCTTGGAGTGGATTTCATCACCGATCTCCCTGTCTCAGAAGGAAATACCACCATCCTAGTCGTTGTGGATCGTTTCTCAAAGTCTTGCCGTCTGATTCCACTCCCAGGATTACCCACTGCCATGGAGACCGCCGAAATACTCTTCAACCAAGTCTTCAGATATTTCGGAATACCAGAAGACATAGTCTCTGACTGAGGACCCCAGTTCATATCCAGAGTATGGAGATCGTTCTACTCCCTCCTAGGTGTGGCCGTCAGCCTGACTTCCGGATACCACCCACAGTCGAACGGGCAGACGGAAAGGAAGGTGCAGGAGATTGGCCGCTTCCTCCGTACCTTCTGTCATGACCACCAGGACTCTTGGAACCAGTTCCTGGGTTGGGCCGAGTACGCCCAAAACTCTCTCCGGCAGTCGACTACAGGACTCACACCATTCCAGTGCGTACTCGGCTACCAAACCCCCACTGTTCCCCTGGACCGGGGAACCCTCCAACGTTCCGGCAGTGGATTACTGGTTCCGAGAGAGAGCGAGAGGGTCTGGGACTCAGCACACCATCAACTGCAACGAGCCCTGCGCAGACGCAGGATGGCAGCCGACCTTCGACGCTCCAACACTCCAGTCTTCCAGCCTGGTCAGATGGTTTGGCTGTCCACCCGGGATATCAGACTGCGTCTGCCCTTGAGTCCCATTTTCCCCATCGTCAAGCAGGTCAACCCAGTCACCTACCAACTCCAACTCCCACAAGGGTATCGTATACACCCCACTTTCCACGTGTCACTGCTGAAAGCTCACCACCCTTCTGTTCTTCCCACAGGACCTGACGTGGCTCCCGCCGAACCCCCCCTTCCACTCATCCTGGAGGACGGAGCTGCGTATGAGGTTCATGAGATCTTGGACTCCCGGCGTTGTGGTGGTCAGCTGGAATATTTAGTGGACTGGGAAGGATACGGCCCGAGGAACGCTCCTGGGTCCCAAGAAATGATATCCTGGACCCCAGCTTACTCCAGACGTTCCACGACAGTCACCCTGAGAAACCGGCACCGCGGGGAAGAGGACGACCACCACGGCGTCGGGGTCCTCGGCCCTCTGGAGCGGGCCGTGGGGGGGGGGGGTACTGTCACAGACACGTCAGGTTCCAACATCACCCAATCACAACGCACGCTATCTCCAGAGTACTGATCACCGCCACCTGCACCTCATCACCCCACTCATCAACAGCACTATAAAGCAAACACGCACACAGCACTCTATGTCCGGTCTCGTTCGCATATACTTCCTGTAATGCTTACCTCAAGGACTCCTCTTCGTATACTCACCTGTCTCCAGCGTGTCTCCTTCCCTCTGTGTGCCTCGTCTGCTGTGTGGGTGTGTTCCAGCCAGCTCCAAGTTACTCCAGCGATCTCCAAGCTCCAACGTATCTCTACGGAAAGGACAGTAACTATTCCTCATACTACCAGTTCTATATCATCTACAACCAGTTCACTCACCTGTCTGTTATCTCCTGCTCTACTGTGGTCAATAAAATTACTAATACCTGTTACATCTGTGTCTGCCTCCTGTGTACCGTAACAAGTGTGTTTTATCAGCGAATTACACATCCGGTTTATGTGCGAGTTATGCATATGAAGAGCATTACAACTGCATGAATATTCACTTTAATATGATCACATAATACACTGACAGACAGAGAATATACACTGTAAAAAAATGAAATATAAAAGTGAGAGATAAAGATTAAATATAAAAAAATCATGTCTGCTCCTTTCAGTAATTAAGACAGAGATATACAGTAAGTGTGGAAATAAGTATGAATATGAGACACTTATTTTGCATTTAGATGACTATACAAAAAAAAAAAAAAACTAATGCTTTACTTAGGCTATTCATCATGAAAATTACTAAAAAATAATTACAGTTAATGTGCAGACAAAATGAACTAACAGCTTTAATTTAAACAGAGAAAGCTGATAGAGTATTGACAGAGACAGCAGAAACACATTTAATAATAAGGCAAGTTTACTTAAAAGTTGCTGTAATATCTTGAATGTTCTGTAATTGTTAATAAAAGATAAACATAAAAATCTGTCAATTTTAGGCTTAAGATATGCAAAAAAAGTATACTGTATAAATTCTGTAATGCTGAATAATTACAAATGTTGTTCATACAGTACCTGTGTACAACAAACAAGATATTATGTTAATGTCTTTAGCTGCATTAATTTGGAGATTCAGATGAAATTTTAAAATGTAATGTGGGTGTGATTTATCCCAGTTAATTACAGAAAAATGTGCTGTTTATTCATTCGTTTACTTGGTTGACAGAACTATTTTATGCATATTTTATGCAGTCAAAATATTATGTCATTACAACCAGTCCATCTTCCCAGACCAGCTCAGACTAAACTAGTCCCTTCAGGATTTTGTGATGTCTGAATACTGAGATTCTGCCGGCAGACCAGTACACACAGGAGAGGGTCTGAAATCAGTCTCACACTCAACAAGAAACAAGGAGTAAGCCAAACATAAAGAAAAGATGGAGTAAAGAATAAAAAACTTATTGAAATGAAGGGCAGATAAAGCACCAGCAGAGTGAATATGAAAATAACCCAAATATGATGATCTGGTTTTCTGGATGCGGAAGAGCACGCACAACGACTGGCACAACATGAAACACAAGAAAATATTATCCATGTGATCACTGACACAATGAACACAAATTGAAAAACCAATAAGTAATAATTGTACAAAAAAATCTCACCAATAATGATACAGAGAAACACAAGTATGTAGAAAATTATGAAATAAGGTGAAGAGAAAACAGAAGCAGTGTACAGTGGATATTTCACTGACAGAATTCCCTCTAGCGCCACCAGCTGGTTCAGGAGCAGACCACAGGCTCTTAACGGCCATGAATAATAAAAAAAACAACGTAACCATTTATACCAGGAGAGCTGAACTACAAGAAGTTTAACCAGTATGTAGGGACTCAAGAAAAGCTCGAAAATGTCAGTGAGGAGGAGGAGGACGATGAAGGTTGAAATACGGTGTCCATTCTTTCTGTGATGAATTAGATCGCTGACAGACCAAACAAGAGCTGGTAGACCTGCACACGCACCAATGATGATGAAGATGGACAATCTGACCCTTATCTGTGGCAGGACAGGAACCAGATTCGAGTCAAATGTATAATTTTCCATATTCTAGTCTGTCTTTGATGTGATATCCAGCTGAAAATATGTAAATGTATAAATAAGAAAAATAGAACTTGTGCTAAATAAATGCTGAGCAACTTTCAGAAGTGTTACAAAGCTCATAAAACCAGCTAAACATACAACTCCGAATCATCAGGCTGAAAAGATTCATGTATTCTAGTCTGTATTATAATCTTTAATGACTTCAAGGGAAAAAAAATCAATAAACAACCATGTCTTACCTAGATATATTCAGGATTTGTTTTACAGCGCTGTGCTCATGGAATAAGAAAGTTTTCAGTCTTGCTTTTTCCTCTCTCGTTCTGTCTGTGTTTTTGCTCTTTCTTCTTTTTTCTACTGCTGGTTTCTGGTTGTTGGTTTATCTGCTGGTTTGATCTCCACTCTCATATCTGAGCTCTGACTGTGGTTTCAGTAAAGAAGCATGAATAAACTTTACTTAAACCATCTTTACCTAAATGCCTTGAATCAAATTTTATAGCACCTCTGTAAATGTAGTAGATAAATGAACTCTTTTTCCACCATTGCTGCGATTTTCCATCATTTACGACTCAACACTTTCCCACCAAAAGATGGAATTCACTGGCAATCCATGTTTTCACTGTTAAATGCAGAAAGTGCTATTATACATCTTCTGAATCAGTTCAGAACCTCCGGATCAAAACACAGGTGAAGAAGAAGCAGAAACAAGCAATAGAAGCAGAGATTAGTGGCCTGTTGTACAAGGCTGCAACAGGCTTTCAGTTGCTTCCCGGGTAAGTTTGAGATTAGTTTGAGCAAACTCTGGTTTTTCAGGCTCAAGAAAATGGATTGGATTATAGCAGGTTTCATTACCATGGTAACTTATAATGCCATTTTTACAAGATGTAATATAAGTCTCCAATGTCTCCAGAGTGTGTATGTGAAGTTTTCACTCGAATTACCGCATAGATCATTTGTTATAGCATGTTAAATTTGTCACTTTTTGAGGGTGAGCAAAAACGCTCAATTTTTGTGTGTCCCTTTAAATGCAAATGAGTTGCTGAGCTTGTGTTAGCAGTGCCGATTACCTCATGAAGATTCACTGAAAATGTCAGAAACTGTTTAGCCTTTTATATTCAAACCGAAGTCGGACAATGATGGAGAGACTTAAATAGAAGTGACAACATGTAGAATGCAACAGGACGCTTCTGAACGGTTAGTTGCTTAATTTATGTAGCTGATGTGGGATATCTTAAAGTCATTGATTAGCATATTCTGTCATGATAATCTATAACTGTTGTAAGATGTCTACAGAGCCATAAAATATATGCTGCATGAAGAGAGAACAGGTGTAGTTTAGTTTAATTACAGTTATAACTTATGTTGGAATCTTGCTTTTATGACATGCTATTGCATTTGTTATGTATAATAACATAGCCTCACCCCTTTTGTTTTGTGCTCTCGGGGGCGGGTTTATGTAAATTGTGGGGTTTGTGATGTCACTAACCTGGGAAGTTTGTTGTAGTCCTTAAACAGAGAGTTCTGTAAAAGAAAATACCTCCCTTTGCATTGAACTTTGAGCGTCGTAACTTAGCAGATGTTGTTTTTGATCAAACAGCAACATTACACACTAACTAAAGTTAAAAAAGTCAAATCATAATCAACCACCCCTTTCATATACAGGTGCTGGTCATATAATTAGAATATCATCAAAAAGTTGATTTATTTCACTCATTCCATTCAGAACGTGAAAATTGTATATTATATTCATTCATTACACAGAGACTGATATATTTCAAATGTTATTTCTTTTAATTTTGATGATTATAACTGACAACTAAGGAAAATCCCAATTCAGTATCTCAGAAAATTAGAATATTACTTAAGACCACTACAAAGAAAGGATTTTTAGAAATTTTGGCCAACTGAAAAGTATGAACATGAAAAGTATGAGCATGTACAGCACTCAATACTTAGTTGGGGCTCCTTTTGCCTGAATTACTGCAGCAATGCGGCGTGGCATGGAGTCGATCAGTCTGTGGCACTGCTCAGGTGTTATGAGAGCCCAGGTTGCTCTGATAGTGGCCTTCAGCTCTTCTGCATTGTTGGGTCTGGCATATCGCATCTTCCTCTTCACAATACCCCATAGATTTTCTATGGGGTTAAGGTCAGGTGAGTTTGCTGGCCAATTAAGAACAGGGATACCATGGTCCTTAAACCAGGTACTGGTAGCTTTGGCACTGTGTGCAGGTGCCAAGTCCTGTTGGAAAATGAAATCTGCATCCATAAAGTTGGTCAGCAGCAGGAAGCATGAAGTGCTCTAAAACTTCATGGTATACGGCTGCGTTGACCTTGGACCTCAGAAAACACAGTGGACCAACACCAGCAGATGACATGGCACCCCAAACCATCACTGACTGTGGAAACTTTACACTGGACCTCAAGCAACGTGGATTGTGCGCCTCTCCTCTCTTCCTCCAGACTCTGGGACCCTGATTTCCAAAGGAAATGCAAAATTTACTTTCATCAGAGAACATAACTTTGGACCACTCAGCAGCAGTCCAGTCCTTTTTGTCTTTAGACGCTTCTGACGCTGTCTGTTGTTCAAGAGTGGCTTGACACAAGGAATGCGACAGCTGAAACCCATGTCTTACATACGTCTGTGCGTAGTGGTTCTTGAAGCACTGACTCCAGCTGCAGTCCACTCTTTGTGAATCTCCCCCACATTTTTGAATGGGTTTTGTTTCACAATCCCCTCCAGGGTGCGGTTATCCCTATTGCTTGTACACTTTTTTCTACCACATCTTTTCCTTTCCTTCGCCTCTCTATTAATGTGCTTGGACACAGAGCTCTGTGAACAGCCAGCCTCTTTTGCAATGACCTTTTGTGTCTTGCCCTCCTTGTGCAAGGTGTCAATGGTCGTCTTTTGGACAACTGTCAAGTCAGCAGTCTTCCCCATGATTGTGTAGCCTACAGAACTAGACTGAGAGACCATTTAAAGGCCTTTGCAGGTGTTTTGAGTTAATTAGCTGATTAGAGTGTGGCACCAGGTGTCTTCAATATTGAACCTTTTCACAATATTCTAATTTTCTGAGATACTGAATTTGGGATTTTCCTTAGTTGTCAGTTATAATCATCAAAATGAAAAGAAATGAACATTTGAAATATATCAGTCTGTGTGTAATGAATGAATATAATATACAAGTTTCACTTTTTGAATGGAATTAGTGAAATAAATCAACTTTTTGATGATATTCTAATTATATGACCAGCACCTGTATATTATATTTATATTATTATTTATATTATTTTAGAGATTTTGTCTGGTCTTAATGAAATAAATGACTGAGTATCACTGGCATAACAGTGGAAACTAATTCCATGTTTTCTTACAACATTGCCAAGTACCAGCATATATACTGAAAATAACAGTGGGCCTAACACAGATCCTTGCGGCACACATAATTTACTGATCTTCTGATAGGTATGATCTAAAACACCTTAATGCCTGTCCCTGCATGATTTTGTATTTGATCTGAGAGTATTTCATGATCTATAGTGTCAAATGCAGCACTGAGATCAAGTAAAACCAGTATTGAGATACAGCCTTGGTCAGAAGCTAGAAGCAAGTCATTTGTAATTTTTTTTTTTTTTTTTTTTTTTGCAAAAACGAGCACAATTGAGCTGACACAACTTTTTCTAGTAATTTAGACATGGGTTTGTAATTTGTTAATTCATTTGAATCTAATTGAGGTTTCTTCATGAGAGGCATAATAACAGCTTGAACATCTTGGGACATGAGAAAAAGCTCTTCTGCTACAGCTAACAACTCTTTCAGTAGTTTAGTGAGTTTTGGATCTAATAAACATGTTGTTGGTTCAGATGTAATAAGTTTAACTCTTCCTGTCCTATAGTTGTAAAGCACTGCAGCTGTTCTTGTTTGATGCTGTCAAAGGTTGTACATTTACATTTGTATTTTAGATGCTTTCGATTTTCTCAGTGAAGAAATTTATAAAGCCATTACTACTAATAATGTAAGGGAATATTTAGTTCAGGTGATGTCTGTTTATTTGTTCATCTCCATACTAAACAAGAACCTTGGATTGTTTTGGTTGTTTTCTATGAGTTTGTGAAAATGCTCGGTCCTGGCTGCTTTTAGAGCCTTTTATAGCAGGAAGTGCTGTCTTTCCACACAATTCTAAAGACCTCTGAACAAGTTTGTCTCCATTTGCGCTCTAGATTACGAGTTTCTCTCTCGGTAGTGTGGGTAATACTGTTGTACCATGGTGCAGTACCTTTATCTCTAACCCCTTTTTTAATCTGATCGGTGCAACAGTTTGTAATGTACTACAGAAAAGTACATAGTGTGCTCATACTGCTAGTCATTGAATGAAAATAATGAAATTTAGCATGAAATTAGCATCTGTTTATATGTATTTTTTAATAATGAAAAAGTAAGACAGAATAAAGCAGAAACTCACACAGGAACACTCTGACTTGCACAAACACACTCCACTGCTCTCACACATATGCATACGCATAGATAGAGAGAGAGAGAATACAGCTCACTGAATCTCAAGACAGATACTGTATCCGCGTCATTCAGGTAAGAACTTATGAAAAATTTTAGTTTGATTGTTTGCTTTCAAATGACCAATAGAGATGTTTTACCCATTTGAATTACACATTGCATTGTGTTTTAAATTTCACTTATAATATTCTGGCAGAAAATGACCAGTACCTTTCTACAGATGTTTCTCTTATGGTGTGGACAATATTGTTCAGATTAGTCGTGAATTTAATGCTTTTTAATCACAGTGAAACTCTTAGCCTTTCTTTGTGGTCATTTTATACATACTTGTACAACTTGCCAGCTATCAAAGAAATATGAACATTTTACGAGCTTTTTATTTATTGTGGGAATATACTTCAAAAGAATACACTCATGCTCTGAAACATTTCCCTACATGAGTGTGAACTGAATGTAATGATTTTCGGACACTTCACTGCATGTTAATTGCAATTAGATAAAAGTTCACTATAGTTTCAATTTATTTTGAATGCAGTTTGGAGTGCTTTATTAACACACTTATGTAGGACTTGATGTTGGAATATGATTATGTTAAAATATGTTAAAGTATACTGCTGTATGTGCTGACAAGCATTTATGAAAAACTAAAATATACTTTAAAAGCTGTATGTCATGTATTACCATGTCATATAATTGTGATTACACTAGTATGTTTAAAATAGATTAACTTATTCACTGTAATATTGAATAAACTACAGATAGACACTAAAAATAACACTAAAATTATAATTAAGTTCTTTACATGTTATTTAGTATGTTAGTCAACACATCAAAATAAGTATACTTCTTTAAAGCACAACAAAAGTTTATTTTAATGAACATTTAGAATGAAGTAAAATGTTTAATTTGACATTACAAAGTGCACTTTTTAAAAGTGTACTTAAGCGTGTTAAGAAACATACAAGTATAACGTTTTAAAAATATACATTTAATAACATTTAATATTTGAAGAACACTACAGGTGCACATTCATACAGTTAAAGGCAAGACTTTTGTTCATCTTCAAGACAATAAATGAAGATATTTTTAATGAAATATGAGAGTTTTCTGTTTGTCCATTGAAAGTCTGTTCTCCCAAAACTCTGACGCATTAAAAGGTTCATAAAGAGATGGTAAAATAAATCCATAGGAATGAAGCAGTTTAATCCAAGACTTCTAAAGAGACATGATAGATTTTAGATTTAATTTTATTCTTTTATTGATCAATAAAATTAATCAGTGAACATTGTTTACAGACTCAAATATGATAACAGAAGCTCACACATGAGAACCAATGAAGTGTTGTGTTGATGATTATTCAAATGGATGATATTGGAAATACATTTTATATAAATGCAGCAAAGTAAATCACTTGCTCACATATTTTGTCTTTCAGCAATTCAGAGTGATCATAGAGGACAAAAACAACTACAATCGTGACATCTTTAACACAGCTGCTGTACTACGAAGATCTGCATATAAATCCAATGGATCTTCATGATGATCCATTTTATTTGCGTATTGAAATCAGACTGACTATCTCTCTCATCACTAGTGTTTGTGTGGGTCTGCCAGCTCTGGTTTGGGCATTTCGTCTTCTGCACCTTCAAAGAAAAAACAGAGGCCGAATCTCAGCCTTCGTCCTCCTCCTCCTCATCAGTAGCCTGATACAACTGCCTCTAAACCTATATTCAGTGATACAATTTAAGAAATTACACCTGAACCCTAAGCTTCTCCAGTTCTGGTCACTGTTAAGTTTCTGTGGTTTTCACCTCCATCAGCTGGTGGCTCTAGAGGCGGTTCTGTCACGTATTTTCTCACACTCCTGCTGCATCATAACCTCCATCCTTGTGCTCATCTTTTCCTTACCATTCATCTTCATGGACCTATTTGAAAATGAGTTCAGTTTAAATTTTTTTTTGTATTTGCACATGTCTTGCATCACTGGGCGTATTTACTGTAGTAGTGTGTGTAGTCAGATATGACATCTGTTTTACTCCTGTGAGCGAAAAAAAATGTTTAGTGTTCATCATTACCTTTATTAACTTAATGCTGTTTTTAACAGTGACGATCCCTGTAACTTTCTTCAGGAATATAGCTAGACTGCATTGGACTTTTGTCCCCTTCATGGGTTTGAGAGCGATGTTAGACCCTCTCCTGTGTGTTCTGGTCTGCAGAGGAAATCTCAACGATGCTCAGACACCACAAACACACACAGAACCCAACGCTGATCAGACATCAGTCTGAACTTCACTTTCATCAGTCCTTGGGTCTGAATTTGCTATTTCAATCATTGTACTTTATTTTGAGGTTCATTCAAAACAAAACAAAGATGTGTACTGATCTGTACAGTATATTAGTAACAAAACTTATGATCTAAAAATTGTTGATTAAATTAAACATTATTAATAATTAAATAACCAAGAATTTAAAAAGAGTTGAGAGTATAAAAAGAGTTTAGTTCCAGTTCAGTGGCTGTATTCTTAAAAGGCTGCATTCATTAACCGACACAGCTTTTGCCACTCAGTTGGCCAGACAAGCAAGCACGCTTTTTATTACTGTAAATATGGACTGCAATATGGATTGGTACATCTCACTGTAAATAAACATCCTCTTTTCACCAGAGTGCATTTGTCGTGTGGGGTCATCCCTATGTTTTTATATCACAGATGTAAGTCAAGCCACTTTGAGCTTGAAAAACAGCAGTCCACTAGATAGTGCGCACGGACTTTGAAAGGTTCGCGCGCTGAACTGTGCATGAGATGGAGCGGGACATGGAAAATGAAGGCCTGGCTATAGCCTACCCGCGGCTTAAGACAACTTTTATTTTCTTTCACACACAGCACAGAGAAACATCTTTCTAATAAACCGACCAAACTGCCTGTCAAGTGATAGACGAAACTGACAATGATTTTATCTTTTTTAAACAAATGAAAGGCAATGTGGATAAACATTCACAGCCACGATGTACAGAACACTCATATATATTAGTGGTGGGCATAGATTAATTTTTTTAATCTAGATTAATCTCACTGTAATCTTGGAATTAATCTAGATTTATCTAGATTAAAATGGCTCATTTGAATTCTGCCGAAGACATTCAGAATATGTGTGCTACCCAAATAATGACTAAAAGTAATCCGCCATTTTGTCCGACAAAGCAGTCAGGAGTTAGAAGATTAACCTCGGTGGAGTTAAACTTGAAAAACTGTGTATATTTACATCTTTCCGCGTTTGAAACAACATTGATTCTCATGTTCATTCATGTTTATTTGATGCTATAAACGGACTCGTAGTAAGAGATGATCGGTTGACGAGCCTCTTGAGTTGAGGCGCTACAGCAATCTGTCAAGACCATGGTCACGACACAATAAAGAGCAACAAAACGGTTTTTATTGTTTGAATTTCTTAAAAACTACACAGTTTTAAAGCTGGGACTTTGTTTAATATCATAAGTAACCTGCTCTGTCTTGTCTGTCGACGTGTTGTCAGTGTCCTCTTTTCTCCGCGATGCATTAATCACTGTGTGTGGCGTGACAGCGCCAGGGCTTGTCGGACAAAGCAACAGTAACTAAGGGGGGCGGGGCTTTGCGAAAGGTCAGTTCGGCTAGGTATAGACCTTATGTAGCCCCGCCCCTTTTCAGCGCTGCGCTCGTTGTCTTTTGACTTCCGGCTTGTATTTCCACAGCGATCTTATGTATTTATGAATGAACTGCTCATTTTAAAATCTTCCCGTTCTACTGACATTTGTTAAGACACCCGCTTTAAACATTACAATGCTCATGATAACTTTCATTAACTCTACAACACGTAAATCCACTTCACCAGCTAATTATTCTTCAACAGCGATGCCATAGAAATATACAGGGCTACCGCGAAAACGGAAGTTCAAAGACAATATTCTAAAGATGGCGGCGCGCTTGTTTCTCTGGAAATAATATATGAAAATAGTCTAATTAAAAAATGAAATATGATCAAGTCAAACTGCAAAATGCCTGAAAGCATATATTCAAAAACAGCCACAAATAGTTTTAACCCAGAGTGATCGAAAATAAAAAATTAAAGAAATTATAAAATAAGAAAGTATAGCCGAATTGTAAAAACTGCAGAGGCAATAAACTAAATGGCTATTTATAATTCTAAGACCCTTAAATGATCTAGATTAATTGATAGCGTGGTATTGTCTATGATGCAGCAACTTTTCTTTAACTCTCTTTAATGTTACAGCGTAACATTGATGCACCAAAAAACAAAAAAATTATAATTTTTTTATCAAACATTAATTTACAGAGTTGAATTAGAACAGAATATACCGTTCTAATATATGAAAATAGTCTAATTAAAAAATGAAATATGATCAAGTCAAACTGCAAAATGCCTGAAGTGCAGCATATATTCAAAACACAAGCCACAAATAGTTAAATTAAATAACCCAGAGTGATCAATAAATAAATTAAAATTAAAGAAATTATTAAAATAACGAAAGTATAGCCAGAATTGTCAACTTTGTCTTTTTAACTGCAGAGGCAATAAACACTAAACTGGAGTGGCAGTCTCTTTTTAGCTAAACATTCACAACATCCAAAAATCATATTACATCCGACTGAAATAGTTTGAAATCACTTGTAGCTACCCTACCTGATTGAGAGAGAAAAATCCAGTCTTTCACGCGATCTGCCTGTGTCCGTTTGAGTCTTTTTAAATAGCGCGCTATAGTCAGCTCCTTGGCCGGCAGAAGCGCGGCGCAATGTTTGTCGTTGTTGAGTTCTAGGACATGAGCTGTTGGCACAACTTGCATCATACGTTTTTTGGATCATCTTTTACCATTTCAAAGTGCATCCAATTGTACACTTTATCCCAGACAATGTTAAAGATTTAGGCCTAATCCCTGCCGCAAAGATGCTCCTCTGTCGGTCACGAATCATGGAAGTGAAACTTAAATTTGTCACAGGGGTGGTTGGATTTATTCACGCACATTAAAAATATTTATTAAAAGCTTATTTCTTTTCACATTTTTATTTATAGTATTAACATAATAGGCTGTATGTTATCCTATTGGGAAAGAACCGGTACATCTATGTAAAATCAGATATTGAGCGCCCCCATATCTCGTCTTGGTAGTCGAATCAGGCTCCCTCCTATCGAAGATTCGGATCGTCGACTATTCAGGGTCACCCCTACTTTCCACATAATTCTAAAGACCCTTAAATGAGTTTGTCTCCATTTGTGCTCTAGATTACGAGTTTCTCTCTTGATAGCGTGGTTAATACTGTTGTACCATGATGCAGTACTTTTCTCTTTAACCTTTTTTAATCTGATCGGTGCAACAGTTTCTAATGTACTTGAGAAAATGGTGTTCATACTGCTAGACACTGAATAAAAATAATGAAATGTATAGCATGAAATTTAACATGTGTTTATATGTTTTGTTTTTTTGTTTTTTTTTAATAATGTAAAAGTAAGACAGAATAAAGCAGAAACTCACACAGGAACACTCTGCTTGCACCAACACACTCCACTGCTCTCACACACGTGTGCACACGCAGAGAGAGAGAGAGAGAGAGAGAGAGAGAGAGAAAAAGAAAGAATACAGCTCACTGAATCTCAAGTCAGATACTGTGTCCGCATCATTCAGGTAAGAACTTGTGAAAAATTGTAGTTTAATTGTTTGCTTTCAAATGACCAATAGAGATGTTTTACCCATTTGAATTACACATTGCATTGTGTTTTAAATTTCACTTATAATATTCTGGCAGAAAATGACCAGTACCTTTCTACAGATGTTTCTTCTTTAAAGCACAACAAAAGTTTATTAAAACATGAAGATTTAGAATGAAGTAAAATGTTTCATTTGACATTACAAAGTGCACTTAAGCGTGTTAAGAAACATACAAGTATAACGTTTTAAAAATATACATTTAATAACATTTAATATTTGAAGAAAACTACAAGCGCACATTCATACAGTTAAAGGCAAGACTTTTGTTCATCTTCAAGACATAAATGAAGATATTTTAATGAAATATGAGAGTTTTCTGTTCCTCCATTGAAAGTGTTCTCCCAAAACTCTGACGCATTAAAAGGTTCATAAAGAGATGGTAAAATAAATCCATAGGAATGAAGCAGTTTAATCCAAGACTTCTAAAGAGTCATGATACCTTTACTTTTATTCTTTTATTCACATATTTATTCTATTATTCATCAATAAAAATTAATCAGTGAACATTGTTTACAGACTCAAATATGATGACAGAAGCTCACGCATGAGAACCAATGAAGTGTTGTGTTGTTGATTATTCAAATGGATGATATTGGAAATACATTTTATATAAATGTGGCAAAATCACTTGCTCACATATTTTGTCTTTATTTTGCATATCACATATTTTGTCTCATATTTTGCAATTCAGAGTGATCATAGAGGACAAAAACAACTACAATCGTGACATCTTTAACACAGCTGCTGTACTACGAAGATCTGCATATAAATCCAATGGATCTTCATGATGATCCACTTTCTTTGCAAGCTAAAATCAGACTGACTATCTCTCTCATCACTAGTGTTTGTGTGGGTCTGCCAGCTCTGGTTTGGGCTTTTCGTCTTCTGCACCTTCAAAGAAAAAACAGAGGCCGAATCTCAGCCTTCGTCCTCTCCTCCTCATCAGTAGCCTGATACAACTGCCTCTAAACCTATATTCAGTGAAACAACTCAGGGAATTATACCTGAACCCTAAGCTTCTCCAGTTCTGGTTACTGTTAAGTTTGTGTGGTTTTCACCTCCATCAACTGGTGGCTCTAGAGGCGGCTCTGTCTCATATTTTCTCACACTCCTGCTGCATCATAACCTCCATCCTTGTGCTCATGTTTTCCTTACCATTCATCTTCATGGACCTATTTGAAAATGAGTTCATTTTTATATGTCTTTGTATTTGCACATTTCTTGCATCACTGGGCGTATTTACTACAGTAGTGTGTGTAGTCAGATATGAAATCTGTTTTACTCCTGTGAGCGAAAAAAAATGTTTAGTGTTCATCATTACCTTTATTAACTTTATGCTGTTTTTAGCAATCTTGATCCCTGTAGATTTATTCTGGAAGACTAGACCATATTGGACTTTTATGTCTCTCCCCTTCATGGGTTTGAGAGCGATGTTAGACCCTCTGTGTGTGTTTGGTCTGCAGAGGAAATCTCAACGATGCTCAGACACCACAACACACATAGAACACGCTGATCAGACGTCAGTGAACTTTACTTTCATCAGTCCTTGGGTCTGAATTTGCTATTTCAATCATTGTACTTATTTTGAGGTTCATTCAAAACAAAATAAAGATGTGTACTGATCTGTACAGTATATTAGTAACAAAACTTATGATCTAAAAATTGTTGATAAAATTAACATTATTAATAATTAAATAACCAAGTCTAGAATTTAAAAAGAGTTGAGAGTATAAAAAGAGTTTAGTTCCAGTTCAGTGGCTGTATCCTTAAAAGGCTGCATTCGTAAACCGATGCAGCTTTTGTCACTCAGTTGGCCAGACAAGCAAGCACGCTTTTATTACTGTAAATATGGACTGCAATATGGATTGGTACATCTCACTGTAAATAAACATCCTCTTTGCATCGGCGTGCATTTGTCGTGCGGGGTCATCCTATTTTTACATCACAGACGTAAGTCAAGCCACTAAATTTTAAGCAATCTGGTCAAGCAACCACGTTCACACAGCAAGAGTCCATTCAGCGAAGCGGAGCCAGCCTCACATAGCATGCATACATGTGCATCCACTGAAAGGTGACAACTCTTTCAGTAGTTTAGTGAGTTTTGGATCTAATAAACATGTTGTTGGTTTAGATGTAATGATAAGTTTAACTCTTCCTGTCCTATAGTTGTAAAGCTGCACTGTTCTGAGGGGCGATAACTGATGCTGTCAAAGGTTGTACATTTACAGTTGTATTTCTGATGCTGTTGATTTTCTCAGTGAATAAATTTATGAAGTCATTACTATTAAACTGTAATGGAATATTTTGTTCTGGTGATGTCTGTTTATTTGTTCATCTCCACTGTACTAAACAAGAACCTTGGATTGTTTTGGTTGTTTTCTATGAGTTTTGGAGATGTTCGGCTCTGGCTGCTTTTAGAGCCTTTTACAGCAGGAAGTGCTGTCTTTCCACACAATCCTAAAGACCCTAAATGAGTTTGTCTCCATTTGTGCTCTAGATTACGAGTTTCTCTCTTGATAGTGTGGGTAATACTGTTGTACCATGGTGCAGTACTTTTCTCTTTAACCTTTTTTAATCTGATCGGTGCAACAGTTTCTAATGTACTAGAGAAAATGGTGCCCATACTGCTAGTCACTGAATGAAAATAATGAAATTTATAGCATGAAATTTAGCATCTGTTTATATCTTGTTGTTGTTGTTTTTTTTTAATAATGTAAAAGTAAGACAGAATAAAGCAGAAACTCACACAGGAACACTCTGACTTGCGCCAACACACTCCACTGCTCTCACACACGTGCACGCAGAGAGAGAGAGAGAGAGAGAGAGATGAAAAGGAAAATACAGCTCACTGAATCTCAAGACTGATACTGTGTCCGCATCATTCAGGTAAGAACTTATGAAAAATTTCAGTTTGATTGTTTGCTTTCAAATGACCAATAGAGATGTTTTACCCATTTGAATTACACATTGCATTGTGTTTTAAATTTCACTTATAATATTCTGGCAGAAAATGACCAGTACCTTTTCTACAGATGTTTCTCTTATGGTGTGGACAATATTGTTTGGATTAGTCATGAATGTAATGCTTTTTAATCACAGTGAAACTCTTAGCCTTTCTTTTTGGCAAGATTATACATATTTGTACGACTTGCCAACAATCAAAAAATATGAACATTTTTACGTGCTTTTTAATTATTGCGGGAACAATAAACTTCAAAAGAATACACTCATGCTCTGAAACATTTCCCTACATGAGTGCGAACTGAATGTAATGTTTTCAGACACTTGACTGCATGATATTTAGATGAAAGTTCACTGTAGTTTCAATTTATTTTGAATGCAGTTTGGAGTGCTTTATTAACACACTTATGTAGGACTTGATGTTGGAATATGATTATGTTAAAATATGTTAAAGTATACTGCTGTATGTGCTGACAAGCATTTATGGAAAACTAAAATATACTTTAAAACCTGTATGTCATGTATTTCCATGTCATATAATTGTGATTACACTAGTATGTTTAAAATAGATTAACTTATTAACTGTAATATTGAATAAACTACAGATAGACACTAAAAATAACTCTAAAATTATAATTAATTTTCTTTATATGTTATTTAGTATGTTAGTCAACACATCAAAATAAGCATACTTCTTTAAAGCGTGACAAAAGTTTATTAAAACATGAAGAATTTACAATGAAGTAAAATGTTTAAATTGACATTACAAAGTGCACTTTTTAAAAGTGTACTTAAGCGTGTTAAGAAACATACAAGTATACCCTAGTGAAAAATAAATATACTAAAATCTATTTGAAATACATTTATTTTATGCTAAGTGTACTACAATTGCATTTACATTGCGTGCAAGTATACTAGTGATATTAAACACATTTTAGGCTCAATATTTAGAAATATGCATTGTGCAATAAAGAAGAACTGCAAATAAAGTTTCATTAAAATATTTATGTCAGTATGTCTGTAAATAGTCAACATTTGAAGCGGATCAAAACCCTTCATCAAAGTTGTCCTAAAACCTTCTTCTAAGGAACTAACTTGATTAATTTTTTTGATCCACTTCAAATGCTGACTACTGTATATTAATGGGTTTTTAGTTAGTGTGAAATTAATGTAGGCCTATTTTAAATACATTTTGGTAGGTTTTTTTCACTAGGGCAGACTCTGCATCCATTGCCTCTGACATGTTTTCTCACCAAACTCTTAAGGAAATCCAGAGTTACCTAAAGTTGTGCTGATGTTCATGTGCATTTTAAATACATTCTTTCTGACATGACTTGAAAACACTGTAACTGTTGAAGCTAAACCTTGACCCCCATTGGCCTGCCATAACATCCTACTATTGGTTGAACCACAATGATTGACATGTTTTGAACACGCCATAAAGCCAATGCCATCATAATCACCAACAATCGGTTTTGCTGTACTTTTGCTAAACAACTGAACTCACTGGAGTGTCACTATTGAGAATCTGTGTTGCAGATTTTGGCACATTTGTCAGAAGGAAACTTTAAAGTCTAGAAAGTCATTGTAGCTAAAGACACACGTCTCACCATGTATTTCAATTCTGAGAATGATCAAATTATTTTAGATGATGCTATATAATTTTTAGATGAGACTTTCTTTTTGTGCAAACCACAGAAAACTTGAGGTATGAACTGAAACATCTAGTTTGTTTCTGCTAATTGGCTGTAAGGGCAGAATTTTCAAACCCAACTTTTGCCGACAGCTCAGACGTAACCATGAGAAATTTGCAAATAAAATGATTTCATTTGTTACTTTTTATTTCAGTAATTTATTTTTGTTGAATGCTATGTTGACCTGTTATGATTAAATACAATTCAGTGAACAGTATTTGAGTTCTACTTGTTTAGTATAAAACAATAGTATTGGCCTAGATAAAAGTTTACAGGAAATCTGTTTTGAGTTGCAAAAAATAATAATAAGTAAGTTTTATAATTATGGCCTTTACCTTTTTTTAATAATTTGCTCACACTTTGAATATCAGGTAGGCTATTGTTTAATTCAATTCATTAGCACTTTTCACAATTCTGCATGGTTGCAAACAGATATACATACATATAGAAAGTAGTTACATAAGTAAATATTGTAATTATGACAAATAAAGAAACATATAGTAAGTTTGAAATGGTGAAAGAAATTCATGTACCTGATCAGAAGTTGTATTACATTTGTGTATTCCTAATGCACTTCGGTGCACCTACTGTAATACACTTTTCCCATTAATGCTACTTTAATGGCCCTTATTTGCACTTTGAAATATGGACTGCAGCCCTGTCAAAATATTATGAATTATTAAATTAATTCAATTAATTAAACTGATCCTGAGCAGAAAAAAAAAACGCAGAATCCAGAAACGTTTACTGCATGAAATCATTTTAAGTTATGCATCACATATAAATCAGCAGCTTAATGCAAGACCGCCAAATCATTTAATTGTGTTTTTGTCAGGAGCAGTTGTGGTGCACTGAGAGTTGAAGCGCGCAGAGACAATCGGCAGAGGAATGTTACGGATGATTTCATCCGCATATTTTTCCACCAATGAACGGAACTGTCTGTGTTTTAGTGCGTGCACAAAAATTAAACTAATGTGCCGGTAATTGCTTCATGTTGCGTTAATGACAGATCATGTCAGGTAAAAGGGAAGCAAAACATTCTTGATATTTAATGTTGCGTCTGCTGGTTTTATTTCTTCAACAGCTTAAAGTTTAATGCATGTTCGTGTTGTATAGCAACAGGCCGTTTCACGTTTATTTTCACGCTCCACTTACTGTGTCTATATTAATAATTTGACGGCGATTCACAGTCTTTTAATCCATATAATTTGTGCTGTCATTAATAGTGGTCATCAATAATGTCTGTGCGCTTATACTGTAGCTGTACTTGTAACAGTATAGAGAGAACATAAAGTAACACCAGTTTAGCGCAGTTTATATCTGTGTGGTGGTGCAACAGGTATAAGCCGAGTGCTCTTGTCCGACAGCGGCCCGAGTGACCCGAGTGGGTTCGATTCCAGCCCGTACTGGTTCCTGCATTCAATATACATATAAATCTGTTCCCATTGTCTCACTTATGTTCACTGGATAAGTAAGTTACTGGTATACTGTGGGTGTCTGTAAAAGGCATGTTCTAAAGCTGTAACTTTATTTATAAAGATTGCTTTATTGTAGTCTATTTGAAGCACACTACAAGTTCACTTGGAATGCCATTGCAATGTGTTTTAAAATCACTAAAAGTTTGTTATCAGTATAATATTAATGTATGTTCAACACTCTTACAATGTAATTGAATTGCAATTCTAATGTCACCAAAGTACATTTGAAGTTTATGCTGAGTGAATTCTGCATTTCAAAACGTAAATACAAGAGTATATTTAAAGTGTACTTAAGTATACTTGGAATAGTTCTGCTTTAGCACAAACAAGTATATTTAATATAACTTTAGCATAACTTCAGCACTGCTTTTGGACAACTAAAATGCTTTTGTTCCAAAGTTGTTCCAATTTAACAGACTTTAAGTATACCAATTTATAGCGTGCCACAAATACATTTAGTTATACTAAAGTACATACGAATAAATTGTGTTTAAGTATACTATTTTTTCACTAGGGTAACGTTTTAAAAATATACATTAAATAAAATGTAATATTTAAAGAACACTACAAGAGCACATTCATACAGTTAAAGGCAAGACTTTTGATCTTCTTCAGGACATAAATGAAGATATTTTAATGAAAGTTTTCTGTTCCTCCATTGAAAGTCTTCTCCCAAAACTCTGACGCATTAAAAGGTTCATAAAGAGATGGTAAAATAAATCCATAGGAATGAAGCAGTTTAATCCAAGACTTCTAAAGAGACAAGATAGCTTTTAGATTTAATTTTATTCTTTTATTATCATGAGAACCAATGAAGTGTTGTGTTGATGATTATTCAAATGGATGATATTGGAAATACATTTTATATAAATGCAGCAAAGTAAATCACTTGCTCACATATTTTGTCTTTCAGCAATTCAGAGTGATAATAGAGTACAACAACAACTACAATCGTGACATCTTTAACACGGCTGATGTACTACAAAGATCTGCATATAAATCCAATGGATGATCCACTTTCTTTGCGCACTGAAATCAGACTGACTATCTTTCTCATCACTAGTGTTTGTGTGGGTCTGCCAGCTCTGGTTTGGGCTTTTCGTCTTCTGCACCTTCAAAGAAAGATTAGAGGCCGAATCTCAGCCTTCGTCCTCCTCCTCCTCATCAGTAGCCTGATACAACTGCCCCTAAACCTATATTCAGTGAAACAACTCAGGAAATTACACCTGAACCCTAAGCTTCTCCAGTTCTGGTTACTGTTAAGT
The DNA here is from genome assembly GCA_028476615.1 of Culter alburnus. Classification (NCBI taxonomy): domain Eukaryota; kingdom Metazoa; phylum Chordata; class Actinopteri; order Cypriniformes; family Xenocyprididae; genus Culter; species Culter alburnus. The sequence continues at coordinate 23,751 of JAOTNS010002235.1, read as the reverse complement.
TTTTGTAGTTTTCACCTCCATCAGCTGGTGGCTCTAGAGGTGGCTCTGTCACGTATTTTCTCACGCTCCTGCTGCATCATAACCTCCATCCTTGTGCTCATCTTTTCCTTACCATTCATCTTCATGGACCTATTTGGAAATTCGATCATTTTATATTATTTGTTTTTGCACATTTTTTTATTGCTCTGCTTATTTGCTGCAGTAGTGTGTGGAGTCACATGTCACATCTGTTCTACCCTTTCAGCAAAAAAACATTTAGTGTTAATTGTTGCCTTTATTAACTTTATGCTGTTTTTAGCAATGTTGAACCCTGTAACTTTCTTCAGGAATATAGCTAGACCACATTGGACTTTTATGTCTCCTCACTTCATGGGTTTGAGAGCGATGTTAGACCCTCTCCTGTGTGTTCTGGTCTGCAGAGGAAATCTCAACGATGCTCAGACACCACAAACACACACAGAACCCAACGCTGATCAGACGTCAGTCTGAACTTCACTTTCATCAGTCCTGGGTCTGAATTTGCTATTTCAATCATTGTACTTTATTTTGAGGTTCATTCAAAACAAAACAAAGATGTGTACTGATCTGTACATTAGTATCAACTTGCATGCATACATGTGCTTCTCATGACTCTTCAGAGCAGCAGAAGTTGGCGGCAGATTTGCTTGTTTTGAAGGTCTGTGTTGTCCTGTAGACTCACACTTGTTGTCTCTGTTGTTGGGTCTATTGATGCAGCAGCATGTTTGAAATACAGCAGAATGCATGTGTATGGGCTGGTATTGTACTATGCTCGTCTCCTGACTTTTTGTGGGGATTTTATGATGCCTTTTATTTTATTTAATTTTTTCATGTCATAAATGATCAGAGCATCATGTCTGTGTATTTATTGGCAGTAGCAAGTCTTCATTAGCAGCATATAGTTAAAATAGTAAAAATAAAATACCTCAAAATGGGTAGACAAAGAATAAAATATAAGTCTATGAACTGTCACAAATACAGTAAATACCTTGGCAGCTTTGTTTGTGTCACAGTTTCAGTTCAGTTTGGACTTTGTTTGTGTTTGCATCATTTCCCTGCCTGTGTTAGTCACTGTGGTTACTAGTTTGATTTGCCATCACATTCAGCTGTGTCGTCATTAATCAACTTGTCTGAATGTGAATTTAAGTTCTTGTGTTCTCAGTTTAAGTTGTCTGGTCTCATCTATGTTTCACTGAAGCTACCCTGTGTTTGAATTGCCTGTGTGTTGAATTAATTAAAGACTTTTGGAATCTTCATCCTCATCTTCTTGCATTTATATACAATATACAGTATAATTTTCACACAAGACATACGATAGCCCAAAAGGAAGTCAGCAATTATGGGTTGTTTGAAAAACGCATTCTCTGGAATTTGATTTACTCCTCATCCGATCACACACAATCTCAGTCAGAGTGAAATCAAAACATTAAGGATGCTAAATTGCGAGTGGATCTCGAGCAGTTTGGCCATGGCGAGGCAACATACTGATCGCGAAAAAGAGAAACAGGAAGTGTGTTATAACTTCTGCATACATTGACTGATTTTGATGAAACTTCAACTGCATGTTTGTTGTAGCAGGATGATCACATGGATGTGACTATCATGAGTCAAAGTCATAGTGCCACCAACTGGCAGCAGGAAGAGTGTCACTTTCAAAATGCTTTGAAATCGCCCTCATATTTACCCGATTGACTTCATTCTAAGGTGGGTCTATAGCGCCACCTTTTGACAAAAGTTTTAACCACAGTCACCAAACTCGGTACATATATTGTTCTCATCAAGCTGGACAACTTTCTAATTCACAGTCATTAGCTCCGACCAACAGGGCGTCAGCTATTTTGGTTTGAATGTGATTTTTTTTAAAAATCAGGCTCTGAATTTTTAACTACTTCTCATTGGGGATTCTTACAATTCTCACCAAACTTTCTGAACCTGATGCAAAGACATTGACAATGCTACATTGCGAACGGATATTGGATATCTCAAACAGTGTTGCCATGGGTTGGGCCCATCGTCACTGCTTGCAGCTATATTTTTGGTTTGATTTTCCCCATCACCATGGGCAGTCCATCTTTTCATCTCTTGTGCCTCGAACAGGGAGATCGCTTCCTCGAGGAACATTTCCACCTTGCTTAGCAGTCGATTGCCTTTGCTCATTCCTCCTCACGGGAATCAATACCTCTACAAAGTCCCAGTTGTCCGGGGAGGGACCTTTACTGCATTTGTAGAGTGGGTTGGTGTCATGTGGATTGCCAGGAAATTATTATCAGTGTATAAATAGGAAAAATAGAACTTGAAAATAGAAAATGCTGCAACTTCCAGAAGTTACAAAGCTCATAAAACAGCTAAACATACAACTCAGAATCATCAGGCTGAAAAGATTCATGTATTCTAGTCTGTATTATATGTCAGTTCATCTTTAATGACTTCAAGGGGGAAAAAAATCAATAAACAACCATGTCTTTCCTAGATATATTCAGGAATTTTTTTACAGTGCTGTGCTCATGGCATAAGAAAGTTTTCAGTCTCGCTTTATTTGCTCTCTCATTCTGTTTCAGTTTTTTTCTACTGCTGGTTTCTGGTTGTTGGTTTATCTGCTGGTTTGATCTTCGCTCTCATATCTGAGCTCTGACTGTGGTTTCAGTAAAGATTAATGACCAGCCAACATCATTTCACTAATCATATCATCAGCACATGGAAAGTGTGAACAAGTGTTAGTCAGGTGAATTCACTATCATTCTGATTAGATTATAAGAGCTGACTGATTGCTATAAAACAAGGTCTCCAATCTGCTCCTGGAGGACCACTGTCCTACTGAGTTTAGCTCCAGATGCAATTAAACACAACTGAAGCAGCTAATCAAGATCTAATTAGGCATACTAGACATTTCTAGGCAGGTTTGTTGAGGCAAGTTGGGCTATAAAAGTTGGGATTTTTGTGTCATCAATGATTACCTCAATGCATCATCACTTTGCATCAAAATGGCTTCAAGAATGGTTTCTCACAATGATCCAGGTGTCATCCCAGAGGAAAGAAATCAAAAATCTTTCACATATCAAATATTTCTCTTTGACATAAATGAGGTTATTTTAACATCAAATGGAGACTTTAGCTTGAGTTTCACACTCTAACTCTAAAGACCATTGGAGACCACTGTGAGACACTGAGTTTTAGAAGAGATCTCAACAACATCACACACTGTGCTCATATTTTCCTCAGCTAGAGAAACTGGATTGCCCACCTTTGTCTCTTTTAAAGTTTAGAAGAGACCTCAACAACTTTACAAATTGTGCACAAGTCAAGTACTTGAAAGGCACTAAAGTAGAAAACAATCCATAATTCAGAGTTTAAGCCTATATTAAGAGTGAAGTTATACAAAAAATAAGGTTAACACACAATAAAAGAATTGATTTGTAAAGTTGATGAGATCTCTTCTAAACTTTAGAGACAAATATGAGAGCACCAGACCCAGATAGAAGTGTTCAACAGAAGAAAGAAACTGGAAGTTTTCATTGATCCTAATGACCTTGATTAGCTGCTTCAGGTGTGTTTAATTAGGGCTGGAGATAAACTTGGGTGGAAAATTTGAACACCCCTACCATGCTTTCTAGAAAGGTGTCATTTATATTTTAAAAGGAATTTGTTGATACACCATTGAAGTGTGGTTGAAATATTAATGTTGTTTCAACATTAACTTGGAATATTAGATGGCAACATCTGTTTTTGTCACAATCCCTGCCTGTGTTCCCCATGTCTGTCTTGGACTCTTATTTTGAAATTCGTATTCTTTTCCTCTGTTCACTTCATGTTTCCCTGCTGCTTTTCCCTTGTTAGCTACCATAGCTACCCTCTCGGCTGAAAGGAGTGTTGCCATCGCCAAGAGAATCCTACGACAGCCAGACCCACAGCTCGCCCTGCTGAGCTACAGAGCTACTCCCATCACCGTAACAGGTCACAGCCCAGCTTATCTCATGTTTGGCCATGAGATCAGGACTACGGTGCCTGTGTTGACCCAGCAGCTATGTCCAGCTCTACGTCCAACTCACCAGACTGTAAGACTGAAAGACCAACAGACTAAATCAGCCTACTGCTTCTTCTAGCTTCTTCTACAACAGGCGTCATTCAGCCAGGCCCTTGTCAACACTGCAGCCTGGTCAGAGTGTTACAGTTAAGCTGGACGGGGAGAAGGGCTGGAGGACCCCAGTGAAAGTCATTGCAAAAGCACCAGAGCCCAGATCCTACATTGTCCAAACCGACCAAGGGACTGTAGCACACAGAAACAGGAGGCATTTACAGGAAGTGCCCGAGCCAACAACCTAAGTTACTGCAAAAGAGACTAGCCCTGCCTGCTGCCACTAATGCAGCTGTGCCCTGTGTTCCCACCATTCCTCCTGGTTCCGGTTCCTCCCCAAAGAGGACCTTTGCTGGTTGAGCTATTAAGCCACCTGCTAGGTTTAAGGACTATGTTTGAGATGGAAATGTCCTTTACTAATGATGTTTTGTTTTATGGTACAAACTTCTAGAGTGAGTTATAAGAGAAGTTTAAAAATGCCAGTCCAATTGTTATTGTTTTGTTTTCCTATTGTTATTGTTTTGTGTTTACTGCATAGTAGAATTAACACACACAGCTAAAAGTTACATTTGGATATTTGGTCACGTTAAATCACAAATGGTATCTTCTTTATTGATTATAGACAAAGTTGCAAATGTTTATTCTGCTGTTTGGGAATCAGCTAAAGAGGGGAGATGTGAGGTGACTTAATTTGGTAATTATTACATGCTCCACTAGGAGGCGCCGCTGATTAGCGTTGTGGCTTGTTGCTGCTGGTTTTACATAAAAAAAAAAAAGCCATGAGGAAGAGTTCATGCGTTCTCACAAAATGGACTGATCTCCGCTGTTACTCTGTTGGGTAATTACGTTAAATAAAAGACATTTGAGTCAACTTCCGTTGACTCAAATGTCAACGGAATACCACTAGTCCCAATTCCGTTGATAGTTTAGTTTAATTGAATTTTATCTTATGTTGTCATCTTGCTTTTATCCACTATTTGTGTCTGAATTATCGCCAAATCTTTACTGATGAGTTTGAAGTTTATTGTACATGTAGTGGTATGAACTCAAGTAGTCCTGTATGTATTGTTTATCATTAATATTATTAGTTATCATTTGTTAAATATGGTTCTTGCATTAAATGTAGGCCTATATGAAAATATATTTGTATATAGTACTGTGCAATGATGCCAACTTGAACATCACTTAGACCTGTAGACGCTGGCGGGTGACGCTAGAGGGTGATCGTGAGCCACAGGACATAGAGCTTCATTTATATATGAAGAAGCCACTCTGGCAGTCACTGAAACACAGTTGAACGATAACGAATTCATTTATCTGTTTATGTGTTTTTACAGGTAAGATGAGTGATGTGGCATCACAGTTTGTGTTCATAAAATGTTTATACGTTAGTTATATGTGTTAGTTTGAATTTGTATATTAAATCGATAAATTTAGCGGTTGAGATGCGGCCAGCGGCGCCCGCGCGATGGATTGCGCAATCGCGGCTGGGAGGCGGCTGACTCCGCTGCGCTGGTAGAGGCCGCGTGATGCATTACGACATCATAGCTGTCAACCCTCCCGTTCCGGGTTTCTCACGTATTTTAGCTCTTTTTCCGCTGTCTTCCCGTTTTAGTATTTTCCCGTAAAATATCCCGTATTTTTACGCTCTGATTGTGTTAACTCAGAACACGCAAGTATCTGTGTCTGTGAAGTGGCTTGCACTTGACCACGGGCGATGCACGTATGCATGCGCCGAACGCGTCTTTCCGCGCTCATGGAGTTTCTTTGAAAAGCTCGCGGGAAATGTAGTATATAAATTGTAATGGACATCGGGAGAAATGGGAACACGGGGGCACCGCGATGCGACTGCAAAGGGCACTTTCACTTTCACGATCAAAGTGCACGCCATTGATAAGCATTGTAAATGCAGTATTACAGATTAAACGCGCAGGTCTCCTCTCGTGCGTCCTCCTCACTGGACGAGGCAATATCACTTTCGTTTCACTTTCAGATATCTCTTTTATAGATGCCATCAATGCTTTTACCTTTCTAGATGTATTTACCGAAATCAAAACAGTCCATAAACTATTATCCTCACGAAAACTTCAGTCAAGCCAGCTTGCGCGTCAACCTGAGAGATCAGCCTTTAAATTTCTCGGTTTCTGAATGGGCGGTTTGGCTTGATTGACATTATATACCATCGACCTGTCCTAAAACGTTAGCACGCTTTGATCGATGGTTTGGAGATCGCGTGTTTCTCCGTTCGAGAGCGCATTTCCGTTGATTGTTTACGAACGAAAGCTCACAGAAACGTGAAAATGAAAATGGTCTCATTTGAAAGAAAATATCCTAAGCTAAAAGATGATATGTGACTGATTGAAGCAACCCTTATCAAAAGTGCAGGGGTCCTGACCCCCTGTCCCCAGTGCCAACGTAATAATCGTGTAAAAAAAATCCCTTATTTTGGGGATGGATCCCGGGAAATCTCCCTTATTTTCAGTGTTCAATGTTGACAGCTATGTACGACATAAGTGCCTATTGTCGTCAGAAAATATAATTACACAATCACTCGTTGTTTTGAAAGAGTTGATATTTGTTCATTATTACGTTTGTGTTTTGTAAATCTGTCATGGGTTAAGGACAACTAAATTGCTGATACAGATCGTTTACAATAGTGCACACAGAGAAATATAGCCTACTAAAAAGGAAACAAAGTGATTATACACCTTTGTGTTATGTTTATTGAGTATTGAGTTTTGTCAGTTTGATGTAATGAAAATGTTATTGTGTTACAGACATCACACAAAAAAGATGATGCGTACGTCATCACTACAGAAAATTACCATAAGCCGTATGCCTTTTCAGAGGGTGCTTAATAAACTGGTAAACTTTATATCTGTAAAAAACTCAGATGGACAGTAATAAATTGCGCGCACTCTCTCTCTCTGCCATGACGTAGTTTGTACTGATCCATCCTTGATAACTTCAACCGTGGTGGTTCTCAGTGACTCAGATGGCGGGAGACTATGGGGCATCGTATGTTCGTTGGTACATCCAACAACAGAACATTTGTAATGTTTTTGGCACAGATATTGCATATCTCTAGCTGATACAGCGAGCGAGTACACAAATGGGGGACTCTGCGCTTCTCACTCAGGGGTGTGTCTATGCTAACAGGGCAATTGTCACCAGTCATGGACGGGGTTCCCAACTCTTATGTAGGAGAGTAGGGGAAATATCAAACCGTGTGTTCTGAGAGATTGAAAATTATAAATGGGGATTTAAAAAAAAAAGTATTGGGTTGATTTTTACCATTATAGGCTTGTTGTTTACACACACTGTGGACACACGTCTGTGTTCAAACACCTTAAAAAGCGAATTTTGCATAATAGGTCCCCTTTAAAAGAAAATATCTCCCTTCGCTTTGAACTTTAAGCGTCATAGCTTGCAGATGTTATGCTCAAACAGCAGCATTACACTCTAACTTAAGTTAAAAAAGTGAAATCATAATGAACCACCCCTTTAATATATTATATTATTATTATTTATATTATTTTAGAGATTTCATCTGGTCTTGATGAAATAATGACTCACTGGCATAACAGTGGAAACTAATTCCATGTTTTCTTATAACATTACCAAGTGGCAGCATATATACTGAAAATAACAGGGGCCCTAACACAGATCCTTGCGGCACTCCAAAATTTACTGATGTTATCTTCTGATAGGTATGATCTAAAACACCTTAATGCCTGACCCTGAATACCAATGTAATTTTGTATTTGATCTAAGAGTATTTTATTATCTATAGTGTCAAATGCAGCACTAAGATTATGTAAAAACCAGTATTGAGACACAGCCTTGGTCAGAAGAAACAAGTCTTTTGTCATTTTAATGAGCACAGTTTCTGTGCTATGATGAGGCCTAATTCCTGACTTTTAAAAGATCTTTAGCAACTTTTAAGTTGCTAAAGTATTTTACTGAATAATTCCTCAGAGCAGTGCTGACATTCTGTGTGAGTGTGAGTGTGTGTCTGTACTGTATGTGTGTTTGAGCAGGAGAAAGAGTGTAAAAACCATGACAATAATTTGTCGTTTTTTATCCTATTGTTTATTATATTTATTTGCTTGGTCATTGTCGTTGTTGGTTTGTTTCTTTTGCTGTTTTCAGCTGTAAGGACCTTTTGATATAACTGAAATCATTTGGCGAAGTGATATGCAACTGCAATGCAGTCAAGACCTGCTAGAACTACTTTAGCTGTGCGTTTCCCTGAAAATAATTGTGCACCTTAGAACATTCGTCAACAAATCAGTGTAAATATGATATTAGTGTGTTTATCAGTGAATTACACATTCGGTTTATGTGCGAGTTATGCATATGAAGAGCATTTCAACTGCATGAATATTCACTTTAATATGATCACATAATACACTGACAGACAGAGAATATACACTGTAAAACAAAAAATATAAAAGTGAGAGATAAAGATTAAATATAAAACAATCATGTCTGCTCCTTTCAGTAATTAAGACAGAGATATACAGTAAGTGCGGAAATAAGTATTTATATAAGACACTTATTTTGTATGTAGATGACTATACAATAAAACTAATGCTTTAATTAGTAATTGATTACTTAGGCTATTCATCATGAAAATTAATAAAAATTAATTATCTTTAATGTGCAGACAAAATGAACTAACAGCTTTAATTTAAACAGAGAAAGCTGATAGAAAGCTTGACAGAGACGGCAGAAACACATTTAATAATAAGGCAAGTTTACTTAAATTAAAAGTTGCTGTAATAATTTAAATGTTCTGTAATTGTTAATAAAAGATAAACATAAACATCTGATAAAAGTCTAAAAAGAAAAATAATAATTTTTACTGTAATGCTGAATGGCTATAATTACAAATGTCATCCCCAGAAATTAAAAAATAAAAAAAAATAAAATCCAATAAATAGAGGCATCAGTATCAGTGTTGGTCATACTGGCCTTCAATCATAGTACCTGTGTACAACAAACATGTAAAATATACTATCTTAATGTCTTCAGCTGCATTAATTTGGAGATTCAAATGAAAATTTAAAATGTAATGTGATTCATCCCAGTTAATTACAGAAAAATGTGCTGTTAATTCATTTGTTTACTTGGTTGACAGCACTATTTTCTGCATATTTTATGCAGTCAAAATATTATGTCATCACAACCAGTCCATCTTCCCAGACCAGCTCAGACTAAACTAGTCCCTTCAGGATTTTGAGATGTCTGAATACTGAGATTCTGCCGGCAGACCAGTACACACAGGAGAGGGTCTGAAATCAGTCTCACACTCAACAAGAAACAAGGAGTAAGCCAAACAGGAAGAGGCTGAAGAAAAGATGGAGTAAAGAATAAGAAGAAACATAGTGAAATAAAGGGCAGATAAAGCACCAGCAGAGTGAATATGAAAACAACCCAAATATGATGATCTGGTTTTCTGGATGCGGGAGAGTGACGACTGGCACAGCATGAAACACAAGAAAATATTATCCATGTGATCACTGACACAATGAACACAAATTGAACATCCAATAAGTAATAATTGTACAAAAAAATCTCACCAATAATGAAACAGAGAAACACAAGTATGTAGAAAATGATGAAACAAGGTGAAAGAAAAACAGAAGCAGTGTACAGTGGATATTTCACTGACAGAATTCCCTCTAGCGCCACCAGCTGGTTCAGAAGCAGACCACAGGCTCTTAACGGCCATGAATAATAAAAAAAACAATCTAACCAATTATACCAGGAGAGCTGAACTACAAGAAGTTTAACCAGTATGTAGGGACTCAAGAAAAGCTCGAAAATGTCAGTGAGGAGGAGGAGGACGATGAAGGTTGAAATACGGTGTCCATTCTTTCTGTGATGAATTAGATCGCTGACAGACCAAACAAGAGCTGGTAGACCTGCGCACGCACCAATGATGATGAAGATGGACAATCTGACCCTTATCTGTGGCAGGACAGGAACCAGCTTAAAGCCAAATGGATAATAATCCATATTCTAGTCTGTCTTTGATCTCTTTGTGATATCCAGCTGAAAATATGTAAATGTATAAATAAGAAAAATAGAACTTGTGCTGAATAAATGCTGAGCAACATTCAGAAGTTACAAAGCTCATAAAACCAGCTAAACATACAACTCCGAAACATCAGGCTGAAAAGATTCATGTATTCTAGTCTCTATTATAATCTTTAATGACTTCAAGGGAAAAAAATCAATAAACAACCATGTCTTACCTAGATATATTCAGGATTTGTTTAAAGCATGTGCTCATGGAATAAGAAAGTTTTCAGTCTTGCTTGATTTCCTCTCTCGTTCTGTCTGTGTTTTTGCTCTTTCTTCTTTTTTTCTACTGCTGGTTTCTGGTTGTTGGTTTATCTGCTGGTTTGATCTCATCTCCACATCTGAGCTCTGACTGTGGTTTCAGTAAAGAAGCATGAATAATTACTTAAACCATCTTTACTTAAATGTTAAAAGCATTAAATCAAATTTTATAGCACTCTGTAAATGTAGTAGATAAGTGAACTCTTTTCCCATCATTGCTGTGATTTTCCATCATTTACAACACAACGCTTTTCCACCAAAGACGGAACTTATGTTGGCATCTTGCTTTTATGACATGCTATTGCATTTGTTACTGTATTGCAATAGCATGTTCTCACCCCCTTTGTTGTGTGTTCTCGGGGGTGGGGTTTATGTCAATTTGAGGGTTAGTGATGTCACCAACCCAGGAAGAAGATCGTTGTAGTCCCTACCAGCCGTTTAGTTCTTAAACAGAGAATTCTTTAAAAGAAAATAAATAACTCAACACTCGAATAACTTTGAGTGTTGTAACTTTGCAGGTGTTTATGCTCTAACAGCAACATTACACACTAACTAAAGTTAAAAAAGTGAAATCATAATCAACCACCCCTTTTATGTATATTATATTTATATTATTATTTATATTATTTTAGAGATTAGTCTTGATGAAGTATCACTGGCATAACAGTGGAAACTAATTCCATGTTTTCTTACAACATTACCAAGTGGTAGCATATATATTGAAAATAACAGGGGGCCTAACACAGATCCTTAAGTTTCCATAATTGAGACGCCATAATTTACTGATCTTCTGATAGGTATGATCTAAAACACCTTAATGCCTGTCCCTGAATGATTTTGTATTTGATCTAAGAATATTTTATGATCTATATCAGTGGTTCCCAACCACATTCCTGGAGGACCCCCAACACTGCACATTTTGCATGTCTCCTTGATCAAGCACACCTGAATCAAGTCATCAATTCATTAGCAGAGACTCAAGACCAGAAATGGGTGTGTCAGACAAAGGAGACATGGAAAATGTGCAGTGTTGGGGGTCCTCCAGGAATGTGGTTGGGAACCACTGATCTATATGTCAAATGCAGCACTGAGATCAAGTAAAACCAGTATTGAGATACAGCCTTGGTCAGAAGCTAGAAGCAAGTCATTGTAATTTATTTTATTTTTTTATTTATTTATTTATTTATTTGCAAAAAGGAGCACAATTGAGCTGACACAACTTTGTAGTATTTTAGACATGGGTTTGTAATTTGCTAATTTTGGATCTAAACTGAGGTTTCTTCATGAAAGACTTAAAAACAGCTTGAACGTCATGAGAAGAAGCTCTTCTGCTAAAGCTAACAACTCTTTCAGTAGTTTAGCGAGTTTTGGATCTAATAAACATGTGTTGGTTTAGATGTAATGATAAGTTTAACTCTTCCTGTCCTATAGTTGTAAAGCACTGCAACTGTTCTTGAGGGCAATAATTGACGCTGTCAAAGGTTGTACATTTACAGTTGTATTCTGATGTCGATTTTCTCAGTGAAAAAATATTATAGTCATTACTACTAATAATGTAATGGAATATTTAGTTCTGGTGATGTCTGTTTATTTGTTCATCTCCACTGTACTAAACAAGAACCTTGGATTGTTTGGTTGTTTTCTCTGAGTTTGTGGAGATGCTCGGCCTGGCTGCTTTTAGAGCCTTTTTATAGCGGGAAGTGCTGTCTTTCCTTAATTCTAAAGAACAAGTTTGTCTCTATTTGCACTCTAGATAAAGAGTTTCACTCTTGATAGCGTGGGTAATACTGTTGTATCATGGTGCAGTACTTTTCTCTCTAACCTTTTAAATTGGTGCCCATACTGCTAGACATTGAATGAAAATAATGAAATTTAGCATCTGTTTATTTGTATTTTTAATAATGAAAAAGTAAGACAGAATAAAGCAAAACCACAAAGAACAATCTGACTTGCGCCAATACACTCCACTACTCTCACCATGTGCACACTCAGAAAGAGAGAGAGAAAGAGATTGAGAGAGAAAGAATACAAGCCAGATCTCACGACAGATCAGAATCTCAAGACAGATACTGTGTCCGCATAATTCAGGTAAGATCTTATGAAAAGACTAATAGAGATGTTTTACATTTGAATTACACATTGCATTGTGTTTTAAATTTCACTTATATATTCTGGCAAAAAATGACCAGTACCTTTCTACAGATGTTTCTCTTACGGGTGTGGACAATATTGTTCGGATTAGTCATGAATGTAATGCTTTAAATCACAGTGAAACTCATACATACTTGTACGACTTGCCAACTATCAAAAAATATGAACATTTCAAAGCATTTTATTGCGTGAACAATAAACTTCAAAAGAATACACTCATGCTCTGAATCATTTCCCTACATGAGTGCAAACTGAATGTAATGTTTTTGGACACTTCACTGCATGATAATTGCAATTAGAAAAGTTCACTATAGTTTCACTATAGGTATTTTGAATGCAGTTGGAGTGCTTTATAACACTTATGTAGGTTTGTTGTTGGAATATGATTATGTTAAAACTTGGTTATAAGTGTGCTGCTGTATGTGCTGACAAGAATTTATGGAAAACTAAAATATACTTTAAAACCTGTATGTCATGTATTGCTATGTGTTACGGAGGGACTGCAATAGGAGGTACAGTATGTGGATCCATGTGCAAAGCTTTATTCCAGAACATGGTCAAAACAGGTAAGGGTCTGACAATAGCATACAGGTACATAAGACAGAAGAGTATCCAGGGAGAAGACAATCAGAAAACAAGGCGTGACTAGACTTAGACTAGAACTAGACACTCAAACAAGGACTGGGAACTGGCTCCAAAAAGTAGCTATGCAAAACAGCATAAACGTTAAACAATACTCAGCAGTGAGAGAGAGGAAGTGCATGGCTTATGTAGGGTGTGTGATTGGCTGCAGGTGTGTGTGTAATCATTGCAATGAATGATGGGAAATTTAGTCCGGGGTGAAGTGCAAAAGTTAGTGTGGTGCAAGAGTCCATACAAAACAGAACTGGGATTGTGACATATCCGGACAGACGGCCAGAAAACCCCCACTGCGGAGCAGACGACCACCACAGCAGATCTGGTAATTCTGGAAACCACCATGGCTGATCAGGTGAAACTGAAACATGAAGCACAGAGAGGTTGGCATTGGCCACTAGGGCCATAACTGGACAGGCAGGGAGCTCAGAAAAGCCTTCCAGGGCTCTAACTGAAACATCCTCTCTGGTCATGTTGCGGTGTTCAGGAACAACTTCTGCAGTTGCATTGAGACAAATGGACAGTTCTGGTACGACCTCTGCAGTCATGTCGAGGCAGACAGGAAACTCAGGGATGACCTCTGTGGCCGTGTCAAAGCAGAGAGGAAACTCATAGGCCATGAGGCTGGGTTCTGGGACAGGGACAAACTCTGGACTGGACTCATGGACAGAGGTGGACTCAGGAATGGACTCATAGATTGAAACAAGCTCAGGAACAGATTCATGGACTGGAGCAGGCTTTGGGACTGGAGTTGATGTGTGCACAGCCCACACACACCAAATGGCAGTAGCCATAATGACCAACGTTGCAAATTCTGAGGGCTCAGGCATGGCAGCCATCTCGGCTGAGGGCTCACAGACAGCCACCTTAGCTGTGACAGGACAAGACGAAAGTTCATAGATGGCCTCCTTAGCCAGGACAGGGTGAAAGTTCATAGCTGGGTACCGCTGACACCTCCAGAGGGTCTGCAGTTGGGTTGCCTGGGTTGAGACAGGACAAGAGTTCAACAACGGACTCCGTGGCTGATTCAGGACAGGATGAGAGCGTGTCGCTGGACGCCACCACCGTGCAAGTAGCTGAAGCAAGCACTACCGTTTCGTGAGGTTTTGCAGCATATGCCACCACCTCTAGGGAAATTGCAGTGGGAGTAACTTCCTCCAGAAGTTCTGCAGCATAAGCCGCCACCTCTGGAGATTCAGCGGTGATGTACGCGGCCCAGGTACACCGTAAGGCGACCCCCATTATGGGGAGCGCTGCAGACAGGGGAATCAGTTCAGGAGCAGGAGGGCTAAAATTAATTGGTTTGGGGAAACCATCTGTTCGTACTGACACCAGCGGTGGATCCTCCACGCTGGATGCCAACCTTTGACGCTTGATGATGGGTTCCCCTGACAGAACAGAGGAGGGTTGTGGTATGTCAGCTGCAACAAGACATGACTCTGGGGTGTCAGACATAATGTTGCAAGGCTCTGAAAGATCAGCTGAGACGTGGCGTGGTTCTGGAAGATCAGCAGAGACGTGACGTGACTCAGCGGAGATGTGACGTGACTCTGGATGATCAACTGTAACTTGGCTCATGAAGATCAACTGTGACGTGACTGGATTCATGAAGATCAACTGTGATTTGACCTGACTCAACCAAGATGAGCCATCCGGATCCATTTCAAGACCTGGTCGATGCACTCGTCGAACACTAACCAGCACTTCCACTCCGGCACCTCCGGCGACCACTTCCGCATTCCCCGCTGCATCTCCTTCACCCGTTGCGGTCGCCAGTCCCATGGCCAAATCGGCGCCCTTCACTGGCTCGGCGGAGAACTGCAACGGATTCCTCCTGCAGTGTTCGCTGGTCCTAGAGATGCAACCGCACCTGTATCCTGATGACAGCACTAAAGTGGCGTACATAATCTCTCAACTCGAAGGGAAAGTTCTCCGCTGGGCTGAACCACTCTGGACACAGAAAAATCCCATCGTCAAGTCATACTCAAGCTTCGTAAATCACTTCAAGGTAGTGTTCGGGAAACTAGCCTGGGATTCATCAGTCGGTGAGAGATTATGTCAATTGAAACAAGGTTTAATGTCTGTGTCTTATTATGCCCTTCAGTTCCGGACTTTAGCTGCTGCAAGTGGCTGGAATGAACAAGCTCTTATCACCACCTATCGACAAGGGCTCGATCCACGTGTGCGGTTGCATCTCGCTGCATACGAGGATTCCATCGGGCTCGAAAAATTCATCCAGTTATGCATCAGGTTTGCCACTCAGAACCACCCAGAACCAGCCAGCGAACCCATGCACGTTGAATACTCATGTCTTACGTCTGCTGAGCGACAGAGGAGGCTGACCCAGAATCTTTGCATCTATTGTGGTCGTCCCGGGCATTTCATCTCTGAATGCCCCTTCCGCCCTGTGCGTCCCATGGTGAGTGTATCATGCCTGTGCTGAATAAGATGAAACCACTCACTATTGTTGTAAACCTTACTGCTGCCGATCTCTGTCTTCCAGTCAACGCGCTCCTCAATTCTGGGTCTGCAGGCAACTTCATCTCCGGAAACCTCTGTCGTCAGCTCCAGCTCAAAACTACAGCCATGCAGAAGATCTATCAAATCCACTCAGTAACTGGAAAACCTCTACGACAAGTTTGTTGCAGTGTGGGACCTCTTCACCTCCAAATCAGTGTTCTTCACATGAAGAAGATTCATCTGCTGGTTCTGAAGGAGTCAACGGCTGACGTGATTCTAGGGCGCCCCTGGCTTGAGCAGCACAATCCCATCATCTCCTGGAGGACAGGAGAGATCCTGAAGTGGGGTAACCAATGCTTTCCTGACTGTTTCCCTGAGTTTCCGATTCCAAGTCATCCAAGTTCCAAAGAAATCCAAATCTCTGCTCCTAAGTTTCCTGTTCCAAGTCGTCCAAGTTCCAAGAAGCCCAGAGTTTCTGTTCCTGAGTTTCCTGCTCCAAGTCGTCCAAGTTCCAAAGAAACTCAAGTCTCTGTTTCCGAGTTTCCTGTGTCAAGTCTTCTAAGCTCTGAGAAAATCCAAGTCTACGCTACTTCTGTGGAAAGTCCACTCAAGAAACATTCTACAGACATCCCTGCATGTTCCTCCCACTTCAGCGATGTCTTCTGTCCTCAAAGAGCCTCCAAGCTACCTCCTCATTGGCCATGTGACTGCGACATCGACCTCATCCCCGGTGAGCCAGTGCCCAGAGGAAAGATATACTCACTGTCAATCCCTGAGGAGAAGGCCATGGAGGAGTACATCAATGAGGCTCTGGCACAAGGATACATCCACCCGTCTACTTCCCCTGCTGCTTCCAGCTTTTTCTTCATGGCGAAGAAGGACGGAGGCTTGCGGCCATGTATCGATTACAGAGCCTTAAACAAATTCACCGTCAAGTTCAGGTACCCATTTCCTCTCGTACCAGCAGCGCTAGAACAACTATGCGGCACCACTGTGTTCACCAAGTTGGACCTCCGCAGCGCCTACAACCTCATCAGAATATGTGAGGGGGACGAGTGGAAGACAGCTTTCGTGACCCCTACTGGCCACTACGAGTATCTCGTCATGCCGTATGGACTTGTCAACGCCCCCTCCGTGTTCCAAGACTTCATGCCTGAGGTGCTCTGGGAGTTCCTCCACAAGTCAGTCCTAGTCTACATCGAAGACATACTGATATACTCAAGGAGCATGGCCGACCATCGCCGCCACATTGCGGAGGTCCTCCAACGCCTTTACTGTTCTGACAGACCATAAGAACCTTGAGTATCTACGAGATGCTAAAAGACTGAATCCCCGCCAAGCTAGATGGGCACTGTTCTTCACAAGGTTCAAGTTCACCATCTCATATCTCCCTGGATCCAAGAATATGAAAGCTGATGCTCTGTCTCGTATTTATAGTCCCGAAGAAACCTCCGACGATCCAGAGCCAATCATCCCCGAGAGCCTCTTTGTCAGCCCCATCACTTGGTCTGCCGAAACGCTCCCCGAGCCGAGTGCCTCCACCAACACCCTTCCGGGTTGCCCCCAGGGATTGCAGTATATCCCACGGACACGGCGCACTCCACTTATTCACTCCACGCATTCATCACTGGGCACTGGCCACCCAGGGGTCAATGAAACCCTCTCGCTGCTTAAACAGCGCTTCTGGTGGCCCAACATGGCATCCGACATCAGGAGGTACGTACAGGGGTGCCGGGAATGTGCCATGTCCAAGAGCCCGTGACATCTTCCCTCCGGAAAGCTCCAACCTCTGCCTGTTCCCAACCACCCCTGGTCACACCTAGGAGTTGACTTCATAACAGATCTTCCAGTCTCCAACGGTTGTACCTGCGTATGGTGGTAGTGGATCGATTCTCCAAGTAATGTAGATTAATTCACTTGCGGACTGCCAACGGCTATGGAGGACCACGGAGCTCAAGATATTGTGGGCTGCCCGAAGATATTGTATCTGACTGTGGATCACAATTCACCTCCAGAGTATGGAAATCGTTCTTCAAGCTCCTAGGTGTGACCATAAGTCTCTCCTCTGCCTCGGAGGAAGATCCAGGAGATCAGTCGTTTCCTACGTACCTTCTGTCATGGCCACCAGGACTCCTGGAACCAGTTTCTGGGTTGGGCCGAGTACACCCAGAACTCTCTCCACCAGTCCACCCCAGGTCTCACTCCGTTTCAATGCGTACTCGGTTTCCATCTCCCACTGTTCCCTTGGGATGGGGAACCATCGGACATCCCTGCAGTAGATTACTGGTTCCGGGAGAGCGAGAGGGTCTGGGACTCAGCTCATCTCCAACTCCAGCGGGCCCTACACAGGCGGAGGACGACAGCGGACCTTCGGTGCTCCCACGCACCCGATTACCAGCCAGGACAGAAGGTCTGGCTGTCGACCCGGGACATCAGGATGCGCCTGCCCTGTAGGAAGCCGAGTCCTAGATTCATTGGCCCCTTCACCATCACTCGGAGGATCAACCCTGTCACCTATCACCTGCAGCTTCCTCCTGAGTATAAAATTCACTCAGTTTTCCACGTTTCCTTGTTAAAGCCTCACCATCCCTCTGTTCTTCCCTCCACAGAGCCTGGCGAAGCCGAGGAACCCCCCCTTCTGATCATCGTGGACGAAGGAGCGGCCTATACAGTTAACAACATCTTGGACTCCCGGCGCCATGGTGGTCACCTGGAGTACTTGATTGACTGGGAAGGTTACAGTCCCGAAGAGCGGTCATAGGTCCCCAGGAATGATATTCTCGATCCCAACCTTCTTGATGACTTCCATGCCAGACATCTGAATCATCCAGCTCCACGCGGCAGGGGTCGACCACCACAACATCAGGGTCCACGGTCCTCAGGAGCGGATCGTGGAGGGGGGTAATGTCACAGACATGCCAGGCTCTTCACTCACCCAATCACAACGCACTCCCTCCCCTGAGTATTAACTAGCTCCACCTGACACGCATCACCTCACTCATCAGCGGCACTACTTAAGACACTCCAGATTACAAAGTCATTGTCCGGTCTCGTTAATGCATACCTACCTGCTATGCTTACCTTAAGGACTCCTTCAACGCCTGTTTACCTGTCTCCAGTGTTCTCCGTGATTCCTAGTGTCTCTGTGTCTCCAGTGAGTATCATCATGTCCAGTCTGTTCCACGCCTGCCTGCATCCACGTCCCTGGGAAAAAATAAGAACCAACATCAGATCCAGACACTGCCATTGTCACGAACTAATCCTACCGTTACTCACCTGCATTCTGCCATTCATCCTCTGATTGTCAGATAAACTCTTCTTAACTATTACCTGTGTCTCCGTCCCCTTCTGTGTGTAACAGTTGTGCTGTGGCAAACAATATCCAGGAGGGCTAGGCTAGAGAATAATCCAGGGGAAACAGGCAATAGTCCAAGAGAGGTGCAAACATAGTCCAAAGGGCAAGGCAAGAGAGAGAAGTACAAGACAGGCAGGTAATCAGGAAAACAGGCAATCAGAAAAAAAAGACGTGACTAGACTTAGACTAGAACTAGACACTCAAACAAGGACTGGGAACTGGCTCCGTAAAGTAGCTACGCAAAACAGCATAAACGCTAAACAATACTCGGCAGTGAGAGAGAGGAAGTGGACGGCTTATGTAGGGTGTGTGATTGGCTGCAGGTGTGTGTGTAATCAGTGCAATGGATGATGGGAAATGTAGTCCGGGGTGAAGTGCAAAAGTTAGTGTGGTGCAAGAGTCCATACCAAACAGAACTGGGATCTTGACACCATGTCATATATTTGTGATTACACTAGTAAGTTTAAAATATATTAACTTATTAACTTAGTATGTTAGTCAACACATCAAAATAAGCATACTTCTTTAAAGCATGACAAAAGTTTATTAACACATGAAGATTTAGAATAACGTAAAATGTTTAATTTGACATTACAAAGTGCACTTTTTAAAAGTCTACTTAAGTGTGTTAAAAAACATCCAAGTATAACATTTTACAGAAGGAAGAACACTACAAGAGCACAATTCAACAGTTAAAGGGTTAGTCATGCAAAAATGTAAATTCTGTCATCATTTACTCACCCTCATGTCATTCCAAACCCACAAGACTTTGTTCATCTCAGGACATAAAAAATCTTTTAATGAAATGAGAGTTTTCTGTTCCTCCATTGAAAGTCTGTTTGCCCAAAACTCTGACGCATTAAAAGGTTCTAAAGAGATGGTAAAATAATCCATAGGAATTAAGCAGTTTAATTCAAGGCTTCTAAAGAGACATGATAGCTTTTAGATTTAATTTTATTATTTCACGTATAAAAAATACTCCGCGAGTGTTGTGTTGATGATTATTCAAATGGATGATTTTGGAAATACATTTATATAAATGCGGCAAAGTAAATCACTTGCTCACATATTTTGTCTTTCAGCAATTCAGAGTGATCATAGAGGACAAAAACAACTACAATAGTGACATCTTTAACACAGCTGCTGTACTATGAAGATCTGCATATAAATCCAATGGATGATCCATTTTCTTTGCGTACTGAAATCAGACTGACTATCTCTCTCATCGCTATTGTTTGTGTGGGTCTGCCAGCTCTGGTTTGGGCTTTTCGTCTTCTACACCTTCAAAGAAAGATCAGAGGCTGAATCTCAGCCTCGTCGTCCTCCTCCTCATCAGTAGCCTGATACAACTGCTCCTAAACCTACATTCAGTGAAACAACTCAGGAAATTACACTTGAACCCTAAGCTTCTCCAGTTCTGGTCACTGTTAAGTTTGTGTGGTTTTTACCTCCATCAGCTGGTGGCTCTAGAGGCGGCTCTGTCACATATTTTCTCACACTCCTGCTGCATCATAACCTCCATCCTTGTGCTCATTTTTCCTTACCATTCTTGTGGATCTATTTGGAAATGTGTTCATTATATTTTAGTCCTTGCACATTTCTTGCATCACTGGGCTTCTTTGCTGTAGTGGTGTCTGTAGTCACATATGACATCTTTTTTACTCCTGTCAGCAAAAAAACATGTTTAGTGATCATTGCCATTGTTAACTTTGTGCTGTCTTAGCAATGTTGATCCCTGTAACTTACTTCGGGATAGCTAGACCACATTGGACTTTATGTCTCCTCCCTTCATGGGTTTGAGAGCGATGTTAGAACCTCTCCTGTGTGTTCTGATCTGCAGAGGAAATCTCAACGATGCTCAAGACACCACAAACACACACAGAACCCAACGCTGATTAGACGTCAGTCTGAACTTTACTTTCATCAGTCCTTGGGTATGAATTTGCTATTTCAATCATTGTACTTATTTTGAGGTTCATTCAAAAACAAAATAAAGATGTGTACTGATCTGTACAGTTATTAGTAACAAAAACGTGCATGCATACATGTGCTTTCATGACCTCAGGGAGCAGAAGTTCAAATGTCTGGTGGCAGATTTGCTTGGTTTGAAGGTTGTGTTGTCCTGTAGACTCACACTTGTTGTCTCGGTTGTTGGGTCTATTGATGCAGCAGCATGTTTGAAATACAGCAGAATGCATGTGTATGGGCTGGTATTGTACTAGCTCGTCTCCTGCTTTTTGCGGGGATTATGATGACTTTATTTATTTTTCATGTCATAAGATCAGAGCAGTGTGTCTGTATTTATGGCCAGTAGCAAGTCTTTATTAGCAGATATAGTTTAAAATAAAAAAAAATACCTCAAAAGGGGTAGACAAAGAATAAAACATAAGTCTATGAACTGTCACAAATAAAATACATGGCAGCTTTGTTTGTGTCACAGTTCAGTTCAGTTTGGACTTTGTTTGTGTTTGCATCATTTCCTGCCTGTGTTAGTCACTATGGTTACTAGTTGGATTTGTCATCACATTCAGCTGTGTCGTCATTTAATCACCTGTATGAATGTGAATTTAAGTTCCTGTGTTCTCAGTTTAAGTTGTCTGGTCTCATCTATGTTTCACTGAAGCTACCTGTGTTTGAATGTGTGTGGTGAATTAATAAAGACTTTTGGAATCTTCATCCTCATCTTTGTGCATTTATATTCAGTGTATTGAGACAGAAGACCGGCCCTCGAAAGGATATATACTGCAGTAGGGCTGGGTATTGACACATTTTCACGATCGATTTATTCTCATGCTGCAATTCAATTCGATTCCAATTTTGATTCGGTATCGATTATTTGTATGTAGTATATCAGATACAGTACATGGCGAATTTTCTAGAGGAAAAAAATTTCTCAACTAATGCTGTAAACATGGGGTCAGTTGGTACTACTATAATAATATTGAAGGTTAAAATTAACTTATTTACATACAAACACTTAAATACACTCAAGTATTTTATAATAAATACATTTTAGAATTACATAATCTATTTCTACTCCAATCATTTTTTTGAAATATAAAACATTTTAAATCATGGCTATAAATGATTTATTCAAACAATGATTAATATTGAAGAACATTAAAAATTATAATGAATATGTAACGGTGCTATATTTATCAGAAGTGCTCTTAGAGTCACTTTTCTAGCTGATTATGAGTTTATGGTCACTGGAATATGTTTTTCGGAGGTAAATGTGACGTTACATGAACATTGTTTACAAGCTGTTTTATTGATGTCTTCTGAGGTTGAAACACCGATGAGCGATTACATGAGACATGATATTTCGGTAAGTTTGTACTTATCTTTTAACATACCTTCAGATGTCATTCATGTTTATTTCACGCTGTAATGGTATTAAAGCGGAGGGAGGGATGATCACATGCTTCTCTTTTAACTGAGGCGGCTAAAGCGATCTGTCTCGTCACATTAAACAGCGCCAAAACGGTATTTATGTTTTGAATTCTAATAGATGGACGTCATTTGAATCTGAGACTTTGCTCATATCAAAAGTAACTAAGCAAAGAGTATTGCAATTTATGGATGGGAGGCGCTAATATTCTGCTCATTCATCAACTGAAAACAGACTAGACTAACGATTCTTGAGATTTAAGAATCGATATCGGTTCATAAAAATGGAAGCGATTAAAATTGAGTAATCAATATTGTTTACACCACCACTATACTGCAGTGTGTTATTTTTTGTATAGGTGTTTTAGGGCCCAAGCCCTGAAAAGGCGAAAGCCCTATTGTTTTTCTCAGGTCTACCATTTTTTCAACCTTTCCAAGCATTTTGGGCCTTAGCATGCTCAAAAACTCTAAATTTTGCAGCACACATGGAATCATCGGCCATCAGGGCTGGGCAAAGTTGTTAATGGGGGTCGGGGGGTGCTCTCACAGGCCTGTAGCGCACCCATTTAACTACAGTAAACAAAATTTCATAAAGTTATAGATCTATACTCCGTTAATTTTCGTTACTCTAAGTTCATAGCCAGCCAAACAGGAAGTCATTATTTAGGATTGTTTGAAAAAAATGCATTCTCTGGAATGATAACTGCCTCCAGGGATTCATTGCGAGCAGATTTGTTTGATATCTAAGCGGGTGGTGGCAAACAGAGTAGTGAAAAAATAGAACAGGAAGTTGTGTTATGTACAACTTGATTAACTTTGCATCATGATTTGATAAAAACTTTTAACTTTATTCTTTTTTTCTAATGTGGTTTCAATTGAGCGGACACAACTTTTTCTAGTAATTTAGAATGGGTGTTGTATTGCTAATTCATGGATCTAACTGAGGTTTATTCAATGAGAGGCTTAATAACAGCGAAGTCATGAGAAGACGTTTCTGCTAAAGCTAACAAACTATTGAAGTAGGTTTATGAGTTTGGATTAATAAAAGTTGTTGTTTAGATGTAATATAAGTTAACTCTTCCTGCCTATAGTTGAAAGACTGAAACTGTTCTTGAGGGGAATAATTGACGGGGCAAAAGGTGGTAATTACAGTTGTATTTCTGAGATTCGATTTTCTCAGTGAAGACAATTCATAAATCATTACTTTAAATGTAATGGAATTTAGTTCTGGTGATGTCGTTTATTTGTTCATCTCATGTACTCAAAACAAGAACTTGGATTGTTTTGGTTGTTTTCGATGAGGTGTGGAGATGTTCAG